>OW121748.1:27504200-28104200 GCA_933228765.1 Miltochrista miniata | reverse complement strand
CGGTGGTCCTGATGGCATTCCGGCCGTGGTGCTGAGGAATTGTGCAGCTGAATTGTCTCCAACGCTAACACGCCTGTATCGCCTTTCGTATTCGTCGGGTGAAGTGCCGGAGACTTGGAAGGAGGCGAATGTCCAACCGATCCCCAAGAAAGGGGATCGGTCGGATCCAGCCAACTATCGCCCCATAGCCGTAACCACCGTCATCTGCAAGGTGTTCGAGCTAATCATCAACAAACAGCTCATGCGCTATCTGGAGGATCACTCGTTAATTAACGATCGCCAATATGGCTTTAGGCCGAAACGATCAATGGGTGACCTCCTAGCGTACATAACGCACACCTGGGGTGAGGCTATGGAGAGGCACGGCGAATCTCTGGCTATTGGCCTAGACATCGCAAAAGCCTTTGATAGGGTATGGCATGCGTCGCTTCTTTCCAAGCTACCGTCATATGGTTTATCGCATCAGTTGTGCCGCTGGTTGGCCAGCTTCCTGAACGGGCGACGGATTCGGGTCCTCTGTGATGGTCAGGCTTCCTGTTTTTTTCAGGTAAATGCCGGAGTACAACAGGGATCGGTATTGTCCCCAACTCTCTTTCTTCTGCATATCAATGACATGCTGACCCTTGGGTGCATTCATTGTTATGCGGATGACAGTACTCTTCATGGGAGCTATTCTGGCCGTCCAGCGGCGGGGCGAGGCGACGTGGATGAGAAGAGACGACAACTCGTGGCGGATCTCGATCTGGACCTTGGCCGCATTGCCCAATGGGGTTCAGACAACCTGGTCGAGTTCAATGCCAGAAAAACACAGGCGTGTGCGTTTACAGCTAAGAAGTCCCCATTCCTACCCCTGCCCTCTCTTCAGAGCATTACAATTCCACTAAAGGACAACCTGGAGATCCTCGGTATAGACGTCCGGCGTGAGCTCAATCACAAAAACTACATAGAGAGCTGTATTGGTCTGGCCTCGCGGAAACAGGGAATCCTGAATAAGGTGAGACGGTATTTCACGCCACATCAGTGATGTTTACTGTACAAGACGCAGATTCGTCCCTGCGTCGAGTACTGTTCTCACCTTTGGGATGACTCCGCGAGGTACTTGTTAGACGCGCTTGACGCTATGCAGAGACGTGCTATCCGAATAATTGGTTGTCCTGAGGTGACGGCAGGCCTCGAACCTTTGTCGCAGCGAAGAACCATAGCGTCCTTGGCTGCCTTCTATCGAATGTATCACGGCGAATGTTCTGAAGAGCTCTTCAACCTGATCCCACCATCTCCTTTCCGATCCCGAACAACGCGTGCCGGGCAGAGATGCCACTCATACACAGTGGAGAGAATCTTCGCCAGACCCGAGCGTTTCAAAAGATCGTTCCTCTGTCGAACTATAAAAACATGGAACGACCTGCCCGCACACGTCTTTTCCTCATCTTACAATCCCGGGTTCTTCAAGAGGAGCGTGAAGAGGCACATCACAGGGCCGCCAACTTGAGGACCACTGTAAAAAGTGGCCCCCAATCGCTAGATGCGCCACTGCTTTCTTACCATCAGGCTGGTGGCGACGTCAATTAGGCGAGCTGAATATATAAAAAAAAAAAAAAAAGACTCTTGAAAAATATTGTCAAAAAATGAGTGCTTGTAAAATGCTTAAAAATAAGTTTTTTTTTCTTTAAAGTGTAACAAAAGTTATTTGTTGCTTAGATTAAAAGTAGTTTTACAATATAAAAGTAAATAATTAGCGAAAAAAACAATTTATTTCTATTATTAGAAGTAAATTCACATGGGGTCACATTTTACCCCCGACACCAAATATGTTGCCCTGTTTTGCGAATCTGGCTAAGGGTTAAAGAATCGAAATAATTATATGCTAACATGTTTCGGAGTATGTTGTTGAAAGACTACTTAAAACTAGATTCTAAACCGATCTCAAAATGTTCTTTTAACTTTATAGAAAAGACACAAATTAAAGTTATTTAAATGTATTCTTAACTCAACTCAACTAGAAGATACCGGCGGTTTTGCCTGCGTTGAATTTCGTTCCCTTTCCCGTCCCATGGGAACGTAGGTTACCATGAATAAACAATGTATGTTGTTCCAGTCTAAAAAATATCTATCTCTGTACTGAATATCAGGCAGATCAGTTCAGTCGTTAGAGAGTGATTGTGTAACAAATATCCAAATAGGTATTTACACAAAGTAACATTTTTTATTTTAGAAGGATGCTCATTAAAGTCGCACGATACAATTCCGACACAACCAGAATTCCGCAAAATAATTTTGACAAGTGATTAGCAGTATATGGTTATGACACTAATTAACTCGGTGGACAATTAAGTAGTTAATACGATTCGTGTTCGAGGTTGGATATAGTTTTTGAACAACAAATTCGTACATTAATTGATGTGGCTATTATTGATCTGTTTTGTATGGAACCCCCAAGGGCTTCACGCCACTAGAACTGACGGTCATCATCCTTCGAGCCTTTCCTAACCTAATTTGGGGCTAGTTCCAGTAGGACTGAACTTCTATATATTCCGTGAAGCACCTGTTATCTGACCTCCACAACTAATATTGGCGATATCTTATTTCTTAACTTAGACTAGGTTCTTTACTTGGGGCAGGTTATTTTTAACAGAGGGAGAATTTCCTACTGTACATTACGCTCTTGTCTGTACAATGCGTTAGGCATCGTACCATGTACCAAAAAACGGCAGTAGATCATGTTTGTTGTATAATCATATTTTTTAATAATTTATTATCATTATTTTTGCTCCATATTTTTTTTTTCGATTTTAGTTTCTGCTTGTAATAGCGGAAATACTACACATGAAACATTTCATCTATCTAGCTATCATGGTTTACGAAAAGCATGGTAATCGACAAAAGAATAGACAGCGGCAGAGTCTCAGTAATCAGGTTCTACCCTTTGAGTAGGCACCCTAAAAACCAAACAATTGATTCTCATAACAGGCAATAAAAGTGAACCTTACGCTATAAAACCAAGAGGGGTTTAGAAACAACTGAGAATACTATTATCGCGAACATGAACGAGAATAAATACTATGCATTTAGTATACTACCCATTTAAACTTGTATTGTAATCTGCAATGCCTGCTTGTACGGAACTATTCACATAATGATCGCAATGATACATTCCATTAGCGAATAAAACGCTAATGTTCTACTAGGAGATTTGAACTCTTTTAATTTTCTTATCAGGATTTAACTTAGTATTAAGTTAAACCGTTTTGTTGTGCTAACTTGATAAAGCTGCAGTCTCAGTCTAAAGTAAATCAGTGAATATACAACGTGACTGAGTGTCCGTAAACTGAATATTTATAGGACGCCTCTCCTCCTAAACGGGCCACTGAGACTAGCGTCAAAATAATTTTGCATAATTTAGTCACTAAAGTATGCAACAGTTTATGAAAATAAGGCAGGTTACGAAGACATCAAAACGTTGAAACGTATTTAAAGCGTCAATTTACGAGAAATGAATTCAAAATGGCTTTCTACATGGGAATATCGAAGAATTTCATAGACTAAATCAGGTTCTTAGTCGAAGTGAAAATACGTTTAGAATTACAAGTACTGTTTAGTTAATCCGTTCAGTATCTACATAGAGTATACCTCTAGACTTTATGGTAAAGGAAGGTACACAAAATTGGTTATTTTAAGAAAATTTCAATAACAGCTTTAATGATTCTTAGATTTTATAACTTTACACACACTATCCACTGAAATAGTAACAGTACAACCCTCATTCGTGTCATATATTTATGAAAATTTTAATACTCGTTCATGTACGACCTACTCTCATAAATCAAGTACTTCCGGACGCCCTTTGAATTTCCGCGCTGCGATGATATACCGCGTCTGTGACAATGCCTGCCGTCGCCATTTATACACCAATATTTCTTTTGACAGAGAATGACACTAATTGAATAGAAAATTCCAGTATATTTTTTGTTTGCAAGGGAAAAACAATATCGGTTCAGGCTTAGATGGTACCCGCGGCTCCGCGAGCGTTATATTTTTTTCGATACCCGCATCCCATGGGTTCTCATGGAATACTTAATTCTAGGTATAAAATATTTATCCCCGTATCAAATTTCAGCTGACCTGGCTGAAATTTGGTACAGGGTAGGGTACGTTCAGCCTTTAGAGTGTAAAAAAAGTAACAAATAGCCATATTTATAGTCATTCGCACTTGATATATTAGTAACGGTTTCTAAAGACTTTGTTGTATTAACGAAGAGTCTTTAGAATTTCCATTTGCGTGACAGCCCTGAGTCAACTTACGGAACCCACCGGATCGATGGCATTGCGGTACTTCATATTCCATAAGATTTACGAGAATTTATGAGTCATAATCTCTAAGGTAATATATATTCGCCTTAGATTGATTGCATGAAAAATACATAATCCAAATTATCGAAAACTTTGTTACAATTCGACTTTCTTAGAGACATAACTGGAATAAAAAAGTACTTACAAGATTTTATTATCTACTAAAATGTTAGTTACAATAATCAATAAACATAAATTTTATAAAATGTATTATTTTGATGAACGGCGCGCAAACAAAACCTTATGCAACGTCTCATAAAGCCATCCGGTGAGTGGAAGGATGTGATATATAGTGCTAAATCCGATTAATTTGCGTAGCCCGTTAGTGAGACAATAACGGTTAAATACAAGCTCTTAATACTGTTCGCCTGTCACCCTATGCTGAAGAGCAATTAATTCTATGGCAGGATTTGCTTATCATTGAAAGCAATAGAGGGCTATAAGGACGTTACTGAATTGCTAATACGATTAACTGTTGTCGTGCCTGTTTTGGCGTTATGTATAAAATAGATGGTTTAGTTACACAATTTATAGGGAAATAAAACATCTGTCAATAATTTGAAAATTGACTATGATTGCTTACTTAATAAATTATTCAAATCTTTATGATATAATATCTAGTACAGTAGTTCTCAAATTGGCGGTCTTATGATGTGCCTCTTCACGTTTCACTTTGTGATTGAATTAAACATAGGTCACTAAGATACAAAATGCCGAGATTTTGAAGAATAATTGGATATAACATTAGGTTGGTCGAAATATACTAAGCTGTAAAAATTCAGAACCCTATTTCAGACTCCCTTGACCGTTCACATGTGAAATTTCTAGCTGCAATTGTGAAAGCAACTGGTGAGGCGTGGTACCTCCAGTCGATGGGCTGATTGCGGATTGCACCGCTTGCGTGATGATTACTGCATACCTGCACAGGCCACGCATTACTGCGGTTTTACTCTAACAATAGATGAGAATTTGAGATGAACGGCAATCACTCACATCAAATTATAGGGCAATTTGTGAACTTGTCATTTTTTGCTGTTTACATTAAGTTAGCTACATGTTGTGGTGCTTTGGTTTTCCAAGAAATGGTAAGATTCTATACAGTAAGATCACTTGCAAAGTTAAAATATCATACTACAAAGTTCATATAACTGGTTAAAATATTGTAATAATAGTTTTTTTTCAAATCTATTGCATAGTACAATCTTAGACACTTTGCTAGTAGCTAACTACTAGCTTAATTAAATCTATAGGTACATAAAAAGAATCATTGAACTACTTTTATAATTATTTCAAAGATTATTATCAGTTAGCATACTAATTTCTTTCCAAAAATTATCTTAATAAAACCCGTGTCAGTCAACTGAACTCGTTCTATGACCAAAGTAAGATTTATTTTTTTAGAATAAAATAAAATGCACACCAATTCAAAACATTCAAAGTAGAACACTATAGTTTTATGAATGTACAGAGTGCAGCTTCATCGGTAAAATGCAATCTCATATAGGTAAATCTTTTTTATTTTTTCAAATTGTGTAAATTTGCAGCTTCGAAAATCGTCTCAGCCAGCAATAAACTCGTATTTTTGACATAAAGCAGTTTATTTTTATACTGAGCAAAGATGCATACAACCCACTTGAAACGGTGGTCACTTTAGCATTGGACAATTGCAAGAAACAACCACTCACATTGCTGACCCTGTAAAACACCATATAGGACCCTTTTTCAATAATCTCATATTCTTGTAGTCGTTTGGGTAGACATGACAGGAAGCTCATTTCACAATCAAAGCGTAAGTCCATCGTCTTACCCTATACGCGCTCCAGGCATAAAGTGTGAGGATGACCGTCATATCTCTTTGATGACAGCATAGCTGTTGGCATTATTTAACACAAGAAGACATAGACTTTCATGGGAAGCATGCATACATATCATCATCGGAACCCTCGCAGATAATATTATCTGTGATGGCACCCTACTGCCGGCTTAAGCTGGATCAGAAAATGAAAATGAAAACATAAGTAAGTACATTATTATCTACTATAATTTGTAAACAAATAGATACATTATCTCAAAAATATTGAAAACGTACTCTGCACTCAATTCAACAGTCAGGTGGGCACATATTTCTGTCAAAGCGATTATAATAAATCATGGCGTAGGTTGTTTACTCAGGGGTGACAACGGAATGTAACTATGTGATTTGTTTTATCAAATAAAATGTTATCTGCGTTCTGTATTCTGCTCCGAAAAAGAAAAATAAATCTTATAGACACCGAACTTTTTATTTCTAGTTATTTTTTTTGGACAAGTAGGTGACGAAGATAAAAACTATTGCAAAAATATTACATTGTTTATAGTTGAAACGCATTTTTTTTAAGTTCTTTTTTTGTAGACAATCTCACACAACATCATCAAGCCCAAATTAAGCCAATATAAGCTTGTGCTATGGGATCTAGATGACTGATAGACAATTATATATTTGTAAATAGGTACGGTAAGATTCTCTCCACTGTGTGTAAGTGGCATCTTTGCCCGGCACGTGTTGTTCGGAATCGGAAAGGAGAGGGTGGGATCAGGTTGAAGAGCTCTTCAGAACATTCGCCGTGATACATTCGATAGAAGGCAGCCAAGGACGCTATGGTTCTTCGCTGCGCCAACGGCTCGAGGCCTCCCGTCACGTCAGAACAACCAATTATTCGGATAGCACGTCTCTGCATACCGAGCGCGTCTAGTAAATAGTCATGAAAGTTTTCATCCCAAAGGTGAGAACAGTATTCGACGCAGGGAAGAATTTGCGTCTTGTACAGTAAACATCGCTGATGTGGCGTGAAATACCGTCTCACTCTATTTAAGACTCCTAGTTTCCGCGAGGCCAGCCCAAAACAACTCTCTATGTAGTTTTTGTGATTGAGTTCACGCCGGACGTCTATACCGAGGATCTCCATGTTGTCCTTTAGTGGAACCGTAATGCTCTGAAGAGAGGGTAGGGGTAGGAATGGGGACTTCTTAGCTGTAAACGCACACGCCTGTGTTTTTCTGGCATTGAACTCGACCAGGTTGTCTGAACCCCATTGGGCAATGTGACCCAAGTCCCGGTCGAGATCCGCCACGAGTTGCCTTCTCTTCTCCTCCACGTCGCCTCGCCCCTCCGCTGGACGGCCAGAATAGCTCTCATGTAGAGTACTATCATCTGCATAACAATGAATGCACCCAAGGGACAGCATGTCATTGATATGCAGAAGAAAGAGAGTTGGGGACAATACTGATCCCTGTGGTACTCCGGCATTTACCTGCAAAAAGCAGGAAGCCTGACCATCACAGAGAACCCGTTTACGTCGCCCGTGCAGGAAGCTGGCCAAACAGCGGCACAAATGAGGCGGTAGACCGTATGCCGGCAGCTTGGAAAGAAGCGACGCATGCCATACACTATCAAAGGCTTTAGCGATATCTAGGCCAATAGCCAGAGATTCGCCGTGCCTCTCCATAGCCTCACCCCGGGTGTGTGTTATGTACGCCAGGAGGTCATCCGTTGATCGTTTCGGCCTAAAGCCATATTGGCGATCGTTAATTAGCGAGTGATTCTCCAGGTACATACATATTATACATAGAAAACATCCAAACTGCGAAACAAATATTTGTGAATCACACAAATATTTCGACCGACCCAGGAATCGAACCCAGGACTTCCAGCACGGCAGGCGGTTGCACAACAGACTGCGCCACAGAAGCAGTCCTTTCATAAATAAATAAATATTCAGTGACCCTTTTTACGGTGCCATCACACATATAGAAACATTCAGACTCTGGGAATCCAACGTGATCCACATGCACACTTTATGACCTCTAGACAAACGGAGTAGTTAATAGTCTTTAGCTGCTAAGGGCAGGGTCACAGCGAAGAAAAGGAAAACTTAAGCCAAAGCTCTGTTACAACCCATCAGCGTGATACAGTAAAGCCAATCCCACTCTTAAATAATTGGGAAACTACACTGTAGGTAAATAAATTGCCACTTTCAATAATACCTTAGTCGGCAACTATCAATCATATGGTAAAGGTGGCTCAGCTAATTACTCTTCGTGGCGCGGAAAAAGCGGTCGTGTATGTACGTCCCGTCCCGTCCCGTCGTACGGTATGATAATATTTAGGTATGGGGCACTCGTACGCATCGTGTACCATCCGAATCGAAGTAGATTTTCTTTTAAATCGGTAGTAAATACAGCTTACATAAGAATCAAACTTTATTATATGAAATGCCTTGTATAAATATTAGAGCAAAAGTTTAATTTGACATCATGTCGAGTTTTCTTACGCAGGCGCAATAACTCGACATGTCAAATTAAATTTTTGCACAACGCCAGAAAAGGCCGTGGCAATGTCAGTAAGCAGTACGGATGCGTACTTTTCTGTACTCAAAAAGAAAAAAGAAGTACCACTTCATTACACCAGATATGGACATTTTTATGTGGCCGGGCTACAGCGTATGCGGCCCAGCCCGGCCACGCTTCTATCTAAAAGAAATGGGGCCTTTATGATAATATTTAGGTATGGGGCACTCGTACGCATCGTGTACCATCCGAATCGAAGTAGATTTTCTTTTAAATCGGTAGTAAATACAGCTTACATAAGAATCAAACTTTATTATATGAAATGCCTTGGATAAATATTAGAGCAAAAGTTTAATTTGACATCATGTGGAGTTTTGTTACGCAGGATTTTTCCTTTTTTATATTCATGATAATAAATTGTAAATGGTAATAAAGCGCTGCATTTTATATTAATTATGTATTTGAACATTTCTCAAAATAATTGCACCATTTAGAAGATAATGTACTAAAATAAAAATGTTATTATAAAGTTATTTATTTTGTTTTTATTGGTAGATAGGCGTCTAAAGATTTTGAATATGAGGTTTATTTTGATGTTCAATTTGTAGAAAAGTAGAGAAAGTAGTTTTATTGCTTCGAAAATGTATAAAAAATAGTAAGTGGCCTTTTTATTGGCTACTACAAAATATTTAAAAAATAAAACCGGCCAAGTTTGAGTCGGACTCGCGCACGGAGGGTTCCGAACCAAAAAACAGCAAAAAGGCTTATTTGTTGCATGGGAGCCCACTTTTTTTATTTTTATTTTATTTGACGTGAGGGAAAATCCTTCATGGATGCTATTCCGGACTCCTACCGACTAAAAAACCTCACGTAACCCCTAACAACCTACGGTTGGAAGGCCCCCCGTTCCCAACCGACCTGGTTTGGCAGTTAGGAATAAAAGTTCCTAACCACCCACCTTGTGCACCTGGTTGGTCAGTTAGGAATTAAAAGTTTCTAACCACCCACCTGTGACTGTATAAAATAAATAATGTCTACTTTATCAATATACCCACATGTCCATATTGCATCTAGATTACAAAAAAGGAAAAATGTGCGCCTGCGTAACAAAACTCGACATGATGTCAAATTAAACTTTTGCTCTAATATTTATACAAGGCATTTCATATAATAAAGTTTGATTCTTATGTAAGCTGTATTTACTACCGATTTAAAAGAAAATCTACTTCGATTCGGATGGTACACAATGCGTACGAGAGCCACATACCTAAATATTATCATAAAGGCCCCATTTCTTTTAGATAGAAGCGTGGCCGGGCTGGGCCGCATACGCTGTAGCCCGGCCACATAAAAAAGTCCATATCTGGTGGAATAAAGTGGTACTTCTTTTTTCTTTTTGGGTACAGAAAAGTACGCATCCGTACTGCTTACTGACATTGCCACGGCATTTTCTGGCGTTGTGGCCGGGCTAGGTCGTAACACACGTAACGTCTCCTTTGCAATTTTTTTTTTTATATAATTTTATTTATTCTATGTCAGTAAATAATTAAATGTCAAAATACAATTCTCGTCAATCAATCCTTAAATAAATTCGTCAATACCACCTGCACCCGCGCCCGATGCAAAAGTGCCCATCACACTGCTCGCGTTACCTCTCTGTATGGCAATGGCCAGCCTTTGCACCAACCACGAACCAGCGCGTGAGTCTCCCGACTTCTCATTCAGTCTACGCCCTATCTCCGCGACAAAACGCTTCGCCTCTAACCCCCAACAGCCCATTGTCTCCACCGCAAAAGGAACGAAGTGGTAACGATCCCCTAATGCCTCGTATTTGAGGCATTTTCCTGCAGCCGCAGTCTCGGCCGCAGTGGCCGGTGACCGGACCGTACGACTGAGGTGGCTGGGAGCAACAGTGCTGACGCAAGTGGCGTCCCACACCAGGCACTTCCCACTCCTCCATGGCACCAAAGTCATACCATCCGGCCTCTTGTCATCAGACCTGCTTAAACCAGGGGGCTCAAGCATGCATGGGACATCCGCCGAAGTTAAGGCTCTTCGGATTATGTCGTTAAGAGCATGGTGCCGCGAAAACCCACCCATGCATCTACGACAGCTCAGAGCGTGATGGCCATCGGCTTCCACCGTGGAACCACAGGTGCATTTATGGGATTCACACACTCTGCAGCCCAGGCGGAGAGCCACCGCCATCCGCAATGAGTCGTCGTCCATCAAGGTGCCAAGGTGAGGTGAAGGCAGCGCGTGCAGCGATGCTCCCGATTCCGCCTGAGTCACAGCTCGGAGTCAAATCGGCCTCTGAGGCACCCTCTAGCAACCGCTCCCTAACCCGCCCAACCACAACGTCGTCCCACCCTCGCTGAGCACTTCGATCGGCAGGGGCTGCCACCCCTGAACTGCAAACCGTCCAAGCAGACTCGGCGTCATTTGCAAAGCGTACATTCACCCTGTCACCATTAAAACCGAGAATTACAGTGACAAGGCTCCACACCCCGTGCGCCGACGCCATGAAAGCTAGCAATCCCACGTCCCACGCTCGCCGTACCCCGATACCTCCACTCCCAATAGGTAGCGTCGCTTGCATCCACTGAGGCTCATCGAGGTCCACATTTCAAATAGCCTCGACAATGGACCTCAACGAATCATCGAATGCCGAGACCTCCGTGGGAAAAAGCCAGGTAGGGGCCGTCCGCAAGAGATATGTTAGCCTCGGTAGGGCGAAGCACATGCGGAGTAGTATAATAGCCACATGAGCAGAGAGATCCTTTAAGTGTTCTTGAGTCGCTAACAATTGATTTCTACGCGAGGAGATGGCATCCGGTATCCCATCGGGTATAATAGGAGATCCCAAAAGGGAGAAAGAGAGAGGGAAAAGTTCCTTGATGTCAGGCAAGAGCGAATTAAAGCGCCCAAGGTGTTTATCGGCATCGTCGCTGCAGAAGAAAATCTCGCATTTCGCAGGATTCACATTTAGACCCAGGGCCCCAATTCGAGGAATCAGAGTCTCTAGATCTTGATAGACGTCTTGCGGCGAGCCCCCAATGGTCCCATCATCTAAGTACCAAAGGTTCAGGTCAGACTTAAGGTCCGTAATGGCTTTATGGATTGCCAAACTGAAGACTAGAGGCCCCAACGGATCCCCCTGCTGCGCTCCTACTTGAGACGAAATGCGACTATCACCAAAGAAGAGATTAGAGTGAGAATAGTACATCTGATACAGGAAAGGATAAAGAAAAGGAATTAGGTCCCGGACCTCGGATAGAATAGCATCTCTCTCCAACGTATTGAATGCATTGCGGATATCAAGTTTTAGCACCACGCAGCTTGAATTGGCAGGGTTTATGACAAAAGCACGCGTCGCATGAATCGCGGCCTCGCACCCCCGACACGTACCAAAACCAAGCTGGTGCGGCTGCAAGTACTCCGCCATAACATCCCTCACGGACCGGCACGCCAGCTTTGCCACCAACCTGCGGAACACACTGCCGATGGCTATCGGCAGTGTTTGATATTAATTTTTGCTTTGCAATTAATTTTCTCCAAATTTTTGCTTACTAGGTGCTTTAATAATCGAATTTCAAGACTCTTTATGTCTTTTATATAGAAAACAAACTCTGCATTAGGCGAAACTACATCATTATACGAACACGGCCAATAATCATTTTTTTCGTGAAATTGCGTAGTTTATTTAATAACCCGTTAAGCGTTTTTTATTTAATAACCCGAACCATTAGTCAACTGACATAATGCCAGATAGTCTCTGGCAGAAGTTACTTGACAAGTCTCACGAGACTATATCAAGTTATTGATCGTTAACCGCGTAGTTACATTTGACATTACTTTCAAGTGATCTGACTTGTCAAGTGACTTGATCGTCTCGGGTATCAATTAGTTGTTTGGGTATATATGGTATTCAGGCCAAATTGCGTTAAGTTTGCATCAAGCCCTACTATGTCAAACGGAATTTAAAAAATAATTTGTTCCGGTATATGTAGGTATTCGTTGTATAACGACATCGTTATTAAAAGGTCCTCATTATTACGAGCTCATTTAAATAAATTCAAAGACAGAATTAAATCCTTTGTACGATTAAATCAGCAGTATAATACTAGCTGATGCAAGCAGCTTCACCGGCGTAATAGTTGTTCCCGTGGGAACTTATTCCCGGGATAAAAAGTAGTCTATGTGTTATTCCAGACTATAATGCATATTTGTACCAAATTTCAGCCTGATCCGTTGAGCGGTTTGAGCGTGAAAGAGTAACAAACATCCACACTTACAAACTTTCGCATTTATAATATTAGTAGATAAGATTATTTTACTCTAACCATGCATGAGTATTTTGCAAAATAAAATTTACGAGTGCAATCACTCAAGGAGAGAGGTGAAGTGCTTTGTGATTATAAAATATTTTATCTCAACATAGAGTTGATCAAACCTATCTCAACTATTAAGTTATAAAAACTTGGCTGTATTTACAGTCAACTTTTTATTACTTCATACCTAGTTTTCAACGCTATATTTACAACAGTTTATGAAACGTAAATTGTAAATGTTGAAAAACTTTCAATATTTAGCTTCACATAATTTGTATTAAAACTTTCAATTTAAACATTTGTCTGGATAGTTTATTTAAGTACCTAACAATATAAGTAAATCAAAATTTTCGACTTGAAAATTTGTTGACTAACCTACGGTCTATTTTTCTTTAGTAAATAAATATTAAAAATGTAGTCTTACAATTTGCCATTGACATATATATTCTACTGATAGACAGGGTCGTCCATACTTTGATTATGTTCCAGATAGCCGTTGCTCTAGATAATTATGACTACTAATTTCTTCAAAGAGTAAGCGAGAGCGGGCATAAGATGCGACACTACGTTAATTAACATATTACAGACTAGCTGAACCCGCAACTTCGTTAACGTCACATAAGGTGTATGTAAGGAGAGGTATTTCTTCAGCAGACTCATCAAGCCCCGTGTGAAACTGCCCTGTTTGCTTAATCATAAAAGAGCTTAATGATTAAGGCTATTTTAAAACAATTCTAAAAAGAATTATTGAAGTGAAACTTCTTTATCGGCGTTGGAAAAAAATTTGCGTCACGTCACGTCACGTCACGTCACGTCACGATTTTTGGTTACGCGCCATCTTTGTTCTGTTCCTCACCACGGTGGATTCGAATTAAGAGTACTTTATCCAGGGATAGCATGTCATTTAAGGGTTTTTGGACTTTTTGACTTTTGGGCTTTTGGACTTTTGGACTTTTGGATGGGACATTGGTACTTTGGGTCTTTGGGACTTTGGAACTTTGAGACTTTGGGACTTTTGAACTTTTGAACTTTTGAACTTTTGAACTTTTGGACTTTTGGACTTTTGGACTTTTGGATGGGACCTTGGTACTTTGGGTCTTTGGGACTTTGGAACTTTGGGACTTTGGGACTTTGGGACTTTGGGACTTTGGGACTTTTGGACTTTTGGACTTTTGGATGGGACCTTGGTACTTTGGGTCTTTGGGGCTATGGGACTTTGGGACTTTTGGACTTTTGGACTTTTGGACTTTTGGACTTTTGGACTTTTGGACTTTTGGACTTTTGGACTTTTAGACTTTTGGACTTTTGGACTTTTGGACTTTTGGCCTTTGGGACTTTGGGACTTTTGGACTTTTGGATGGGATCTTGGTACTTTGGGTCTTTGGGACTTTGGAACTTTGGGACTTTGGGACTTTGGGACTTTGGGACTTTGGGACTTTGGGACTTTGGGACTTTGGGACTTTGGGACTTTGGGACTTTGGGACTTTGGGACTTTGGGACTTTGGGACTTTGGGACTTTGGGACTTTGGGACTTTGGGACTTTGGGACTTTGGGACTTTGGGACTTTGGGACTTTGGGACTTTGGGACTTTGGGACTTTTGGACTTTTAGGCTTTTGGACTTTTGGATGGGACCTTGGTACTTTGGGTCTTTGGGACTTTTGGATGGGACCTTGGTACTTTGGGTCTTTGGGACTTTTGGACTTTTGAACTTTGGGACTTCGGGACTTTGGGACTTTGGGACTTTGGGACTTTGAGACTTTGAGACTTTGGGACTTTGGGACTTTGGGACTTTGGGACTTTGGGACTTTGGGACTTTGGGAATTTGGGACTTTGGGACTTTGGGACTTTTGGACTTTTGAACTTTGGGACTTCGGGACTTTGGGACTTTGGGACTTTGGGACTTTGAGACTTTGAGACTTTGGGACTTTGGGACTTTGGGACTTTAGGACTTTGGGACTTTGGGACTTTGGGACTTTGGGACTTTGGGAATTTGGGACTTTGGGACTTTGGGACTTTGGGACTTTGGGACTTTGGGACTTTGGGACTTTGGGACTTTGGGACTTTGGGACTTTGGGACTTTGGGACTTTGGGACTTTGGGACTTTGGGACTTTGGGACTTTGGGACTTTGGGACTTTGGGACTTTGGGACTTTGGGACTTTGGGACTTTGGGACTTTGGGACTTTGGGACTTTGGGACTTTGGGACTTTGGGACTTTGGGACTTTGGGACTTTGGGACTTTGGGACTTTGGGACTTTGGGACTTTGGGACTTTGGGACTTTGGGACTTTGGGACTTTGGGACTTTGGGACTTTGGACTTTGGGACTTTGGGACTTTGGGACTTTGGGACTTTGGGACTTTGGGACTTTGGGACTTCGGGACTTCGGGACTTCGGGACTTCGGGACTTCGGGACTTCGGGACTTCGGGACTTCGGGACTTTGGGACTTTGGGATTTTGGGACTTTGGGACTTTGGGACTTTGGGACTTTGAGACTTTGAGACTTTGGGACTTTGGGACTTTGGGACTTTGGGACTTTGGGACTTTGGGACTTTGGGACTTTGGGACTTTGGGACTTTGGGACTTTGGGACTTTGGGACTTTGGGAATTTGGGACTTTGGGACTTTGGGACTTTGAGACTTTGAGACTTTGGGACTTTGGGACTTTGGGACTTTGGGACTTTGGGACTTTGGGACTTTGGGAATTTGGGACTTTGGGACTTTGGGACTTTTGGACTTTTGAACTTTGGGACTTCGGGACTTTGGGACTTTGGGACTTTGGGACTTTGAGACTTTGAGACTTTGGGACTTTGGGACTTTGGGACTTTGGGACTTTGGGACTTTGGGACTTTGGGAATTTGGGACTTTGGGACTTTGGGACTTTGGGACTTTGGGACTTTGGGACTTTGGGACTTTGGGACTTTGGGACTTTGTGACTTTGGGACTTTGGGACTTTGGGACTTTGGGACTTTGGGACTTTGGGACTTTGGGACTTCGGGACTTCGGGACTTCGGGACTTCGGGACTTTGGGACTTTGGGACTTTGGGACTTTGGGACTTTGGGACTTTGGGACTTTGGGACTTTGGGACTTTGGGATTTTGGGACCTTGAGACCTTGGGACTTTGGGACTTTTGGACTTTTGGCCTTTTGGACTTTTGGACTGTGGACTTTTGGACTTTTGGACTTTTGGACTTTTGGACTTTTGGACTTTTGAACTTTGGGACTTCGGGACTTTGGGACTTTGGGACTTTGGGACTTTGAGACTTTGAGACTTTGGGACTTTGGGACTTTTGAACTTTGGGACTTCGGGACTTTGGGACTTTGGGACTTTGGGACTTTGAGACTTTGAGACTTTGGGACTTTGGGACTTTGGGACTTTGGGACTTTGGGACTTTGGGACTTTGGGAATTTGGGACTTTGGGACTTTGGGACTTTGGGACTTTGGGACTTTGGGACTTTGGGACTTTGGGACTTTGGGACTTTGGGACTTTGGGACTTTGGAACTTTGGGACTTTGGGACTTTTGGACTTTTGGCCTTTGGGACTTTGGGACTTTGGGACTTTGGGACTTTGGGACTTTGGGACTTTGGGACTTTGGGACTTTGGGACTTTGGGATTTTGGGACCTTGAGACCTTGGGACTTTGGGACTTTTGGACTTTTGGCCTTTTGGACTTTTGGACTTTGGACTTTTGGACTTTTGGACTTTTGGACTTTTGGACTTTTGGACTTTTGGACTTTTGGACTTTTGGACTTTTGTACTTTTTGACTTAATTTAAGGTGAGGTGAAAATTAAGTTTATGAAGAAGTTTCACTTCTTACGTGTGTACACTAAGTACACGCAATTTTTTTTAAAATAGCCAGTCACGCCAGTTTAGATTTACCCATTTTTAGATTCTTATGTCTATGTACGATTCTTTAAAGTGATATAATTTTTTTATTTATAAACCGATTGACATAAAATAAACACTAAATGTTAAGTGGAGCAAACCTCAACACAATAAAGAAAACCGCATTGCAATCGGTTAAGCGGTTACTGAGATTAGCGTGCACAAACTTACAGACAAACAGACATACAAACAAACAGACAAAAATTCTAAAGATCATTGTTTTGGGTTCTATTGCGTTCATAAAGCCCTCCTATAATATTTTTTCTTATTTATTTTCCATGTACAGACAGCGACCTGTTACGATTTTTTATATGTATTGATGTATTGATTAAGCCAACACGCCAGTTTAGATTTACACTCTCATTCAGGAAACCGCTACAATTAAAATTTTAAACATATCTGATTCTTAAAAGTGTTATAACTTTTTTATTTATAAACCGATGGACATGAAATAAACGCTAAATGTTAAGTGGAGCAAACTTCAACACTATAAAAAAAACCGAATTGCAATCGGTTAAGCGGTTACTGAGATTAGCGTGCACAACCGTACAGACAAACAGACATACAGACGAACAGACAAAAATTCTAAAAATCATTGTTTTGGGTTCTATTGCGTTCATAAATCTCCCCTCTAATATTTTTTCTTATTTATCTTCCATGTACAGACAGTGACCTGCTACGATTTTATTATATGTATTGATGATATTGATTGATTGTACTCGTGAATATTTTACAACGTAGCATTTAGTTCTATTAATCGATTTGGACAATGCTCAAAGGAGATGGTTCTTATATCACAATATGGAAATCAGAAATTCTTCACCAATTCACGTTCATGTTTGAATGTTTGTCACTCAATCACGCTCTAACGGCTGAACTGATTAGGATGAAATTTGGTACAGAGATAGCGTATAGTCGTCGAGTAATCTAAAAATAAAAATAGTAATTAGTATTTAAATGACGCTAGATTTTTAGCTCATTAAATCATATAAATCTTGTTTGCTAGTCCCCAAAAATTACATAAATCCGTTTTGAATGCATTAATTATACATGAAACATCGGTCACGAATACGTAAAATAACTAAACACTACCTCCAATCATAATCAAATACGAACACTTTTATCACATATCAAGCACTCAACACTCACACTCCACTTTCATCTATATTTTTTTAATATTAAATTTTTATATTTTATCAATAAAGGAACTCATTTATTGAGAAAGAAAACTATCATAACTCAATAATTTATCTAACACAAATCTCAAACAAAGCACAAAATTAATTACGTAAGTAAAATATAAACAGTTCAACATAATAATTATACAAGCTTAAAAAGTCATATTAGGCCAGTCATAATAGATAATGCCACTATTTTGTCCACTCTTCAGATTGATCTTTGTTCAATAGCTCTGTCACTCTAATGAGCCTTTTCCACGCGTTAGAGCGAGAGCGATGCTAATGGACTCGCTCAAAAATGGTATCGTCCGAATTGACGGGTGCCCTTTAACACAAATTTAAATATCAATATTGCGGTTTAAACGTTGTATAATAATATTACCTATCATGAACTTTATTAGGACTTCCTCTGTACATCAAGATCACACCAGTTTTTGCGATAGTAATGCCACAATAAATTAAAATTATTCCGGAGCCTTCGCGGCAGCGAGATGACACTCGGGCCGGGTTGCAGTCCCGACTGACTAACAGTGTGTTCAGCCGCGGCGTGTCCACCGTAGTTGACTGCTACACAACGCTTGTTCTGATCGCCGCATCAATTTGCAATCACTACCAACTTGTTTGGCAATGCGAACTAGGTACCTACAATTATTTTGTTAATCAATTAAAAACTTTGTATTCGAGGGTACTCCTCGAATACAATAATAATAATTATTAGATTGTTCATAAAGAACAAATACACACATTAGGTACACATTTCTGCAAAGAAAATGGTTTAAAATTAACTTCCGACTAAAATACTCTATAGTGTTATGACAAGATAAGAAAGACTAAGTTAAAATAATTCTACTCGTGTTTCGAAAGCAATAAGACCACACAGTAAAAACAGGTGACCCAGCGAACAACGTGTAATCCGCTCTCCAACTCCGCTAAAACTTATTCTGTCTACCAACATATTGCCTTGAACAGTTATAAGTGCTAATAGAAAAAGATTTTTATCCCTCTACGTCGGTACCTATCTAAACGAATTGAGGAAAGAATAAGGTATACTTTTTATCTAAAAATAAACATTTAAGTCTGGAGACATTTTCTATACTATGTTTATTTTACTAAAAGTCCTACGATATAAAATTTATATGGGGATCGAAAACTCCACCTGTGCATTCGCCCACGTAGTACGCAGAATAATATAATGTCTCTGATTCAATATTATACAGTAGGTACATCTCGTCAGCATTTGCTTAACATTATAAATATGTTTGATAGAAATAGGTTAAAAGAATCTAAAGATATTTGTGATGTGATGATACCTTTTTTATTTTTTTAACGTGAGAGAAAATCCTCATTGATGCTATGCCGGACTCCTATCGACTAAAAAAACTCACGTAACGTCCAACATCCTATGGTTGGGAGCCCCGGGTAAGGCCTCGGAAGGATGTCCCTGGACATGTGATGATACCTACAACAAAATTGTATTCACATTAAATTGATTTTTAGTCGATATACTAATGTGTTGATTAAAATTATCTGTAACTGATAAATATACTGCTTCTGCGATTTAAATCTGAGTCCTTTTTTTTTTGTTTAACGTTAGGGGAAAATCCTCATGGATGTTATGCCGGACTCCTACCGACTAAAAAACCCTCACGTCATGCCCAACAGCCTGTGGTTGGGAGCCCCGGGGAAGCCCTCGGAAGGATGTCCCAGAACTCCCAACAGAAATCTGAGTCCTTGGTAACGGCAGTCGCATAATAGTACCTGCGCCACAAAATATTCAAATTCTAATAAACTACTCGTAGTAGGTAGATCTCAGAATCAAATTGTTCGAAACTAATAGTTCAAAACATATCCGGTGTCTTCGAGCGTATCTGAGAGAATATCAGCAATTGTTTAGTGGTGCTTTTATGTATGAACCTTCTTTCTTTACTTATTAAGTTATGTACCTTATTCAACCTGACAAGAGTGGCCACAACTTTACGTATACAAGGGTTAAGTCGTCGATAGCTTCTACGGATACGAAGAATTCACGTTTGAAGGTCAGGTAGAACAAAAGAAAGGTATTACCTGATTTCGTCGTTACATACTGGTGGTATATGCTTTGTCTATTAGCTACTGCTATGCGATGCTACATATACATAAATAGAGAGTAGTCTACACGCTTTAACGTGTTGTTAGTTATTACTTGTCTCATTTTTAGAGTTCCGTAGCTTAAAGGAAAAAAATGGAAACCTTATAGGATCACATTGTTGTCGTTTCTTTGTCAAGACACTTTATCTCGTGAATGCGTGAAAGTATCGAGTGAAAATTTATTCCATATTTATTAAGGTTAATGGCCCCAAGAGCTGAAACAAAAAATCAAGCTTCTAAGTTAACGCAGAAAAAAGTTACGGCAGCTTTCGTCGTCAAAAACGTGTATTTCGACATTTTCAAGAGAATCTAAATTAATAGGGTACTTTCCGTTTGCCGAGAACCATGAAATTTGGCAAGTAATATTCTCTTTTACTACAAATATAATAAAAAATATAAAATCTGCACATTTGTAAGTTGTTGTCACGAAATTATTAAAAAACACCTAAAGACACTTTAGTCTTGACAGACAAAAGGACGGGCGGAGAGATGGACGGACGGATGTACAGAACCCTCGGTTGGCAAGTCCGACTCTCACTTGTCCTGTTTTTTTTCTTTTCTGTATAGAAAACACACAGTGTCAGTTTGCAATCAAAAGAAAGATACCTACTTTGAATTTTGAAAGGCTGTTTATATGTTAACCGGAAAAGCAGACTGATATTATTTCAGGTTTCCTTGAGCTTAGCTATAAATGATTAACGAAATCTATTGATCACTCAGAAACGCCAGTGTAGAGATGAGAATCCCGCAAATCACTCGTGAAATTCTTCGTCAAGGTCTTGGAGTGAATATCTCTATTCCTTTCTTAAATAAATAGGAAAGAATATGTAATTCTACGGTATACAGCTGAACAGATGATCTAAAAAACCGAAAATCTCATACCTAAATCTGATATTGTAACTGAAATGTGATTATAGACCACTTATAGACTAACAAAGAAATAAAGATTTTATCGTATTGATGTACTAAGGTATTTCTGAACAATGACGGCCGTAGGGAAGTATTATTGTTAAGATATAAAAGTCAAGATAAAATTCACTCAACGGTCTTTAAAGGGTTTTATCAATTGAGGTTAATATTATTGTGTATTCAAATACCAGATCACTATTATTTACTAAATACTGGCTGATGCTCGCAGCTTTGCCCGCATGGAATTATGTACGTTCTGGCTTCCCATTGGAAATATAATATAATCCGGGGTTCAAAAGAAACCTATGTTTTATTCCACACTATAATCTATCCCTGTACCTAAGCTCAGCCCGATCCGTTCAACCATAAGAGCGTATTTGAGTAGCAAACATCAATATATCCAAACATCGATCCTCGCCTCAGTCCAACCGCGACCACGGGCGCGGAATGTTAGTAAATAGTATTTCGCGTGAAGTTCCGAATTCTATAAGTATGAGTATCCAAACATTTTCACAAACTTCCACATTTATAATATTAATAGGATTCACAGAAAATTAGTAGGTACAAAATTAGATTAATCTATATTCTGTGGCTTAATATTATACTGTTCAAGCCCAAATAGCAAACGGCCAGCAATGTGGCTAGATTGCTGAGCCCGCAGAGAGCGATGGCCATCAGGGTGATAAGGGGATACCGCACGATCTCCGGTGAGGCGGCATATCTCCTAGCCGGGACCCCTCCATGGGACCGAGAAATCGAGGCCCAGCGGTCTCTACTCCACCAGGAAACCGTGGAGACATAGAAGGTACGACTTGAGCAACCAAAGGGGGGATTCAGTCAGACCGGTCATGGACGAGTGGCTGGAGAGGAGACATGGTGCTATCTCCTACCGGTTGACACAAATGCTTGCCGGGCACGGGAGCTTCGGTAGGTATCTGTAGCGAAAACACCGGGAAACCACGGCCGAGTGTCAGCACTGCGAGGACCGCAGCGATGACACGGCGCTCCACACGCTGGTGGAGTGCACGACGTGGGCGCAACAGCGCCAGGTCCTCGTAGTGGGTCTGGGCGTGGACACTCTCTCGCTCGAGACTATGGTGCGAGCCATGCTCTCCAGCGGGAGTAAGTGGGACTGCACCGCCTCCTACTGCGAGCAGGTCATGCTCGTGAAGGAGGCGGCGGGATGGGTACGGGAGAGAACCCTCCCATCCGAGTTCCGCAGTCGGCGGCCTGGGCGCCGACGACGTGTCTTCGCCGAGGACTATCGGCCACCGTGACCGGGAGCCTGAGGACGGTGAGAGGGCGGCTCACCGTCCTTACAGAAGCAGGCCCATGACGGCAGCGTGACGTGAGCAAATCACGCACGCCCCCCCCCCCCCCCTTAGAAGCGGGATCACACCCGAAACCCCCCATAGACGCGGGATAGCACCCGAACCACCCCCTGGACGAGGCCGCAGTGGCGGCCGTAGGTCTGTTGTGAGTCCCGGGACATCCTTCCGAGGGCTTACCCGGGACTCCCAACCACAGGCTGTTAGGCGTTACGTGAGGTTTTTTAGTCGGTAAGAGTCCGGCATAACATCCTCTGAGGATTTTCCCTCGCGTAAAAAAAAAGCCCAAATAGCAATTACATATTGTTGTTCTAATATTGCTTCTTCGTTTTATGCTGTATCACGAATTTCGTTTTGTGTATGGAGTGTTATTTAATTACCAATATTGTTAAGGGGCGGTTATTGCGCACAAGTAGGCATTTGGCGCTCCCCTCGCCCCGGGCGCAAGACACACCGCGCGCCAGCAGCGGCAGTGAACTCTCATGCCACAGTATAAAGTAGAGTTGAAAGAAACAGCATGCTAACTTTGTTTGACGTAGTAAATGCATCTAACTTTATTAAGTGTAGTGATTTATTCGAGTTTCTTAAATAAATGAGTTAATTATATACAGGATGAATTTTTCAAAAGGGATTGGATGGCCAAATCCGAAACTATAAGGAATAGCGAAAAATGCTCAAAGGAGTCACGAGCCCGATTTTGATGAAACTTAAAACCTCATCATTAGATTTTTGAAAAACCAATAATCCTAGCTGGAAATCGAACCCATTGATTTTGAAAAAAAATACACACCCTATATTATTACACCATTCGATAGTGTTGCTATTAAGGATCATATTCTGGGAAGTAATTACATACGGCAAACTAAGGGAAAGTGCTCATCTTTAGTATTTTTCTTACGTTAACTGATGAATTGTTCAAAATGTAGACCATTGTTTTTAATACATAGCTGGATTCGAGACCTCAACGATCGTACTGCATTCAATATTATTGATTCCGTTTAGAATATTCTCCAAAGAATAATTCTCAGCATGATTTAAAACACGGAATAGTTACGAACTATTCTGGAAATTCGAACGAAATAAATTATGATACAAAATTTAGGTACAAGATTATGAAATTTCATCAAAATTCTAAACTTTCCTTAAATTTGCCGTATATCATTACTTCGCAGAATTTGATCCTTATCAGCGACACTATCATATGGTGTAATATAAAGGGTGTGTTTTTTTTTTCAAAATCAATAGGTTCGATTCCCAGCTAGGATTATTGGTTTTTCAAAAATCTAATGATGACGTTTTAAGTTTTACCAAAATCGGGCTCGTGACTCCTTTCAGCATTTTTAGCTATTCCTTATAGTTTCGGATTTGGCCATCCAAGCCCTTTTCAAAAATTCACCCTGTATATTATACTATTATTTTTAAGCTAAAGAGTTTGTTTGTTTGTTTAGTTGTTTGAACTCTAGAGCCTAAGAAACTGCTAGTTGAATTTCAAAAGCTCCTTAACAGAATGTCCATTTTTGAAAAATACCAAAATATATAACATCACGCTAAGGCGAATAAGAGCTGAGCAGCAACGAAACATTTTTCGAAAACTAGGATATTTCATTTGTTTTGAGAGTTTCCGTTGCGTAAGTTTGCTATACGGTTACAGTTGCGTAAAAAATGTAAATTACATTATAACTGGTCATAAAAAATTCTAAAGTTTTCTAAAGTTGGTATGCTAAGTATGAATCACGTGATCATTTTGCAATCCAAAATGGCCGCCACGGTGTAATCACAAAATTTCATGATGGGTATCATTTAAAGGGTTTTTGGTATGCTGAGTACGAATCACGTACTAATTTTGCAAGCCAATATGGGCGCCGCGCCGTAATCATAAAATTTCATGATGGGTATCGTTTAAGGGGTTTCTTGGTGTGCTGAGTACAAATCACGTGAAAATTTTGCAATCCAATATGGGCGCCGCGCCGTAATCACAAAATTTCATGATGGGTATCGTTTAAGGGGTTTCTTGGTATGCTGAGTACGAATCACTTGATAATTTTGCAATCCAATATGGGTGCCGCGCCGTAATCACAAAATTTCATGATGGGTATCATTTAAGGGGTTTCTTGGTATGCTGAGTACGAATCACGTGATAATTTTGCAATCCAAAATGGCCGCCACGGTGTAATCACAAAATTTCATGATGGGTATCGTTTATAGGGTTTTTTGGTATGCTGAGTACGAATCACGTACTAATTTTGCAATCCAATATGGCCACCGCGCCTTAATCGCAAAAATCCATGATGGGTATCATTTAAGGTGTTTTTTCGATTGCTGAGTATGAATAATATGATAATTTTGGAATTCAATTTGGCCGCCTAAGCAGTAAAAAAAAGTAAAAAGTAAACTAACAGTAGTAAACTAAAAAGATTTGCTTATTAAGTTTAGGCCTAGCAATGCGAAAATACTATGACAAAAGGTTTTTATTGTAAAATTAAGGCCAATCACATTAAATTGGTACCTAGCATACGAAGGAATCCCTTAATCGATACCCATTATGAAATTTTGTGATAACGGCGCGGCGGCCATATTGGATTGCAAAATTATCACGTGATTTGTACTCAGCATTCCAAAAAACCCCTTAAACGATATCCATCATAGAATTTTGTGATTACGGCACGGCGGTCATATTGGATTGCAAAATTAGTACGTGATTCGTACTCAGCATACCAAAAAACCCCTTAAACGATACCCATCATGAAATTTTGTGATTATGGCGCAGCGACCATAATGGATTGCAAAATTATCACGTGATTCGTACTCAGCATACTAAAAAACCCCTTAAACGATACCCATCATGAAATTTTGTGATTACGGCGCGGCGGCCATATTGGATTGCAGAATTATCACGAAATTCGTACTCAGCATACCAAAAAACCCCTTAAACTATACTCATCATGAAATTTTGTGATTACGGCGCGGCGACCACATTGGAATTCAAAATTATCACGTGAATCGTACTCAGCATACTAAAAAACCCCTAAAACGATACCCATCATGAAATTTTGCTATTACGGCGTAGCCGCCATTTTGAATCGCAAAATTATCACGTGATTCGTACTCAGCATAGCAAAAAACCCCTTAAACGATACCCATCATGAAATTTTGTGATTACGGCACAGCGGCCATATTGGATTGTAAAATTATCATGTGATTCGTACTCAGCATACGAAAAAACCCCTTAAACGATACCCATCATGAAATTTTGTGATTACGGCGCGGCGGCCATATTGGATTGTAAAATTATCATGTGATTCGTACTCAGCATACGAAAAAACCCCTTAAACGATACCTATCCTGAAATTTTGTGATTACGGCGTGGCGGCCATTTTGAATTGCAAAATTATCACGTGATTCGTACTCAGCATACCAAAAAACCCCTTAAACGAAACCCATCATGAAATTTTGTGATTACGGCGTGGCCGCCATGTTGGATTGCAAAATTATCATGTAGTTCGTAGACGTTTTAATGCATTAGGTAGATGGTTACCATGTCGTGAAAACACTTAAAAAGTAAAAGATCACCACATTTACCATGAGTCGCGTATGGGAATTTCAGTGAAATCCCTTCATCACTCAGGAATTAAGCTGATGGTCTTCAAAATGTATAGCTAAGTACCATCATGGAAACACAGACTTACGATCAAAAAACCGCATCAAAATCGATCCACCCCTTGGGCCGTGACGAATTCACAGGACAGAGTTGTTAATTATGAGAGTTCGTTAATTGAATTAATGAGTAACGTTACAATGTAATTAGATTAACGTGTAATTCAATTACTCAGTAATTAGTTACTGCTAGTACTCATTGTAAATAATTACTCAAGTAATCTGTTACAGAGTAATTGAATTAAGCATAACAAAGTATTGTAATTTGTAACGGTTAATCTAAATACATTTTGCCCATTACTGATATTTTTATACTGTGGCGCGATTTCAACGTAATTTGGCATAATAATTACGAAATAGTTGCGAAAAAAACTGACACAGGTCCTGCCTCCAGAAGCGCTAGCGCGAGACTGATCGACCGTCAGCGGCGCAATTCTATTGCGTTTGGTAGATATTCGTACATGATAACTATGTAAATACTTGTGTAAAAAAAAATCGTTCGGAAAATGTGTATAAAAACTCAATAGCTTTAATTGAGTGCAAAAAAAAATTATAAAATGTTAATAGTTTAGTCACAGTATTGAAAAAACTTTTCTGAGAGAGTCAACTTTGGGATTTTTTTCTATCTAGTGAAATTTATTGAATCGTGTAACGGGCTTGGAATATGTTTAGGTTATATCCTTAATTATTATATATACCTATATTTATTAGAATTATAAACCCTTTACTTTTTGAGTAGGATTGTTTCAAAAAACTCAAAATCTGACCCACGCGGCCTTAAGTAATTGTAACAGTGTAAGTAAACTTTTCTACTGATGGCAGTATCTATGCTGAAGCCACCTTCAACATGACCTTTCTATACAGAAGGCCTAAAATAATTATACAACAGTACCCACTAGAAACCAATAGTCTGCAATCTAAAGGTTTTCAAGAAATAGCTCAAGTTTTTCTAAAAAAATAACTGAACAATATCCGTTACTCAGAATTTACATCGACTTTAATTAGGTACTTTCAAAGGAAAAAAAATAATCACCGGTTTTTCACTTATAAATGTACCAACTTTTTAAAAGAATGTAAAGTCAACTCGGCAGTTGCTATTTGCCTTTTGCCTAATTCCAAGAAACAGTTAACCACCATTTGTATAAAAGTGTTATTTAAAAAATAATAAAAGCAAACAACTTTTAATTTCAAATAATGGAATCCCTCGGGGTTAAAACGGGCCTGCATAGCCTTTGATAACGTTCAAGCTCAACGGTCACAAATTTTGTGCTCCATCTGAACCACGAAACTCTCATTTAAAATTAAAAATCTTATTATGTTTCCTAACAACCTTTTATATACAAACAGACTAAACTTATCCATTTACGTTAGCCCAACAAATTACTATACAGACAACTGCGACAATTAAATGGGAATCTCGTGGGAAATATGCGTAAAATTAGTCATAAGATTTGTAATGAGTTTGTCTGTCAGTTCAAATTATGTTTCAGTAATTTAGTCTCTAATTCTAAGTCGGTCGACGATATTTTGTATAAGCATTGCTGTGTTGTTTAACGTATGAGCAAATGTAATAATTAAACATTTACCTTACCTCTACAATACTGCGTTAAAATTTAATCTGTTATACAATTTGAAATTTGCTGCTCTTAAATTAAAAAATAGCGACTTATGTTTAAGATGGAACATAATTTACATAGAATAAACACAAGTGTTAATTTGACAATTAAAATACCCGAGAGACTGTTCTGATATTCCCAAACATCATATTATTATTAAGATTATCGTACTGCGGTAAAATTATTGGACCATAATTATTTTATGGCTGCGTTAGATTTGAAGGACGCGTATTTCTTAGTTTCCAGTTCAACGTCCTTCCGTTCGGTCTTACAATATCTTCGTACCTTTGGTTATTTATCAGTAAATTATTTGGATGATTTTCTCTGTATAGGGAAAACATATAAAGAGTGCTTAGAAAATGTTACAATTACAAAAGAGCTGTTGGAATACTTAGGATTTGTAATAAACTATGATAAAAGCAAAATGATCCCTGATAGAACATGTAAATTTTTGGGATTTATTTTCAATACTGAAGATATGAACTAAAGGCAGCATACTACTCTTTAAAAATATTTACATCTGGTATTAGGGATTGTGATGTATTAATGAGAATTGATAATACTACAGCAATCTGTTTTACGGGTGAAAGCTGTTTAGCTTTATCTATGATTCGTTGTTTTTAGGGTTTCGTAGCCAAATGGCAAAAACGGAACCCTTATAGATTCGTCATGTCTGTCTGTCTGTCTGTCTGTCTGTCCGTCCGTGTGTCACAGCCACTTTTCTCCGAAACTATAAGGCCTATGATATTGAAACTTGGTAACTAGATGTATTCTGTGAACCGCATTAAGATTCTTATATAAAACTAGAAAAAATGCAGTAAATTTTGGGGGTAAGTACTCAGAACTGATACTTAAAATTTTTTTTTTCATCATATCCATACTTGTGGGGTATCTATAAACAGGTCTTCAAAAATGCTATTGAGGTTTCTAACATCATTTTTTTCTACAGTAAATAGTTTGCGCAAGAGACACTTTCAAAGTGGAAAAATGTGTGTCCCCCCCCCCCTCCAACTTCTAAACTAAGAGAATGATAAATCTAAAAAAAATGTATGATGTACATTGCCATATAAACTACCAACGAAAATTGGTTTGAACGAGATAGAGCTGGTAGTTTTTTTTAATACGTCATAATCGCAATTTTCGGTTAGAAAAATCACTACCACTGCGAACGTGTTAAAACATCAATCCAAGTTACAACGAACTATAAGAACTTTTATATTATGTTACTTGCTGCTACGAAACCCTTCATGGGCGAGTCCAACTCGCACTTGGCCGGTTTATTTATCTAATAATTAAGATAATATAATTATGATATTCATAGCATTATTTCGTAATTTCGCAGAAAATACGAGCTAGTAATATAAACATTATTCTGAAAGGTATAATAAATTTTATCGTCTATTAATATTCAAGATATCACAATATCAATACAATATCTGTATTTATAGCATTCATTGCATTCAACTGTAAAACGTAATTCCTAAAATTATCTCTATTGTCATTTTATCATAATTAATACTATCATTTTATCATAATTAATACTAAAATGAAGGTTTTATAGGACTTTGATCTGAGGGCCTGCTCTGACAGGTTACAGATTTGACCATAGTGCAAGCCGACCCTGATCTCCAGCCGGAGTAAGTGGCTTCCACTTTGTACGCTTTGCATCTTTCTGCGAGCAGGCCATGAACGAAACAGAACTCTCCCATCCGAGTTCCGAAGTCTACAGAGAGAACACAACATTCTTGTCTCTCCCTTAGCCTTGTCTTTATAAAGACTATGTTTAAAATGTATGAAAAAGTGGATTATACTACATTCTGCGTTATGTACATTCTGTGTTTTGTACATTTTGCGTGTGGTGCTCATTTAGCGTTTTGTACATTCTGCTCTAAGAAAAAAAGATTTGGTCGCAAGCTGGACTAATCGCCAATTGGATAATTCGCAAATTGGACCAATCGCGCCTAAATACTTTTTTAGTGTAGGTATACTCCATTTTATATGAAACTTAAGTAGCAAAGTTGTATTTTATAGACCTTTTTAATACTTTAAGTTTTCTCAAAGAATTAAAAGGTCAGTAAAGGTCAACTTGGTACGGACATTTGTTTTAGAATGTTCATATTTTAAAACTTTGTAGTGTAATATGGTAAAATAGTCATGACATAAATCACCATACAAAATTTAATACTTAGTAAATTGAGTCGCAAATAATTTAATATTTTATATAAATCTGTGCAAAACACTATAAATATTACTGAAATAGTTAGGTACTATTCTTTCTACCAAAATGTCATATTTATTTTCTTTGTTTCTAATAACATTACAACTTCAAGTTATAACGCAAAGACATTATGATCTCTTTACATTACACATTCTTATAAAACAAGACAAATAAAAACGTGTCGACAAAAAAGATTTTGTATTTTATTTCCATGAAGGGCCATTAGTTAACATTTATCTATCTCCATAATGTTTATTTGATTCTATCTTTCTACCCTCCCTTCCATGTTCCAGTCTCGTCATTCCGCGCTGTTCTATTTCATATCACGATTCTCTCAGACGTTTTCCTCATTGCCTTCCTTAGAACGTAATGATATAAATTTAGTGGTATTTTAGTACACATTTCTTTTCGTTTCTTTAGAAATATTCTATTGCTAAAATATTCTTAGCACTCAATGTAATTTATTAAAGCTTTGTAAAAAAATGAAGAGAGTATTATAGTTAAGAACTAATACAGTTTATAACAATATTCTACATTTACACTGTCCAAATTGTAAAAGGGATCAACCCTTTTACAATTTGGAAGAAGCTAGGTATATTATTTAATTGGTCAAGGGAAGTAAACTGTGTTTGAAAAAACACAGTAGCAATAAAAAAAAATACTTAATCGGTATTGTTACAATTTTCTCTTCTCGTAGCACAGCCATCAGTACCCTCAACAATGGGGTCAACAATTTGCAGGTTTGTCTTTACCACGCCAAGCTACGACTATTTAGCTGCAACTGTAATGCAGAACAGAGTCGTAATCGTGGCTCGTAAAATAAAAGTCAATGCGTAAGTTATGGTACAAATGCGTCAACTATAATACAATTTGACAGTATTCGTACCTGTTGAACTACGATCACAATACTTTTCTAAAAAAAGTAATAAGCAGACTAGGGTCCCAAAAATATGTAATCTTTGCAAAATGTAGGAGGCGGCAAGGTTGTAATAGTATGAGTATAGAACATCAAAACAATTTTTGAAGGTGTAATTTTATTATAAAATTTTACCGTATTAATAAGGTATCTTTAATAAGCATATCATCCTTGAGCCATGCTCTCCAGCGGGAGTAAGTGGGACTGCGCCGCCTCTTTCTGCGAGCAGGTCATGCTCGTGAAGGAGGCGGCGGGCCGGGTGCGGGAGAGAACTCTCCCACCCGAGTTCCGCAGTCGGCGCCCTGGGCGCCGCCGACGTGTCTTCGCCGAGGACTATCGGCCTCCATGACCGGGGTCTGAGGACGGTGAGAGGGCCGCTCACCGTCCTTACAGAAGCAGGTCCATGACGCAGCGTGACGTGAGCAACTCACGCACGCCCCCCCCCTTAGAAGCGGGGTCACACCCGAAACCCCCCATGGACGCGGGATTGCACCCGAACCACCCCCTGGGCGAGGCCGCATTGGCGGCCGTAGGTCTGTTGGGAGTCACGGGACATCCTTCCTGAGGGCTTACCCGGGGCTCTCAATCATAGGCTGTTGGGCGTTACGTGAGGTTTTTTAGTCGGTAAGAGTCCGGCAAAGCATCCTACGAGGATTTTCCCTCACGTTAAAAAAAAAAAAAAAAAAAAAAGCATATCATCCTTTATTCTATAAAATATAAAGTTGAATAACTAAATATACCAACATATTTACTACAATAAAGTAATTTATCATGGCAGCGACTCTCGTTCTGGTAAAACTCATTTAGTTTTGTTTTACATTGTGTGTATTTAAGAGGGTACTCTGGTGGCCAGTTAAGAGTGTGGGGTGCTTTACACGCGTACTTTGTGAATAATTTGCATGAGTGTGGCGGGGTAGTACCGACGCTTGTGGGGATTTAAGGAGGCAGTAGCTCAAGCGGTATGGGGTGGGGGCTAGTCAGGATTTAATCGTAAGCTCGTTGCCTGCCGGATGAAGATATTCTCATCTCACTGAGAACAAGTACCGTTACGATTTAGCGACTTTGCAAATTGTAAGCACAACACGAAATGTCTAATTTTTGAATTCAGTTTCGTAGAATAGTTCAGAACCTGTATTTTTTTAACTTGAGAATTTCCATCGAATCGTACAACACAATGAATCACAATTTTATAAGTTTAACAGATGTTAACTTTAGAGATTGTATTTGAAAGTTAACATCTGTCCTGGCTGTTGGAATTTTTGGTTCGAATTACAGAATGATTTTGGGATCCTTTTCTAACCCGTCCTTTCCTACCTTATTTATTTCCTTATCCGCAAATCCCTTCCTACCCCATCCTCATCCCCTCCACTCTCCGCCAAGCGAAGGTCACCGTACCGATGAGCTGCGTGGCTACGGGCGAGCGTAGTCATAAGCGTGCCTATTATCATTATACCCTGGGACCGGGCGAGCCTAGAATAAGGTTAGCCTTACTTGGACAAGCGGGGCTCTGTTCAGGTGGACATGTTTTTCCCTTGCTACTCGTGGGAACGCAATGGAGTTGAATTTAAACATCCAGAATGACGGCGATGTGGTTCGCAACCCGTCACGTCTCGTCTCCCATCGGGGCGAAAAGTGGGCTAATGATAGCCGTTTCGCTACGTTGAATGTAAGAGGAGGTATGGATGATAAAATTGAGGAGGTATGCAAGATAATGCTAGAGAGGCGACTGGATATTTTGTGTGTGAATGAGACAAAGCGGAAAGGATGCGACACCACGACGCATGGAACCTATACGGCATACTGGTCAGGCGTAGCCACGACCCGTGCGGCTTGTCAGGGTGTCGGTGTAATACTTTCCGCGAGAATGAATGAATGTGTGACAGATTATGAATGTGTGAGCCCAAGACTCGTTTGGTTGAGGCTAAAGGTTGGACTCACCCGCATCTTTGTGTTAGGAGTGTATGCTCCACAGGATGCGCGGTGGCGCCGGTCCTCAAAAGACCAAAGTGAGAGGCAGGCATTCTGGGAGAGTGTGAATGATATTCTGGGTAAATGCAAACGAAACGAAAGGATTGTAATGTTAGGTGATTTTAATGGATGGGTTGGAGTGAAGCGTGATGGATATGAAAGTGTATTGGGTAAGTTTGGGGATGAGCGAGTGAATGAAAATGGCGAAAGTTTGCTAGAAGTATGTTTGGAGAGGAATCTTGTGGTAACCAACACCATATTTAAAAACAAAGATATCCACTTGTATACAAGGACACAAGAAAGCCAGAGAAGCATGATTGATTTTGTGATAGTAGACGCAAGAATGAGAAAGAATGTGCTGGACACCCGGGCATACCGCGGTGCCGGAATTGACACAGATCACTTCTTGGTAATTAGCCGAGTAAGAGGTCTGTTTCAGCTGTGGCGGCATCGTGTGCATAAACCCATAGGTGTATTGGAGCGCATTAAAGTCGAAAATTTGAAAGATATACGCGTGAAAGCGGAATTTGTAAGTAAATTGAGCGAGAAATTTGTAAATTTAGAGGAAATATGTGAGATTGAAGAATTATGGAAGCCGATTAAGGAAGGTCTCGTAAAAGTTGCAGTAGAAGTATGTGGGATAAGCAAAAGGAGACAAGGATGTCAGGTAAAGAGTATGTGTGCTGAAGTTTTAAAAGTTTTGTCTGATAAGAAGCAAGCATGGTTGAACTGGTTGGCTACAATGGACAACTAAAGAATGCAGAAGGCAACGGATGAGGATGTAAAAATGGCAAAGGATGAGTATAAAAGGTATAAGCGTGTTGCGAAAGAAGTCATAAAAAGTAAGAGAGAGAATGATGAGGATGACTTTCATAACAGGTTATCTGATGACTTCCAACAAAACATAAAATTCTTTTGGAAGTCTATAAGAACAATGAGGACTGAAAAGACAACCTCACAATTTAAGCAAATCAGAAACCGTAATGGCAGTCTTGTGATAGGAGAGGAATGTGTGTTAAAAACGTGGAAGGAATATTTTGAAAGTTTATTTGAAAAAGAGGATATGCAAATGGAGACTCATGTTTCGGAAATGAATGAACTTGAGAATGAAAGCCACTTAAGTAGCGGGTATTGTTGATTTTTTCCGATGACGTTTAAGGAGATCTTGAGACTTTATTTTCCTTGAAAACTGTTATTTATCTACACACTGACACTTAAATAACACTGTTCTTTGTGTGTCCACGCACTGCTTGTATGTTTCATAGGTACGCCAATGTGAAATCTTTGAACTTTTGCAAAGAGAATAAAAGAATGTTTTGAATCGCGTCCACTTCACTTCGCCAACCATAGAGTCAAGTTTTATCATGTTTCGGAAATGAATGAACTTGATAATGAAAGCCACTTAAGTATGGAAGAAATTGTGGAAGCGTTCAATAGTATGAAATTAGGAAAGGCTGCTGGGATTGATAGAATTTCTGTCGAGATGCTGAAAGCGGGCCGTGGCGTGGTAGCTTGCCAGCTGTACCGCCTTTTTAATCTTTGCTGGCGAAATGGCAGAGTACCAGAAGAATGGTGCAAATCTGTCATAGTGCCGCTGTACAAAGGTAAAGGGTCACAGCAAGAGTGCAAAAACTACCGCGGCATAAGCTTGCTCAGTGTCGTAGGCAAATTGTATGCGAAAGTTTTGATTAAAAGAGTGATGAATGAAACTGAAGGAAAAATGTGGGATGTACAAGCAGGATTTATGAAAGGAAGGGGATGCACGGATCAGGTCTTTTCATTAAGATGCCTAGTTGAAAAGTTTTTGGCAAAACGTCAAAAAGTCTATTGCATCTTCGTGGACTTGGAAAAGGCCTATGACAGAGTGGTGAGGAATGAACTGTGGTCAACACTGTCTATGTATGGAGTGAACAGCAACTTGATACGAGCCTTGAAATCTCTATACGAGGGCTCCAGTGCTTGTGTCAGGATCAATGGAGCTTGCACAGACTTTTTTCCCATCGAAAAAGGTGTGAGACAAGGCTGTGTAGCGTAACCATGGCTGTTCAACCTATACATGGACAGTTGCTTGAAAGAACTACAAGAGTGTGCGCATGGATTAAAAATGAATGAGCTAACCGTCAAATGCCTCCTTTATGCTGATGATCAGGTAATACTGGCATCATCGGCGGAGGAGTTGCAGTTGATGGTTAATATAATGAACGATGCGCTTAAAAGTAGAGGAATGAATGTTAATGTAAGCAAGACAAAAGTAATGGTTTTTGAAAGAGAGAAATGTATGACTGATTGCTCGATATCGATCGAAGGAAAGAGCATGGAACAGGTGAAAGAGTTTGTATATTTGGGTTCAAAATTTGCAAGAGATGGAAAGTGTGACAATGATATTGAAAGAAGAGTTTTGGCAGGAAATCAAGTGAATGGAGTCATTCACACCTTTATGAGCAGTCAGAACGTGTCTAAAAAGGGAGGGATGGCTGTACATAGAGGAGTGCTTGTCCCTACACTTATGCATGGTAGTGAAAGTTGGATGTGGCAGGAGAAGCATGAAAGTAAAATTAATGCAGTGGAAATGAGAAGTTTGCGAAGTATAGCTGGAGTGACGTTGAGGGATAAAGTAAAGAATAGTGTGATAAGGGAACATTGCGGTATGACAGAAGATGTAGTGACTAAGATAGAGAAAGGGATGCTCAGATGGTTTGGACATGTGGAGAGAATGGATGGAAATAGGCTGACAAAACAGATTTATGAAGCGAGAGTGAATGAGCAATCTGGTAGGGGTCGACCTCGGCATACTCATATCGATCAAATCGATAATCTTCTGAAAAAAGGCCAGGTCAAGAGTACCCTTAACCGAAGAGCATGTATGAAGACACTTATGAAAGTTGAAGAAGCGAAAGTTGTTTGCCAGAATCGTAGCAAGTGGAAAGTCATAGTCTCTGCCTACCCCGTTGGGAGACATAATTATGTTTTGAATATTTGTAAAATAAATCATATTTGCATACATACCTTATTGTAATGATATTTAATTAAAGATATATATTTATGTAATAAATTTTTTTTAAGGCGCTCGTAGTTCTGCTAGCTCAGTGGTCTGTAAACGATCACTGCAGTTAGCAACTTTCGCTACGGTTGATCCTAAGATGGGTGACCACTTTGCGAAAATTCATTACTTTGTTTGTCAGTAACACGGCAGTGTTTAAGTCAAGTTGAAGGCCTTATAAAAGTAGCTTAAAAAGTCTCTACATTCGATCTTACAACCCCAGCCCGTCCCTTTTCAATACGACAATATGCTTCACCATCTATTACATGTAACAAATAATAAAAAAGTAAGTAATTTCGTCGTACAGTCTGCCTCTGCCCTTCGGGGAAAAAGCGTTATTATAGTAAGTAAGTATTTATTAATTAATTTCTTTAAGGCACATGTTCGCAGAATCATTTTAATAGTACGAATTCTTGTTATTGTCTACTTGCATAATTTTCATAAATTTTTGCACATTTTGCTACCTATATTATGCAAAAATAACTTGATTTTAATCTCAGTAGCCCCTTTTGAAGATAGGGTGTTCTATAATGGCGTCAAATGAGATTCAGATTGTGTGAACTATTCAGATATCTAGTTTTGACTAGAACAGCTATAGTCTGACTTTTTACTTTCGAAGAGAGTGACTGGAACCTGTCGCTCTAATACTGAAAGGTCTGCCGATGGTCAACGTGCTTCGTATGCAGATGGGCTTATTTGGACTTCAAAAGACTTAGTCACTCCAGTACACCTTAGTAGAGTACGTAAAACATTTTTTTCAAGTAAGTATAAATCAATTAAATAAATAAAGAAATAAATATTTGTGGACATTTACACACAACATAATCTGGCCCAAATTAATCTTATATAAGCTTGTGCTACTATAGGATCTAGACGAGCCACCCCCTAGGCGAGGCCGCAGTGGCGGCCGTGGGTCTGTTGTGAGTCCTGGGACATCCTTCCGAGGGCTTACCCGGAGCTCCCAACCATAGGCTGTTGGGCGTTACGTGAGGTTTTTATAGTCGGTATGAGTCATGATGATATCATCCATGATGGACTTTCCCCTCACGTTAAAAAAAAAGGATCTAGACGACTGATATTATACTTTTTTATATATTTCTTAATACATTTATTGTTAAAAATTACAGAGAAACATAATTATTACATATCTATATTTACATTATTACTATCTAAACTAAACCTAAATAAGGCCCCCGTGGCATTGTGCCCAAAAGACTAGCAGCATTCCCCCTTTGAATAGCAATACCTATTCGTTGAGCGAGAAAACTGCCAGCCCTTGGGTCACCAGTTGACTCCACAAGGCGCTTTTTCAAATTCTTAATACAAACATGTTATACATAAAAACACCGAAACTCCGAAGCAGAAATTTGTGGATCACACAAATATTTGGATCGACCCGAGAATCGAACTGTCGACCTCAGCGCGACAGGCGGTATCACTACCGATTGCGCCACCGAGGCAGTCAATAAACCGAGGTATGTATCTATACTCGTAGTAATCTTAAAGTAGTATAAAATGAAAACTCTTATTTCTGTTTGTGCGCTTAGATCTTTTAAATTACTCAACGAATGTTAATGCAGTTTTCATAAGAGCCGAGCTTTACTGTTAACAAAGTTGCGCGGGTCACCTAGTAGATGACAAAATTAACAGATTGCATAATTTCTTTGTCTTGGCGACTTTAAAGAGCGAGAAAAGTGGAAATGCAAAATAAGGAAATTCCAGACTGCGATTTGAATGCGACGACTTGGTACATATAGGGAAATTATTTTCGGATGATGATAAAAGTTACACACGATGTTTATATTTTACTTATTAAAATTGCTTAAAAGTATAACAGCAAGCACAAAATTATATGGAGTTATACCTACCACAGAATAACCTACAATAAAGAAAGGAGGGAGGTGCAATACTGAGACTGCACACACTTATGAAATATGTATGTGTGTGTGTGAAATTATAAGCGCATTGATTTAATTGTTTTGTGAAAGTTCCAGTCATAGAATAAGAGAAGAAGAAAAGATGCCTCTAATTTCTGAACTACGAACCCCTCAAGGGTTTGTACTTCAGAAATTAGTGGCATTTCAACTTTCGCCAAACCTAGAATTCAAGGGTTCCTTTGAATGAGATGGTAAATCTAAACGGGCGTGTTGGCATAATCATAAAAGAGCTTAATTATTAAGGCTGTAGTAAAATAATTCAGTCCGCGCAATAATTCACCTGATCTGATCCCAAAGTAAGCTAGGAATAACCTGCTTGTGTTATGGGTATCAGACCACGGATATTAATACTTATATACATTTAAATACATACATATTATACATAGAAACACCCAGACTCTTGAGAAAAACATTTATGGGTCACACAAATATTTGTCTCCGGTGGGAATCGAACCCACGACCTCCAGCGCCACAGGCGGTATTACTACCGACTGCGCCACAGAGGCAGTCATATATTAGGTACTAGCTGAGCCCGCAACTTCGTTTACGTCACATAAGGTGTATGAAAGGAAAGGTATTTCTTCATCAGAGTCATCAAGCAGCGTCTGAAACTGCCCTGTTTGCTTAATCATAAAAGAGCTTAATGATTAAGTTCATTTTGTTTAAAAATAGACATAATCATTAAGCTCTTTTATGATTAAGCCAACACGCCAGTTTAGGTTCACTCAGATTCAAAGAAACCCCTACAATTAAAATTTTCAAAATATCTGATTCTTAAAAGTGTTATAACTCTTTTATTTCTAAACCGATTTACATAAAACAAACGCTAAATGTTAACTGAAGCAAACCTCAACACAATAAAAAAAACCGCCTTGCAATCGGTTGAGCGGTTACTGAGATTAGCGTGCACAACCGTACAGACAAAAATTATATAAATTATATAAATTAATATACAGACATACAGACATACAGACAAACAGACAAAAATTCTAAAAATCATTGTTTTGGGTTCTATTGCGTTCATAAAGCCCCCCTATAATATTTTTTCTTATTTATCTTCCATGTACAGACAGCGACCTGTTACGATTTTATTATATGTATTGATATTGATAGTAATTAGGTATAAATAAATAATAAAAATAATTAAACAATTCAGTCCACGCCTTCGGCGCGGACTGAATTGTTTAAAAATAGACTTAATCATTAATAATAATATGTATTGATATTGATAGTAATTAGGTATAGTAATTAAGGCGCAATTAGTCCAATTCGGGATTAGTCCCATTCGTGATAGTCCAATTTGCAATCGGTCCTATTCGCGATTGGGGAAAGGAGTTAATGCAACGTAGGTAATGTTGCTGGTGAAGAGAAATCATAGCTGAGTATAGAGCTTAGCAATCGAAAACAAAAGGTACGTAGGAAACGTAAGAGTTTCTGTGTATCTCATTCTCATTTGGTTTCCTAATATTTTTATTACCTCGATGTTATATCAGTGGGATAGTAAATTGTCCAGAGATTGTGAATCGTAACATAAATATGGTTAGGCAAGGTTTGAATAGTGGCCATCAAGCCAGATAACCTATTAGTATTAAAAGATCGATAGAAATTATAATCTGCCGTAAAATAATGCGTTAAACTGATTACAATTTAACGATTTATTTGTAACAATTTATAATCTCGCGTAATAGATTACAGTCTTGCGGTATTAACATTTTTACAATGCTGTAAACAAATAATACACAGGAAAACAGGTATTACAAAAAAAAAGTAATACACCGGCACCTAATTTCTCCAGTAGGCCGGCGCGGTGAAGAGGAGAGTACGATGATGACGTAATTAATTAATTAATTAATTAATTTCACTTATTCACACACAGACACACGCACCCTCACTTACACACAACACGTACACACTCACACACCCACACACACACACACACACACACACACACACACACACACACACACACTCTATACTTTCATGCGCCCTACACTTAGCACTTAACATAAATTAGTAGATATTAAGTACTTATTAAACTTAGGTTAAAATAGTATTAAATATTTTATAAATCGTACATTTGATTTGTTAAGCTTAAGAAAGAGAACTTGTGTACATGTACAGTAATTACTGGACACTCCTAACTCAGGCATTATTAGTTTGCCTATCTGGAGTTTTCAAAATCAACCAAATGTAAAATGTTTTTGGGTCAATAAACTTATTCTTATTCTAAACTTATTCTAAAAATTGAAATACTTCAAAAAAAGCAATCTGTATTTGAGTCGTTTGCAGACTTTTATATGTTCGCTATTATACATCATCGAATGATGTTTGTTAATTGTATAAATTTTACCCTATTATCAACCTTTCATGACTCCCACTTTAAACACTGGGCTGGTCACAAAAGTCTTCATGGATACCGAACCGGACTCCTACCGGCTAAAACCATGTACCGGTATGTACTTAAATAAGTATATACATGTGTATAAATAACATTTATGTCAAAGACTGGTAGATTGAGACCATTTCATAAGTTACTAGATAGCTAATAGTATTGGCTGAAACTTGCCAGATACTTATTAGCTCGCCGACATCGTTTGCTAGTTATGACACTACTTCACAATGTGATACCTCCGGCAACTTATACGGAACTATGCAAATTACCCTACAAATGTGGTATATTTACAACTTTTCGGCGATGACATAATCTGCTGAACTCTGTAAGGTACCCAGTTTATGAATTAATTTGTTTTTACTACACACACGCTGTCGATCCAGGCGCAGTTTGTGACGACCCACTGTTGGAACTTTTCAACGCGCCCATAAGGCTTTCCTTTCAACTTGGCTAAATGACTTTCGTGTTACCGACAACCGGAACCAACGGCCTAACGCGTCACCCGACACACGAAAACGGTCGCAAATAAATGTCACAAAGTGGTAAGGTGGTGGTCACCCATCCAAGGACAGGCTATAGCGGATGTTGCTTACTGCAATCATCGTTTACAGGATACTGAGTCTGAGGGGTTACGAGCGTTTCAGTATTTGTGTTTACTGTATGATATTTGACTGATGTGTAACAAACACTACGTCAAAAATTCAACAGTTCCAAAGCAGCGCTGTTTAAAATTTCAAGAGCTGAGCGAGCGGCTCCGCTGAAGTATCACGAGTTCATAAATTAGTTACTTACAAGAGAAAGGTCGCGCTTCCATGGCAACGCTCTCGTGTATAATTATTATTTAAACATGACCAGCCACAGGTACATGGCGTACATCAGGTCTGATAGTTGACCTTTGAATAATGTGTCAGCAACTACACTATGTAAGCGCGTACTTCAACTTCTGAAGCATTGAAATCGTCGCTTAATTTTGCCTACATAGACATTTTGCAATTATGCATTTATTTAATTAAAATTTCAGTCATTTTACAATCATGGCGTTTTGCCTACATAGAATTTTTTCAACCCGAACATTTAGCAAACACAGACGTTTTACAATCTAGTCCTTCCAAACCTACATAACCCTTCATACTGTTTGCTTTGTAGGTACTCCTTGCAACTTAAAGACATTTCCATAGTACAGTAAGGTGGTATTGTTTTCGACGTAAATCTTACTGCTGAATATGGAAAATAGATTTTGAAAAAAATTATTCACAAATCATGTAAAGCGGTACCTTTAGTATTCATTAATCAACATTACTTATGCATACAAAAGTAACATTGCTATCACTTTTTTGACTTGTAGCATTTTCGTCAGCTTTGTAAGCTTTCTATAAGAAGCAATATGGGTAGGTATTAAGTGTACAAGAGTGTTGAGTGAACAAGACCGAACGTTGTGGAGATCCTTGGGAAGGCCTTTGCCCAGCAGTCAGCGTCAAATTTGCTGAGATGATGATGATAATGATAATGAAATGAGTCAAGTTACGTCATCAAATTCTTATTACCTTCTGACAGTACATGAAAAAAGATGAAATATTACATGATAAGTGTTCATGAGTTCAGAACCTCATGTATGGTAAGAAAATATGGAGCTGAAACTGTGCAATCGACTCGGGGTGTTAATACTTAAACATGTGGAGCTCTGTAGCCGTTCTAATGTGCTATTAGCTTCACAACCGCGTATTTGACTCGGAGGAAGTGAAACCGCAACTGAAGTACGGCCGCGGCCATCTTGGATGAATGATGCAGGACTTTAGTAACAAATTATCCGAATTAGAAAGTTTGTGGGAGTGGATCTCTGGATGTTTGTTACTCTTTCTCACTCTAAAGGCTTAGCGGTGATAATCGTTACAGGGATATATTATAGCCTGGCATAAAAATAGACTACTTTTTATGCAGTATGTTTCTATGAGATGCGGGAACTGGAACAAAACTCCTCACGGGCAAAGTCGAGGTAATCAACTAGGATTATAATTATTATAAAATGCGAAAACTTGTGAGTGTGGATGTCTGGATGTTTATTACTCTTTCACTTAACGACAGCGGAACGGATCTGACGGATTAAATTTGATACCAAAATCGATTTTAGTCTGGAATAATATATATTGGCCGACAGCTTAGCGAAATTTTTCTTATTTTGCGCCAAGCGAAATAGATCCTCAACGCTCAACATATTTGTCTACTCTCGAGTGTTCTTCAAACTTGACTTCAATCTTTCTCCAGCGCTTCTTTTCTCTTCAATTTTTCCCATCATAATGAGTTAGAGAAAATGGTATTTTTTATGCCTCAACACATGTCCGAGGTAAGCGACCTTTCTTCTCATGATGGTCTGTAAGAGTTCTCGGTTTTTGCTGACTCGCTGGAGTACTTTTACGTTGGAAACTTTCTGTGTCCAACTAATGCAGAGCATGCTACGTTAGCACCACATTTCAAGTCCAAGCCTCGCTACTATATAACGCTACTGACCACACGTAACATTGAATTGCATTTTTACTAGGAGCCTGATGGATAATTTACGGCTGCACAAAACCTTCTCCATTCTTTTAAGGTCGATCGGGTGATTTCAATCCTAGTTCGAATCTTCAGTTCACTATCCCATTCGTCATTCACCCAAGCACCAAGGTATTTTTAAACCCACACTCGCTCATACGCACTCGCTCATCAAGATCTTCACCCGCAACTCGTATTCTGGGGTTCAAATCATAGCTCCCAGAAATCACTAGAATCTTGGTCTTACACGCATTCATGTTCCACCCTACTCTCATACTGCATTTTTTGACCCTATCCAACATCTCCTGCATGTTATTTTCCGTCGAGGTTATCAGTACTGTGTCATCGGCGTTTTAAGGTTGTTAACGATTTTGCCGTTAATTTTTACCCTGACGTTTAAATTTGTAAGCACTGCTGATATTATTGCCTAAGAGTACAAGTTGAAAAGCACGGGAGACATAGCACTTAAACAATTATTTGCTGTCGAAACCAACGTCGATTAAGCGCTCCATTAAGATATCATGTCTTTTCATAGTCAACGAAACACAAAATGACATCAGTCTGCAGATCTCTGCATTTTTTTTCCAAAACGTTGAGGGCAAACAAGGCTTCTTTTGAGGATGAACCACTTTGAGATAGTCAGTTTGGTTTCCGATCAAGCATGACGTGCCCATGCCTGATCGGAAACTAAACTGACTATCTCAGAGTTGTTCGTCGCATTTTGGTCGTATTCTGATACGAATGATGGAAGAAAACACTTTCAGCACATGACTCATTAAGCTGATCGTACGGCACTTCTTATCTTTTACCTTTTTGGATAAAGTGATAAATGTAGACTTGGGCCAAACCTCGGGTACCAAATCTATACTAATATTATAAAGAGGAAAGATTTGTTTTTTTGTTTGTTTGTTTGTTTGTAACGAATAGGCTCCGGAACTACTGGTCCGATTTGAAAAATTCTTTCACTGTTGGGAAGCTACACTCTTTGCGGGAAACATAGGCTATATTTTATTCCCGTATTCCCACGGGAACGGGAACTACGCGGGTGAAATCGCGTGACGTCCGCTAGTCTTCAATAAAGATAACAATCATCTTGAAAGAAATTTGTTGCATTGGAGCCCCCTTAACCCCAGCCTCGTGACGGATAGACAAACAGACAAGCAGGGGGTCCCGTTTTTACCCTTTGGGTACGGAACCCTAAAAATTAAAGCTGTCTCAAATCGAAAGGAAATGTGGGCTGATTTCGATGTAAATACCTGGTAGAGATATCAAACATCAAAACTTTTACAATAGCAAAGTTGGTTAACACGAAGATACAAAGCAAGGTTATACTTACAGATGCACTACTACGGAAATGCAATGACATTACTAGCACTGTCAGAACTCCCTACACATAAATAAAAACGCATTTGAGCTGCTCTTTTAAATTTTCGTTTCGTATTCCGTACAAAAATGGAACAAGGTGAAACGTACGGCTTCCGACACACGACACATTATAAAAGTTTTGACAAAATGTGCATACTTGTAATGGGAGATCAAAACAATACACAGAATTACACAACTACATCAAAATCATTCAAAGAACTCTTTTGATCATGTGTAAATACATGACTCCAATGTATAAGTAGGTATTGTAATTGGAATTTGGTTTAATATGCATAAAATTGCAATACAAAGAGAACTCAAGTATGACTTTTATGTTTGTCCGCGTGTAGGTATTAATACTTATTTAGAAAGAAATATAAACATTAATCGAATACGTATTATAATTTTTCGGCACACTTGTCGCCGAAGAAACTAAATTGATTAAATCGTTAGGTATCCATATATGGTGTTGCAATAACAATTAATAATTATTGTGTGTAAGATATATCTAGAGCAACTGAATTACACTACCCATAATACAACCTACTTGTAGTACCGATGAAACTGATCCACGCCCAGTGTAGTCAATAAATTTAGCACATACACTTCAAAATAATGATATAGAGAACGATACAGAGCTCATGACTGGTTTCTATATTATATGATCATGTTCCGCTAATATTTGATGAATTAATTCTAAAAATTTCTCATGAAAAGCACATGACATTCCATATTAAAATGAGTAACATGCCTATTCATTGTATTTTTTTAGAATTAAGAGATAAGATGGCTACTCAAATTTTGTAAAAAATAATCCGAAGGATTAAAGACCTGATACAAATGGCAGTACTTCTGGACACGGCACAAATATGTGAGGAGGTTGTTGTCTCTGAAGCCCGAACTATCGGTAGGTTGGTCCCTGTACTCGATGCCGGTGGGACATTTTTTATATTAATTTATAGAATTTGTTTAAAAATATAGAACAATATCTTACTTTGCTCTTTTGTCCTATATACTAATTTAAATTACAAACTCACAAACGTCACAATTAAAATAAAATGAAAACTAACACTAATTATTAGCTTAATAACCCACCCCTTGTCGTAGCCGGTGCAAAGGTGCTCAAAACGCTCGCCGCATTTCCGCGCTGTATGGCAATAGCTAACCTTTGCACCAGGTACGAACCGGAGCGAGAGTCACCGGTTTTCTTCCGTATTTTTCGTCCTATGTCTGCGACCAATTGCTTGGCCCCTATGCCCCAACTGCCCATCGTGTCAAACGCTACTGGTAACACGGTGTAGCGCGACGCCAAATCTGCATACTTTACGTGCTTCCTGACAGCCGCGTCTTCTTCCGCAGCAGCAGGAGCCATATTTTGTTACTTAGTAAAATATGACGAATGTATATCCCACTAATATTATAAATGAAAAGTTTGTTAACATTAGGTATTTGGAACTTTGTTACTCAATTTCACTCTAACGGATCGGTTTTAAAATTAATTTAAATTCGATTTTAGTACAGGGATAGATTATAGTCTGAAATAGTAATAGACTAATGTTTATACCCAGAATATTTTCCATAGGATGCGGAGGTGGGAACAGTATTCCACTCAGGCTATCACAATTATGTCTCTAAGTTCCCTTGTGAAGCAGATGTTTTAGACAACACGTGAATGCTGCTCTATTTTTTCACCAATCCTATTAGCAAATAGAAATTTTATTTTTTACACATATGTACGTTATTTAACTCAAGGCACCTTTTAAAATTACATAAGTATAGATGTAATTCTTTGCGAAATAGGTCCTTTATGAACGCATAACTTGCTAGCTATGCTAGACTAGCGGTATTCTCACACCATAGATTTAGAATTTTTCGCTACTCTCAATAGATATACAAAGCGTGCGAGCGAGACCTCATTATCCATAGCACTTAGCTCGAGAGGAAAAGAAAAGCAAATTGTGTACTCATATGTCAGTATTTTGAATCGCTGAGCCCGCTGGGATCCTATGGCGGCTCTATGTTATTCATAATATCCAGTAATCTGTAGTGATCTTACGATTAAAATAAAAAAAATTATATTTTCAACAATATTGTCGTGTTTAGTGTGTGAATAGGATATTACAAAACGCAATTATACGAAGAAAGACTCGTTTAACAGGTCATTTGTGACTTCGTTCATTCCATTTTTGACGTACATATTTTGCCAAATTGGATGTAAAATTTCACTGAAAGTCCAACTCATAACGTAGATTATGCATTTTCCTTCATACATAACACAATATTTAATGTGTAAATGCATTTTTGGAGGATATATAAGGCAGAAATAGAAAGGGCTGTTTACAGTAAAATAGTCATGGGTAGGTATCGATAAGGATGTCGATAGTTCATTATAGTGGCATTGCTGCAAACAAACTTATCTGGATTTAATTTACTATAAATATGATTGATTTTTACTCGAACTGTGTTATTTAACCTTTTTTTTAGGGTTTTGTGCCTATTTTAATATATTTCCAAAATTTGTGATCCATTTTGAGTTGAATTTTTATAATTTTACTTCACTTAAGGTACTCCACGCCACACCGGGATGTTTGCTGTGCAAGGCGCAGATTAGCCTCTGCGTCGAATACTGTTCTCACCTTTGGGATGACTGTGCGAGGTACTTACTGCACGCGCTTGGCGCTATGCAGAGACGTGTTATCCGATTTCAATTATAGGTTGTCCTAAGATGACGGTAAGCCTCGAGCCGTTAGCGCAGCAAAGAACCATAGCGTCCTTGGCTGCCTTCTACTGAATGTATCACGGCGAATGTTCTGAAGAGCTCTTCAACCTGATCCCACCATCTCCTTTCCGATTTCGAACAACACGTCGGGCAGAGGTGCCACTCATATATAGCGGAGAGAATCTTCGCCAGAACTGAGCGTTTCAAAAGATCGTTCCTCTGTCGAACTACAAAATCCTGGAACGACCTGCCCGCACATGTGTTTCCCTCATTTTACAATCCCGGGTTCTACAAGCGGAGCGTGAAGAGGCACATCATAGGGCCGCCAACTTGAGGACTACTGTCAGAAGTCTTGTGTGCTGTAAGCATGGCCCCCATTCGCTAGATGCGCCACGGCCATTAGTTTCCATCAGTGGCGACGTCAATTTGGCGAGGTTAATATATTTAAAAAAATCTACGAGTAATATCTTTTATTGTTACTAGGGTTCAATAATAAATGAGTTTCTAGGTTTAGTATTACGATAAGAGTTGGATTTTTAGTAAAATTTCAAATTCAATTGGCAAAATATATATGTAGGCACGGCAACAATGCAATGTACGATGCCATAAATTACATGTTAAAAGTGTATTTTCACATTCACACACTGAATCAAAATTCGTAAAATCACTACAGAATTTCTAATATTACGAGTTACCCCAATTAATCCCATTTTTACTTTTTCATAGTCGATTACATTCAAATTAACAATTTATTCCCCAAAATAAGAAGTTGGAGATGAAACTTCTAAGCACTTTGTGTGCTTAGAAGTTTCATTTCCATTCCATCCATTTACAGATACTTTTATCGATAACATAGGTGTGACCATTCAACAACACTATTTAACCCACACATAGATCTTTTATTTTTGGGATCGTCTTCAGTTTGACACTGTTCATCTTGTACATTCTAAATCTATGTCTCACACTGACTACGCTGTTAAATCATAGTGCACCGTTATACCGACGTTTGTAATTTATTACTGCCATAAAGTTTTGTAATAATATTGCAGAGGGAATCAGCAATAATACTAGGAACTATGTGTTAGTAGTATAACATTTATGTGTAGTACATACATAATTTATTACAATGTCGCTTCGAAATAAAATCATGACTAATGTGACGTGGACGAAATTGCGCGGGTCAGCTAGTAACAAATAATATTATAAAAAAACATATTAACTGATACCTTCTTTACTCATAATAACATCATAGTGGAGTGCCGTAAGACGTAAATATTGCAAAACCTCGAAATATAGGGAGGGTCTCTCAATTAAAAATTAAATTAAAGAATTGGGGGTTGCATTGTTTAAAGCTCAAAGAGAATAGTTACAAATTAAAATAATCCCGCTCTCCTTCTTTTTAAATTAAAAGTTACTGCTTATATGTGTTATTTTCAACGTAAGAGACATGAAATTGCGTACACCGGTCTTTTCCCGGTCGGTCGAAAGACGTGTATCGCGACTTAAAAAACAAAGATGTGTGTTACTCGATGACTGTGCCGGTAAAGCTACTGCATAGCATTTTTTATCAACTATGCTAGTATAATTATTTCAACAAAGGAATAATTTAAGGCCAATGTTCAACAAAGTAAAGTACCAAGTACCTACTTGACTATGGACCTTTGGGCTTTAGGGCTTTAGGGCTTTAGGGCTTTTGGACCTTTGGGCTTTTGGGTTTTGGACTTTTGGACTTTTGGACTTTTGGACTTTTGGACTTTTGGACTTTTGGACTTTTGGCCTTTTCGACTTTGGACTTTTGGACTTTTGGACTTTTGGCCTTTTGGGTTTTGGACTTTTGGACTTTTGGACTTTTGGACTTTTGGACTTTTGGACTTTCGGACTTTTGGACTTTCGGACTTTTGGACTTTTGGACTTTTGGACTTTTGGACTTTTGGACTTTTGGACTTTTGGACTTTTGGACTTTTGGACTTTTGGACTTTTGGACTTTTGGACTTTTGGACTTTTGGACTTTTGGACTTTTGGACTTTTGGACTTTTGGACTTTTGGACTTTTGGACTTTTGGACTTTTGGACTTTTGGAAAAAATAAAATAAAATTTATTCCCTTTGAAATTTTTAAAGGGGGTTCGGAAATACTACAGATTGAGAAGAACACCCCAAGAAACTCAGTCCGGTCCCTCTTATTCATCTAAGTATCTAATACAGTTTTTTTAAATGTAGAAAGGAGCAATTCGTGTCACTGCCAGGCAGTCTTGTCTTCTAGAAAGTCTTTAATGCTATAATAAGCTTTCTGGCACAATTTAAGTTTTATTAGTTTTTTAAATTAATTAACTGACAAACCTGTCATGGCTGTCGGCAATGTATTGTACATTCGAATACAATTGCCCGCAAAAGAATTGCTTATTTTATTAAGCCTAAATCTAGGTACAGCCAATTTATTCTTATTTCTTAAGTTTAGGTTATGGATATCACTATTTTTAATAAATTTACTGGTATTTTTATGAGTATATAATAAGTTTTCATAAATGTACTGTGAATACACAGTAAGGATGTTGATATCCTTAAACTTTTCTCTTAACCCTTAAATGCATGGTGATGCATATATACATCAGTGTTTTTTTCCTTACATAATTTGTAAACGGTAACTCTAATACAGTACTTTTTACTTTTATTAGGTGCTAAAAATATCTATCATGGTTTTTGAACGCAAGCTTTCATGATATGGCAGTTCAATTGTTTAAATGTCATAATTTGACAGCTTGGCGCACCAGTAACAACTACCCGCTTTGGCGGCAAATTTGTGATTTTATTTTAGTGGATACCACATAGCATAACTACGTGCTAAAAATAATTTACGAGAGGATAAAGGTAAGCAGAACACATAACATTGTTTTTTTTTATTTCAATAACAGTTTTTTTGTAAATATCAGCGTTATAAATGTGATGTAGAAATACATCAGTATGCAAAATCGGCAAGAAATAGTTTTACTGTAGGTATAATATTTTATTTTTATTTTTGACTTATTTGTTATAGATACGTAATTTATTTATACGAATTTTATAATTATTTTTCAGAATGTTCCGTAAAGTGGCAGATAGAGACATAGAACAACTTCTGGCGGACACACAGTATGGGCGGAGACCCTGAAGGCCAGCAATGTGGCTAGATTACTGAGCCCGCAGAAGGCGATGGCCATCAGGGTGATTAGGGGATACCGTATGATCTCAGGCGAGACGACATGTCTTCTAGCCGGAACTCCTCCATGGGACCTGGAAGCGAGAGCCCTTGCGTCACTATTTTACACGGCGCAAGGAGGCGCTAGAACGGGGCCAAAGGCCTTCGTCTCGAGAAATCGAGGCCCAGCGGTCCCTGCTCCACCAGGAAACCAGGGAGACATGGAAGGTGCGACTTGAGCAACCAAAGGGGGGATTCGCTACAATCGCTGCCGTCAGACCGGTCATGGACGAGTGGCCGCCGCCGACCTGTCTTAGCTGAAGACTATCAGTCTCCATAACCGGGGGCCTGAGAACAGTGAGTGGGCTGCCCACCGTCCTTACAGTAGCAGGTCCATGACGGCAGCGTGACGTGAGGGATTTACGCACGCCCCCCCTTAGAAGCGGGATCACACCCGAAAACCCCCCAAAGACGCGGGATAGCACCCGAAAGGATTTTCCCTCACGTTAAAAAAAAAAGGGTACCACACAATGGTCATGTAGCAAATGTAATGTACAGTTGTGTCTAAATCAGAGAAATAACTGTTTCAAAGATTTTCATACAGTGCAGTAAGCCTAATTCGAAGACAATCGTTTAATAGAATAGTACTTAGTTTACATTATTAAAAGTAACCGTAATGCATACTGATGTAGATCTACATCAGTAATTTATTTTTATAAATCTATAAATAAAAATAAATAAAAAATTTTTTGTTTATTTTTCCCTTATTATATGTTTAATTTTCTACCCGTTTCAATTTATGTTATTTAAAAAGGAAAAATCATGCATTTAAGGGTTAATGACTCCCGAAACCCCATACCATAGATAGCCCGGACAGCCCTTTTCTGCAACACAAAGATACATTCGATGTCGGCAGCGTTACCCCATAATAGTATGCCATAGGTCATGACACTGTGGAAATAGCTAAAGTAGACAAGACGCGCTGTTCTAATGTCTGTCAGTTGTCGGATCTTTTTAATGGCATAGGCTGCAGAGCTCAGTCTGCCCGAGACTTTCTCGATATGAGGCCCCCACTGCAAGTTGGAGTCTAACTTTATGCCCAGAAAGACAGTTTCATCGACCAATTCTACTTGATCATCCCTAATCCTAATACTGGTGTTAACGAGCCTAACATTTGGCAAGGTGAATCTAATACATTTTGTTTTACTTTCATTTAACAATAAATTATTTGCGCTAAACCAGTGGACTATCCTAGAGAGGGCATTGTTTACTTCGTCAAGTTCGCGTTGTCCACGTTCAACTTTAAATATTAAAGATGTGTCATCAGCAAACAAAACCACCTCGCGATCGCCTCCTATAAGCTGAGGGAGATCATTTATGTACACTAAAAATAGAAAAGGTCCCAGAATTGAACCCTGAGGCACCCCTATTGTTACAGCAGAACCATTTGACTGTTTACCATTTATCTCTCTCTGTACTCTCTGTACTCTATCTCTAAGGTAAGAACTAATTAAATCCAAGGCCGTCCCCCGGATTCCATAATGATCAAGTTTTTGAATTAAAGTCTGATGCTAGACGCAATCGAAGGCCTTAGATAAGTCGCAGAATACACCATAAGCATCATACGACTCCTCCCAAGCCTCATATATACACTCTAATAATTTGATTCCAGCATCCGTGGTAGACCGACCGCGCGTGAAACCGAATTGTTTAGTATGGAATAGTTTATTTGTATTAAAATGAATTTGCATTTGATTAAGCATTACCTTTTCAAAGATTTTACTAAACGTGGGTAGTACAGAAATAGGACGAAAATTGGCCGGATCTGAGGTGCTACCAGATTTAAACAGAGGAGTGATTTTACTAAACTTCATTAAGTCAGGAAACACACCACTATCAACACAATTATTAAATATTATTGATAATTCAGGGGCAACCATTTCAATTAACGAATTAACTAAATGTACAGAAATTCTCCAGAGGTCAGCCGTTTTCTTAATATTTAAAGATTTAAAAGTTTTTATGATAGTGTGTATACTAATTTTACTGAATTTGAATATTTCATTACAGCAAGAAACATTTGCTTTAAACAAGGATTCTGCTATTGGGGTAGAAGAACCTAGGGTTCTGGTCAAATCTACTGGAATTTGAGAAAAAAATTGTTCAAATTCGTTAGCGACTTCGGCATCTGTTGTAATTATGTTACCATTTACTTTAAGTTTAAAATTATTATCATTTGATTTTGCTTGGCCTCTTTCTGCATTAATTATTTTCCAAGTAGATTTAACTTTGTCTACACTATTGAGAATTTTATTACTTATATACTTTCTTTTGGCTGCTAAGCAGTCTGCTTTAAACTTTTTTGAATAAGTTTTAACATAATTTAGAAATTCATCTGTTCTATTAAGCTGTCTTTCTGAGTATAGTTCATACAGTTTTTGTCTACTTTTATGTATATCCTCAGTGGCCCATTCACTGAAGGCTGGCCTATCACCGATTGTGACTTCCTTAGACTTGAATATGGAGTTGAACTCATTGTAAAAGGAATCAAAAAATAACTTATACATTACATTTGGCTCTAAGCCAGTGTCTAAAAATGGAAGTTTATTGCAAAGTCCAACTCGCATACGTTCCAAGCGGTCACTAGTTACTGGTCTACATAATATTTTACATCTTTTAACTTTTTCTCTTGTGATCTTGAAAGATGCTATTTGCCCAGTATGATCTGATTTTATCTTATTTATAATACTCTAACTTCTGGCAACATATCAGTGTATATATTGTCCAGACAAGTAGCTGTTGTATCACAATATCTAGTAGGCTCTAAAAATAAGTTAGTGAGATTGTGTGATTTAAATAAATTTAAGATATCATTGGTCTGACGCGTATTTATAAGTATATTAACATTAAAATCACCGCACACTATTAGGTGTTTATTAGTTTTTCCAAGTTTAAATAGCACTTATATACGCATACTACTATGAATTGCTCCAAATCTACGCACGATATTTCAACTGTACACTCTACAGAGAGGGACACAACATCTTCCCGTTTACTTTAATTTCTTATTTAATAAAATCAATGAACCCCCCCGTGTTGTGTTGACCCTGCAGAACACACTACCAACCCGGTGACTACTGAAACTGAACATGAGCTCATACTCCTTACGCATATGTTCTGTAAGACAAACAATTTCAATATTTTCTGAGCTCATGAACAGCTCCAATTCAAACTCTTTGACCTGCCTTAATGTTGCAATATTATAATGCACCAGGCTGATGTAATTTACATTTTTTAATTTAGTTTTGTTCGGAGGACAGTTTCCGATATAGTTATGGTTTGCAATTAAATTCAACTCTATCAATTTACAATTTTGGCTAGAGGGTAATTCCTCTGTTGTCCCAGCAGTTAATTTAAATTGCTTGGAACAGATTCCAAAGTCCTAAATCTACTCTGCTCAAATAAAGCAGTTTTGTCAGCCAAGTTTTTGGCTACAAAGTAAAAATAATTAAATAGCAAACTTGCTATTTGTCTTTTATAATATTTGGGTAGACAATACCTACCCTTGTGATTATTATAGACTTTATACTTGCTATGTGACAAATTTTTGTTAAATACAGAATTAAAGTCGATTATATTGAATTTATTATTATACTGACTTATTAAGTTTAAACGTAAATTCATCTTATATCTAAATGAATTTTCCGAATCTGGCACAACTTTTATAAATGGAAGTGTAAACATTACAACTTGTATGACATTTAAGTTTAAGATGTAATTCATGTATCATCATTGCTAATTTTCCCCCTGTTTGCACAGAAAATTATTATTTTACTGTTAGCTTCAAATTTATATTCTAATATCTTTTGCATAATACCACTTAATGAAGCACCCGGATAGCAATTATTAATAACCGAGTAACAACTTGAATTTGAGCTTTGTTTTAAAAATGAACTTAGATTGGTACCAATATCATCACTAAATGCAATTAATTTAGTACAACTATTACTATTATTTACACTGTCACACAATATATCCACTGATGCACTGGGCGAGCACGTGGTAATGGGAGCTAGGGGCTCAGCGGTAACCGATTCGCCCTGGGCCTCCACCGGCTCAATTGCTTTAGGGCAGTTAATATTGCATAAGTGGTCATTTAGGAAACAATTAAGGCGCTCAGTGTTATCATTTGATGTTTTGAGTACCTTATCTATGGTTAAAGAACATTTAGTAAAGTCCTTAAGGGACCATTCATATTTTTTAGTCATATATTGTAGCTCAAATTGCAAACTTTGTATTTTTGACTCTAATTTTTGTGTGTCAGTGCAATATTTTAAATGACTTTGTTCCAGCTCTAACATTGACAATTTAGCTTGTTCTCTAAATTTTAAACAAGAACCTATATTTTTACACTTCTTGATTAACATTTTATGGAATTTTAATTGCTTTTTTGATTTTAGTATGAACTTTTTAATTTTTAGATATTTTATTAGTTTATTTCTGCTGCAAAACAAAACAGACTTGTCCCGTTGATATGGACTGTCACCTGTAAGATCTATAGTAGTCAAGTCCAGGTTTTGAGAATTTGCAGAAGGAATAAACTGCGGGATACCACTCATTAACTCACTAAAAAGATTATCAGTTTGTTGGGCAGTAACTTTCTCAGCAGCTTCTTCCAGGTGTGAGATCTGTCCCTGGGCATCCCTTAGCTCCTGTTCTAGAAAGGTAGTCCTCCTCAATGTTTTCTCATACTCGTCACAGCACTCTTGGAACCTATCTACAATTGACTGAAGGTGGTCCCGCTCCGCAACAATGTCATCGTAACTAACATGAAGTCTTGATAACTCGCATTTTAATTTTTTTGTGTCATTCAGAGCGTTTATCAATAAGTTTTCATTTTCCTCTCTTTCCTTCTCCAACTGTACACAGAGCTCCGTTTTAGATTTAAGCTCCAGCATCACCAACAGAAGTTTTGGCTCCTCCTGCTGGCGGCCGAGAGCTCTGCGACTACGGGTATTCATATTATTAATAAGTAAGTAAATTAAACGCGAATTATATTGATGATGGAGCTCTTTGTACAGTTTATGGTAAGAAGTAACAAGGTTATGTACCGGCAATAAATTATACTTAATATTTTTATGTACTTACGCAAATACACCGACCGTCGTCAACGTCGAGTAAACGCTTATACAAGTATAATAATTCTACTCACGAGAAACAGTCGATTTATTATGTATTTACGTGAAAAAGAAAACATTTAACATTCGAAAAAAACGGGTACCTGACTCGTCACTTTTCACACCAAAATACACGGACAGAACACGTTTATTATATTATCTAACTATTTTAGGACACTATTAATGCGATGACATTGGTTTTAATTGGTTTTAAATTGTTTAAATACTAAATAACAAATCAATTTCATAAATATTTTCAGAGAGCTAAAATTGTTGACAGTTCAAAAATTTTCGACAGTTGAACTTTTGGACTTTTGGACTTTTTGAGTTTTGTACTTTTGGACTTTTGAACTTTTGGACTTTTGGGCTTTTAGACTTTTGGACCCCACCTCATCTTACTCCACCCCATCCTACTTCACCTAACCTCACCCCACCCCACCTCACACCAATTCACTTCACCACACCCCACCTCACCTCACCCCACCCTACACACCTCACTTAATATTTGACATAAAGATGGATAATTATATTATATACAACGTGTAGTTAACCGACGTGCATGCATGAAAAGAAAAATTAAAGTTGAAGAAGCAAGTGAGGTGTGTATGGACCATGCCGTGTGGCGCTCGGTTCTTTCTGCCTACCCCGCAAGGGATTTGGCGTGAAGATAGTATAGTATAGTATAGTGAACTAAAAATTATTGATAAATAGTATCACCACCACCACCACTACACCAATTATGTAGCCTATGTAGAGGAATAATTGGTTTTAAAATATTTTTATACAAACTTTCATCCACTATTTTGCAAACTAACTAGTGAAAAAAAATCGCATAACCGCTATTAGATATTTTGTGTTTTTAACGTTATATATAACGAAAGTATTCAGTAAATTGTAATGTACATTTTATTTACTTTTCTTTAAGTTTTTAACAAAACACGCGATCATATTTACAACTTACAGTTATTGTCAAGTCTTAAACTTCCGAGACAAATTTTCTCCTTATAAATTAAAAGATAACTTGTGTAACGTCCAAAAGAACATATTTTAGGTACAGGTGCGGACAAGGGTGATTCTATGGGTGTACTTGTGAGGGCATTGTGTTCTAATCTAATTTATAAGGAGACGATTTATGAGGCTGTAGAGGTGAGTAAATAGTCTCACGCAACGTGTCTATGCCGGTTCTATTGGATACGAGAGTGTGATACATCGAACAGCTCTCCACAACACGATTTGGCGATTTATCTCGTCGACAATCACAAAACCCACGTCTCTCTCACTCTTTCTTACTTAGTTGCCCATCTGCAACGGTCTTGTCAACACAATAAAATATATTTTAACTCTCAATTTAATTTCGGAGTATATTAACTCGATATCCACATCTCAAACGCTTCTAAATTTAGTTGTAATAAGGTTGCAGAAAAAAAAACATTTTTACTTGGACGATATTAAAAATGTTAATAGTCGTTTGAAGCTAGAACCCAGTGACGTATGTCGGATGGAAAGTTTAAATTTTGCAGCGGTTGCTCTACGTTCTACAGGCATCAGACGAAACCAAATATAAGTACTTGTTCTGTACTGAACCAATGATATGTTTTCTTTTATGGGTATCTTTATAAAACATGCAGCTTGTCGCGTAACTACTCGTACAAAATGCATTTAGAATTTGACCTCCGTTACGTTAAAATAGATTGGATATTATGGTATCCTACACATATTTCGCTGCATCTCTGTTTAGTCCAATATCTTTATAATCGATTGAGTAATGAGGACTCGATATTTATGAGCCGTCTCGCGTCGGCCTGATATTGATGAATCATAAAATAAGTGGTCACTAAATATCGACACTATCTCCAAAACCCATTGTTCTACTATTTAAACTATTGTAGACATTTGTACCTATGGCGCATTCTAAATTTTCTGATTCTTAGGTACTTACATACATCGAAAATATGTTTTCTGGGATACAAACATTTGTGTATTACAGAAATATTCGTCCGACCCGATTCAATTTCCAAAAGCTACTTTTAGTCTAGGTTTTTTCATTAGTGGTGGCACTAAGTTCAACATAAAAAGGATTACTACCGACGACACACACGAGGACACGTTGTATTTTTTATGAGTATAGTCATGACTTTGATGTATCGCAGAGTGTCGGCAGTCGGACTCTGAATATTTATGAGAACGTAGGCCGTGGATCTCACGTCGCTCGAGTAGCCTGCCGACGGTCTAGAAACCATATCACCATTATTCATGAACTATATTTTATGCTTAGGCTTGGTTAAACTCGTTTTATTTCAGTATCGCTCTAGCAAGTGCTCGTAACCCTGCTTGCTCAGTCAGTCAACGATAGCTACATTAAGTATCATTACTACGATTAGTGCTGAGATTTTGTCCAGCGTAATAGGTGGTGTGCCGTATTGTCGTATTGGATCGTCTGAGTGGATATTTTTCAAGCTGCTCATTCGATCTTCAACTTGGTTTAACGACGGCCATTTTACTGGCATAAATAACCGGCACCAACACTTTAACTTGCGGGCGGCCATGAACGCTTTCAACTAATTCTATCAATGCCAATACTTAGCCAAAAATCAAATATAACTGTTCCTGCTGATTAACGAATGAAGCTCCGATTGCGACATCTTTACAGAATTAGGAAGTCAGAGTCAGCAGTCGCTTCTATCACTGCCAATGGCCAAAATTCAAAATTTTACTGTTACTAAGTCTGTTCTGAAGTCAGTAAATATGGAACCCATGCAACATAAATCTTTCACAGTTTACAAATCACCAGACCACGCAATGTAATTGACCGTAACATCATACAAATATTTTTATTTGGCACAATGAAAGACGTGGAAAAATAAACGAAGTTTTAAATTACGGGTACCGCAGTAATTTCTCTTGTGGACATTTTGTTTGTCTTTATAGGTTATATTTATCAACGTGAACGCCAAGCGGCAGATAAATAGCTTGTTTATTTCACTGATCTTCAGTGAAATAAACAAGCTATTTTACAAAATGATACTTGATACTCTTGAATTGTTTTAGTTTACCGAAGCGCCGCACGGAGTGAAGGTTAATCTATACATATAAAAAAACTGTAGAACAGAGATAGCTTACATTTTATTAGTATTAAATACATATAAACTATTGCCTACTGAACATTCCACCCCCGATCATACTCGGCGCAAAGGTGCCCAATACACTCGCAGCGTTGCCGCGCCGGATAGCGATAGCTATCCTTTGTACCAGGTACGACCGGGCGTGGGAGTCATGCGTCTTGTAACTGTAGTATGGACAAAGCAAACAAGGCAGTTTCATACGCTCCCATGAGTCTGATGAAAAAATACCTCTCCTTTCATTAACCTTATGTGGCGTAAACAAAGTTGCGAGCGTCAGCTAGTTTTGCAAAATGTCTGCGAATATCCTTCCGAGGGGTTACCCGGGGCACCCAACAATAGGTTGCTAGGGAACGTGTTGGTTTTTATTCGGTAAGAGTCCGGCTTAGCGTCCAAAACGGATTTTCCACAATAAAAAAAATGCAGTACAATATTTTGGTCTACTTTCTGTTCTTAAGCATTATTATTGAACAGTAGGTTTTACAGTTCGACACTCGACATTCGACACCCGACACTCGAGATCTCAAATCGCAGACCAGAATAAGTACATAAGGTAATTATTGTTGTGTAAAGATTTATTGCAAAGAATATTAGGAGATTATGCTCAAACGAAGAATGTCGAGGGACTGGGCAATACCTATAGGGTCTAAGGATTATGATGTAATGGTGCTATACCGCCTCCCTTACGGCATGGTCAGCCAACAGGCACCTATTGGCTGACTTGTAAATGATTCGTCTGCTCGCTAAACGGTCCATATCTTGGCGAAGAAAATAGCTTTAACAACCCGTCTGGCCAGACGCGATACAATCAACCTGTTTCTAACCATTCTTCTTGGAAGGTCTAAGTTCATCAGTGGACCTTGCCCAACTAATTTGATTAAATTGTTCATTATACTATCTGATTGTACGTGTAACGTAATTTGTAATACGACCCATTAAATCACGCCTATTTTATCGACAGGATTATTATACGCCAGATATCTTTGAGATATTATTATACGCTTAGATACGTATTCACAAGCTTGTAATTGATTACCTACCCGCTTCTCCGATATTATAGCGAAATGATACCACAGTTATATGTTATTGTTGTATTGTTTGGTAAATTAATTTCCTTTGTGATCATTAGAGACGCTCAGACATTAAACATATTGGCTTCTATTGAGCTTGAGGCAAGTATTAAGCAAGTTTGGTTTGTGGTTGTTTGGCGATATTACTTATCTACTAATTACAGTCTAATAGTTTTATAAAACTATAAATTTATACTAATATTATAACGTCATCTTTCCTGATTTGATTATTTGTTGCAATCGACAGGGTCCGAAACTACGGAACCGATTTGAAAAATACTTCCACATAGACACATTTAATTCCCGTATTTCCATGGTAGCGGAAATTACACAGTTAAAATCACGTGACTTCAATTAGTATTATATACTTACTAATCATATCTATCTATCTATTTATTCTATCTTCAAAGAGTAAGAAACATTAAGGTGGGGCTAACACAAAAGATCCCACTGGGTCGAAGTGTTGCTGACTTCGTCAGCCCCCGATGTAAGATAAGAATACTAATATGCGTAAAAAATTCTAAGACCATAGTATAAACTTAGAGCATTACAAAGGCAAGACTTTGCCTTGAATAAAAAATTAAGGATGCTTAAAGCGAAAGTAAAATACCTAGATCCCAAAAGAACAGTGAAAGTCTGATGCAAGTTAACAAGTAGCTGAGTCGAATTTCGTAACATAAAAAAACTTTATGTAAGGCCGGTGTGCGACGGCGGTCCTCCCCGAGGACGCGGCCACAACAAATTACGGGCAAACAACTTCGAAATAAATTAACTCTCAACTTTCAAGCGTTTTACTTTCTTTTTGTTAGACGAAAAAACAATTTCCTTTGTATTTTGTTTACACTTTAGAGTACTTTGGCGTGGAAATCGGCAAGAAACCATTTTATTTTATTGGTAACTGACTAACAGGAACGTTTGCGCAATTTATATTGCAACCAAATTATGTACTTACTTAAAAAAGATAAAACAATATATATTGAAATAAAAGGTGTAAATCAATCTACCTAAATGTATTAATTTTGTCCTGATTATCTTTTGGTTGTGAATTGATATGAAAACTTGATATGTGTATATGTATTTTAAGTAATTCCTATCATCTATTAATTACTAGTTAATGCCTGCGACATCATCTGCGTGATGAAGTTTTCAACAGGATCTGGTTCCTAGGTTTTAGATAGGTATGCAATATTTGAACCAAAATGGTTCATAACCAACAAATAACTTTGAAGACTAGTTGCTCTGAGAAGCAGTAACCCTCCAGTGTATTGATTAAGAATAGTGTAGTCGTAAACAGGCATGCATACATTTTTGTACGCATGAAATTTCCACGAGTTTTACTCTCCCTGAAACTAATTCTAAAGAAAAAATGTATAATCCAGCAAACCATAGCATGTAATTCGTATCGATGAGTGCCATCTACAAGACGTACTCGTATTCGAGTGATGAAAACAAAGCAATCTGTAAATAATTTTGTACCGATTTTATGTTCAGCAACTTATTGCTGTATTCATATAATACGTTTGCCTCACCTTACATAAAATAAATTAATCATTATAAATACTAACATTTTGTTAATTAAATCCTTCTCAAAGACATTTCAATAAATTTAAAGATAGCCCCACACCCCACTACAATGCAGATTGACACGTAATTTGCGGTACGACTTGAGTTTAATCTGCCAAATTCGACGTGCAAATCTCATTTGAACTTGGGCCCTTGGCCGAGAATAAGATGCAATTTGCGGCTAATTAGATTCTTAAGTACAGGAACAGGTGGTGCCGTAGCGAAACTCAAAGGGAACTGGCGGTAGTCCCGTTATAGGCCGGCAGCTGAGAAAATGCGTTTTAAGAAATGCACGGGGCTACTTTTGTGATTGTTTCATATTAATATTTCTTTTGTGGTACATCGATTGACATTCTGTTGCAAATGTATGTTTTTGTTAGTACGCCTTAATGTGTACGAAGTTGCGAGCAAAAAAAGACGCAACTTTATTTACGTCATATTAAGGTGTATGAACGGAGAGGTATGTTTTCATCAGACTCATACATACATATAGTCACGCCTTTATCCCGGAAGGGATAGGCAGAGGTATAGTATACGCCCACATTTCACCATAAAGTTTTATGTCCCACGTAATAGGTGGTGAGCCTATTGCCGTGTTGAAATGGACAGGCGCAGTTGAAATTAACTTATTATTAACCTTCAACTCGGCTTAACGATTGTCCTGTTACTGACAACCGGGTTTCATTTTCAGTTTTTCTTCTCTACGCAAAGGATCTTTTTGCGAAAGTGTTCCCTTAGTCGCTTCTTACGACACCCTTGGGATGTATTGGGGTGGCGACATTTTGTACTCTTACCCGTCGCAACACGGGACCCAGTCGCCACAGGGGGCACTCACGACACTCATAGGAGTGTATGAAACTGCCCTGTTTGCTTATTCTTAAAAGAGCTTAAAGAAGTCTATTACAGAAAAAAAATTACATGTCATGTAAAAATATAATGTACATATGTAAATAAACATCAATTTTCCGGTGAAAATTAATATTGTTACGGGGGAACTCTAATAAAGTTAAATGTTCAATTAAAGTCTTTTGAAATTGTTATAAACATTCTCTAAATTGCTCTCTTTACTTATTCAAATATCCGCCATGATCAAACCGAAGGCACTATTTTCTTCAAATATTCTTTGAAATTATTTCTTTCTCTCAAAAGCATTACTTACATTCGCGTTAAAAGCATTTCGGAACTTTTTGATCAACGTTATACGAATATTAATTTAGGTAAGTTAAAAGTTTTATTTTGCGTAAAAGGTGATAACGGAAAAAGCTTCAGATGCAAAGGAACTTCAAACTTTCAGAATTGAGCTAGAAATGTTTGTTTAACTTGTTCACTTTACAAATTATTTAGATAGACAGTAACTCGACAACTTGACTCAACATTTACTGCGGAGATCTAAGCATTTAGAAAACAATACCAATCTACTTATTTTGGATCAATGACAAGTATTCTAATGTATAATTTTATGCGTACCTAGTACAACTGGTGAAGTATGAGTATATTCTTTGAAAACCCTGTAAATATTTCATGGAAAGAAGCGTGAAAATGCATGTCTTCACGTAATTATATCTTCCGCTTCATTTGTGATACATGTATGTATTTCTGGTTTCGATTCCCGGGTCGGTCCAAATATTTGTGTAAAGCACAAATGTTTGTTTCGGAGTTTGGGTGTTTTCTATGTATAATAATTATGTATGTATAAAAACTCATCGTATCGTTTTTGCCCAGTCGGTGTCGAGGTCCATGGGGTCCCAATGCGCAAAAAATTTTCAAGAATTTGAAAAAGCGCTTTGTGGAGTTGACTGGTGACCCAAGTTTTCTCGCTCAGCAAATAGGTATTGCTATTCAAAGGGGGGAATGCTGCTAGTATTTTGGGCACAATGCCACGGGGGTCTTATTTAGGTTTAGTTTGTCCAACGATATTACATACTAATAGTACGAGATCCGGCTGCAGAATCAGTACGTTCATCGAGTATACGCTAGAAACCTAATTTTTACGCATATTAGTGATTAGGAGAAGATATATTTACTAGGGTGCCTATCAAAATTTGGCCGCTAATATTTTTAATTTAATTATTGCTAATTGATTTTCGGAAAGAAATTTCGTTCACTTGTTTTTTAAATAAAATATCGTCCACTTCACGGCAATATACATAAAGACTCTGAAAAATCACGGTTGCCGTTGCGCACTTGGCCGCACCTCTTCACAACCAGGTGTAAACAGGTATGATTTTGATACATTTATTTTGATACATTTATACGTTCATAACGTACATTTATTATTTATATATCAAATTAAAGCTAATTTTTTTCTGTTTATTATGATATACGGTTGCCTAATAAAATCTGGCCGCAAATAAGGGTTGCTGGCTGTTAAAGATGGTCAATATTTAAGATAGAGTGAAAGAGAGCTAGTGCGTAACATCACGAGTCAGACGAGAATAGCGATTGCCAGCTGTACGACGCTTTAAAGCCATTGCGCATGCGTTGAATGCTAGTGTTCTCAACCACACCGGTTCAAACAGTAGTAGGGACTAGGGACTACTGAATAAATACTCCAAAAGAAATGTCTTCTTCTTCAAAATGAAAAATTCAAAAATTACAACAAAATTTTTTTATTGGTGAAAAATAAAACCAAGGTTGCTTAAGTAAAAAGTAATTTTATTGTACAAGTGCTGTTTGAAAAAATATTATGTTTTGTTCAAGTATTCAATCGTCTGTTACATATTTATTAAACATTTAGCAAATTAAAAAATTCAAAACTGTATCTTATATATTTTCGTGACTCTTATTTAAAATTCTGAATCATCGGAGCTTTCAGATACACTATCATCGCTGCTATCACTTTCATCGCTACAAATATCAGAATCGTCGTCATTATCGAAAGATTGTTGATCGAATCACATAGCACACTCTCAACTTGCGTTGGAGTTGCGTCTCTCAGGAACCATGTTGGTTTTAGAAAACGATCTAATAGCAGCCAGCCATTATTTTCCGGGCTGAACTTGATACAATGCGGCTCAGTGGCATTTAACCACATCGAATTAACAAAGATTGTCCGTAACAATTTTTGTTTCAAAGATTTCCAGCACGGTGGAGTGTGTTAAGTATTCCCTACTACTGTTTGAACCGGGCGGTGCAGAGGTGGTTCAGAACACTAGTATTCGACGCATGCGCAATTTTTTTTTAAATTTTAATATATATTCACGGACATTTCACACAACGCTATCTGATCCCAAAGTAAGCTAGGAATAACCTGCTTGTGTTATGGGTATCAGACCACGGATATTAATACTTATATACTTTTTAAATACATACATATTATACATAGAAACACCCAGACTCTTGATACAAACATTTATGGGTCACACAAATATTTGTCTCCGGTTGGAATCGAACCCACGACCTCCAGCGCCGCAGGCGGTATCACTACCGACTGCGCCACAGAGGCAATGGCTTTAAAGCGTCGTACAGCTGGTAATCGCTATCCTCGTCAGACTAGTGATGTTACGCACTAGCTCTCTTTCACTCTATCTTAAATATTTACAATCTTTAACAGCAAGCAACCCTTATTTGCGGCCAGATTTAATTAGGCAACCGTATATCATAATAAACAGAAAAAAATAGCTTTAATTTGATATATAAATAATAAATGTACGTAATGAACGTGAAAATGTATCAAAATCATACCCGTTTACACCTGGCTGCGAAGAGGTGCGGCCAAGTGCGCAACGGCAACCGTGATTTTTCAGAGTCTTTATGTATATTGCCGTGAAGTGGACGATATTTTATTTAAAAAACAAGTGAACGAAATTTTTTTTCGAAAATCAATTAGCAATAATTTAATGAAAAATATTAGCGGCCAAATTTTGATAGGCACCCTAGTAAATGTATATTCTCCTAATCATAAACATGCGTAAAAATTAGGTTTTTAGCGTATACTCGATGAACGTACTGATTCTGCAGTCGGATCTTAGACTATAAGCGGTAGCTATTCGCCGGTGTAGGCGATGCGGGATCGTAGAAAATAAAAAGAAGACCTTTTTGAAACTAGGGAAGGTGTCGACGGGAGACAAAGTTGTATGTGTCGACGCGATGTTGCTCATATGCGGTTAGCGGTGCACTCGCGGTCGGCGAGAGTGCGGCGGGCGGGACGCTGCCCGGCGCGTGCGGCCGTACATACAACCTTTCTCCCGCGGCACGCTCCTATGTCTTTAATTTCAGTAATATTACACATATGTACATAATATGGTAAGCACGGTAAGCATTACACCTCTTATTCTATGATTAAGTATGTAAATACAATCTTATATCTAGTTAGGTACTAATCTTAACACAAATATACATTTTTACAGCAACGTACGGTCGGGCGAGCCATTTATTTATTAGGTATCGTTAACATCCTGCCCCCTAGTGTTGCTATGGCGACACTCATTACGGAAAAGGAGCGCCACGCGCGTCGCGGGACGCCTCATGATACCGGTCTTAGTTCTTATATCCAAGGTTCTTACCCGACCGTCGCGTCGGTTCCAGGATATACCCGTTCGACTATCCCCTTTGGCCACACATTTCGCGGTGACGATGGGTCCACTATCACGACGAGGTCTCCTACTCCTAACTGTGTACCTTCACGTAGCCACTTTGACCGCGGCGCCAAGGTGGGTAAAACCTCCCTCATCCATCGGGACCAAAACAAGTCAGCTAGCCGTTGAGCGATACGCCACTGCTTACGGAGGTATAGGTCGCTATCGTCGTATACCCCGGACTGTGGTAAGTTGGATGACGAGCCTAGTAAAAGGTGATTCGGAGTTAAAGCCTCTGCGTCTCGTGGGTCGACTGACACATGAGTAATAGGACGACTGTTCACCATATTCTCAACTTCACACATGAGGGTGTTTAGGGTCTCCTCCTTAGGGGCACGCTCTTTTAGCACGACTCTGAGCGCTGTTTTAACGCTCCTAATAAGTCGTTCCCAGGCTCCGGCCATATGTGGACTTGCCGGTGGTATAAAACGCCACCGTACCCCCCTGTTAACTGCCTCTTCCACCAGGTGAGGTTGGTCTTTCACCAAGTCCTGATAGGCACCGCGTAGGTTCGTACCGTTGTCGGAGAAAACGGTGTTGGGCCAACCACGGCGAGCAGTCATTCTTCGGAGGGCCATGACCATGGAATCGGCAGTCAAAGATGGCACGATTTCAATGTGAACCGCTCGTACAGTGAGACAGGTAAACAAGACTCCATATCTGAGAACTCTTTTCCTGCCATCAGTGACCTCCATTGGTCCGAACAAGTCAACGCCGCACATGGTAAATGGTCGCTGGTGATGAGTCAACCTGCATTCAGGCAGGTCGCCAAGACGTGGAGGTGAAGGTAAGGTTTTCCTAAAGCGACAAGCTAAGCACTGCTTGGCGACTGATCGAACAGTAGGTCTCAAGTTGATAACCCAATACCTTTGGCGCAGCTCGTAGACAACCATCTCATTACACGAATGTGCAGCACGAACGTGATAGTACAACACTATAAGTCGCGCTGTATGATTTTTTCCATCTAAAATAACGGGATATTTAGTCTCCGAATTCACACCTGTTACACTACCAATACGACTGCCTACGCGTAATAAATTATTTTCATCAATTATTGGAGTAAGTGTGCGTAAACGGCTGTCGTTTTTTAATTCTAATCCTAAACCTAACCTATTTATTTCACTTTGAAAGGACTGGGATTGTGACTGACGAAGTAACAGTATCTCTGCTCTGTGCATTAACTCGCTGTTAATACAGTTAAAAGGGCCTTTTCTACATTTTTCAATAAATAACAATACCGTGGCAGTGGTACGCAACAATTTTAACCAACTGCTAAATCGGCTGGGATCAGGAACAGGTAAGTCACACTGTTCATTATTTTTACAAACTAAATTTACTTTTTCTAATATATCATCACTTATTTTACAGGTTTTTGGATGCTGCGGCCAACTAGAACACGGTAAGTACAAGAAAGAAGGTCCCGTGAACCACTCAGAATCGGCACTTAGAACGTAGTCGCTGTTCTTTGTACCTAAATCAGCTGTGTTTAATTCAGTCGGTACATAATGCCATTGACTACTTGTACTATACTCGTCTATTTCACCTAGCCGGTTAACTATAAAAGCTTTATATGACCTACTGTGATTCTGTATCCAATATAAGACCGTTGTCGAATCGGTCCAATAATGTACGGAGTTCGGTTGTATACGATGCTCCTTTATAATACTACTAGCTAGTCTACATCCTAACACCGCTCCCTGTAACTCAAGACGCGGCACTGAAACCGGTTTAATCGGAGCCACTTTGCATTTACTGGCAATAAACGACACCGTGACGTGACCATTGCTGTATGCCTTTCGCCAGTACGCGACCGTCGCGTACGCGGACAGCGATGCATCACAAAATAAATGCAAATCGAGCGACACATTACCGTCGCTATAACAGGTTGAAAAATACCAACGTGGAATTTTAATGTTATTAATTTCACGGGCTTCACCTATCCAACGTCTAAAAAAATCAAACAAATTGTCAGTTAGTGTCGCGTCCCACTGTAAATTACTCTTCCAAATCTCACGCAATAATATTTTACCTTTAATTTTATTGTAAATGGTACTAAATAACCGTGAATATCAAATATAGACATAACAATTTGTAGCACCTCTCGCTTTGTAGGTACTCTTTCTAATAATAAGACATCGCTAGAAACGCGTTTGAATGACAAGTCGAAACTTAACAAGTCTGAACTCGGGTGCCAAAGTAAACCGAGTGCACGCTCAGGTTGATTAGCGACGTCGAGCCTAACTGCCTTATCATTAAGGATCTCTTTAGGTATGTGCGCAAGTACAGCTGGCACATTACTCAACCAATTTCGCATAATAAAATCGCCCTGTTCGTGAATTTATGAAATGTCTTTTATAATTTTACTAGCAAAATTTTGATCAGAAAAGCTATCAATATAGTCGTCCATGTACTGATTGGTTTGAATAGCGTGGACGGCTTCAGGCATCTGTTCTTCAAACCTAGACGCATTTTTAACCGACTTCAAAAAAAGGAGGAGGTTCTCAATTCGTCTGTATGTATTTTTTTTATGTATGTCAAGCGATAATTCCGTCAATTATAGACGGATGTCAAAAATTTTTTTTTTGTTGGATAGGGGTTACTTCTGAGGTGGTCCCATTTTCACCAGGTCAGGAACTGATGAAGGGATCTAGGAGAAAACGAGGGCAACCACCGAAAATTGTAGGGACAACTAGTGTGCTTGTTAACTTTTTAATTAAGTGCTTTAATGTTCAACACTTTAATGAAGGTATGGCGTCGATCTGACGATAGAGTCGAAAGACAGTCGAGGGCATTCCTAAACAATTTACAGCAGTTATCTTGTGTTTGGGCTTGATTGATTTGTATTGATGAGAACTTTACACCTAGATTTATACATCCAACTTCAAAAAAAAAAGAAAGGTCTCAATGTTTTATGTATGGTCACCCTCAATTATAGACGGCTTTCAATTTATTTGTTGAATAGGGTTTACTTCTGAGGTGGTCCCATTCCCATTATAACCAGGTTAGGATCTGATGATGGGATCCTGGAGAAATCGAGGGCAACCACCGAAAATTATAGGCACAACTAGTGCGTTTGTTAACTTTTTAATTCAGTGCTTTAATGTACTACCATTAATAAAGGTCTGGAGTCGATCTGATGATGGAACCAAAAGAGATTTGAGGGAATTTCTTAACGATTTACAACAGCTACCTTGTGTTGGGGCTTGATTAATTTGTATTGATGAGAACTTTCACCTAGATAGATATATTTTTCGGTTCACCCGTCACTTAAAATAATGAAAAAAATTTTTTCAATAAAAAATACAACCGACTTCCAAGAAATCCTGAAAAATAAAATTTACTTAGCACAAAGTAATATGTAGTTGATTTATCAGATTTTATTCAATATAATATTGAAGTTGGTGCCATGAATAATACCTCCCTAAACCTATGAATTTACTTGGCGCCGACTTCAATATGATATTGAATAAAAAATCAGATAAATCAAAATACATATTACTTTGTGCTAAGTAAATTTTATTTTTCAGGATTTCTTGGAAGTCGGTTGTATTTTTTATTGAAAAATTTTTTTATCTTGATTAATGGCCTGTGCTATGAAGGGCGAGCAGTTAGCACCGAAGATTAGTGACGTCATGACACACTGCTCGATGACGTCACTATTCTTCTCCTTCCACAGAAAACGTAGTGCGTGTTGGTCTTCATGCCGAATTTTGATTCTTAGGAACATGTCTTTTATGTCACCTATGACCCCTATGCGATTTTCTCTAAAACGAAACATAATACCAAATAGCGAGTTTAACAAGTCGGGTCCCTTGTATAAAAAATCATTCAAACACAAATTATCAGATTTGGCGGCAGCGTCGAATACCAAACGCAACTTTTGTTTGTTGGCGTTATAGACCCCAAAGTGTGGTAGATACCAGCGTCGCACAGCTGATGCGTCGCTGCACTCGGACTCGTCTAGTTTCCGTGCGTAGTTATTATCAAATAGATGTTGGACGCGCTCCCTGTACCGCAACTCGTAATCAGTACATAATGACATTTTTCGTAACACAGATTGCAAACGTTTTAAAGCTAGGTTATACGAGTCGGGCATAGCACGTGACCCATGCTTCCAAGGCAGGCCCACGGTCCATTGGTTGTTTACTAGCTCAGCTGACCTGTGAATAGTGTCGAGGGCCCTAGTCTCTTCGATATTTTGGCGTGGCTTGTTACTAATCCCTATCGAATCGAGTGAAAATGAATGACGTATCAACTCGTGTAGTTCTATGTCCTTGTTGCACGCTGTGGACCTGTTATGCGTAGGTATAACGTCAACTAGGTTCGTAGATATACCAGACGACATGCATGCGCTGGCGGCTGGCGGCTGACGGCGATGCGAGGCTAACAACTCATCGTCATCATAGCGTTCGTCCGCGACGGGATTGACGTGCGTAGAATAGGAACCCTCCCGTTCGGGTCCGCGTACTGTTTGAATTGAATTACAATTCCTAAGCTCATTTTTTATCGGCTCAATAGTTTTACACGATGTACCATGGACACACCAACCCAGTAACGTCCGCGTTATAAATGGCCCGCGCGGCATACACTTTTTACAAGTTATAGGAGCAATCAAATCATAGTTATCTTGACCAATTAACAACTGAGGCTTAACATCATATAAATTAATACTATCAGTACACAAAATTTTATCAAAATTAGCACAATTAATTCTAGTGGTAGATAGCACAGGTAAATTTAGTTCTTTCATTTTTCGAACACATAATTTGAATCGTTTGCCGACACTGTTACTGATGCTACAGTTAATAATTTCAGTGTTACATACCAACTCGGCGGAGTCCCATGCGCAAGCGGCACGCACGGTGTAGCTCTCACCTCGGAGCCCTGCTCGGTCTGCCACCTCTGCAGAGAGGAGACTCACAGTCGCGCCATCGTCCAGGATCGCGTAAACTTTTACATCCTCTTTAGGGCCGTGTACTGTGACTGGCACGACCTTCAGCATCACCTTGGGTACTGCTGGGACCTGGGAACAGACTGAGTGAGTGACGACGTCGGCGTTGTCCTGCTGATCGCGCGGTGAGGACTGTTGGTGCACCCCTTGGGGTTTGGTCCAATGCAGCAGGCGGTGGTGTGGCCCACCACAGCCGTCTATATTTCACCCGCTTGCCGGGCATGACGTTACATCTGTGTGTCGTGCTGCTAAACATTTGTAACACAATCTGTTTGTTCTTACGTGCTTCCACCTGTCTTTGCGTAGCGCACGTTTAAATTTACTACATTCTGCTAGTTTGTGAATATGATTTCTACAGAACTTACATGATGATGCCGCCGTGCTCGTCTCTGCACTTATCATTATGGAATGATTTTGCATATTTTTGTTTTTAGAGTCTGGTTTCTTTTTGCAGTCACTTGCGTAAATATAACTTAATCCTGAATCCGATATTTTCTTTGCTTCTGCATATAAAAACTGTGATAATAATTCCAGCTTTGGGGTATCTTTATCTTGACATTCATTTATATAGTTTGCCCATAAATTTGTAAGGTAGGTAGGTAATTTCGAAATTATAATTGTAACTAATTCAGGACTCCGTAGATAATCTTTCTGTTCTATATTCTTCGTAGCTGTAACATAATTCTTTATTTTTATGGCAAAGTTCACTATCTCAGTATTGTAGGCATGTGGCAACGGCTGTAACTTTTTCAATTGTGAGGTCACTTTTCTCATAATATTTTCAGGCCGGCCAAATCTTAGTTCCAGGGTCTCCATCAACTCCTGGGGAGAAGTAGAACTCATCAGTAAGGATGATACTGCCTCTTTAGCCTCTCCACGGAGGCACTTTCGTAAACGCCATACATTCTCCTGGTCACTGTACTTACACAGGCGTGTAGATTCGTTGTATGCTTCTTTCAGTTGCAGCCACTCCATAGGGTCCCCAAAGTATAGAGGTAAGTCTTTTGAGGTAGCTAACCTTGACAGCAGCTGCTTGTTATTGCCACTTGTAGCAGCCGCGCCCACAGCTTCTTTGATGGCGGTAGTTAGCTCCGAAATAGAAAATGGGACGCTCACGTTCATCACTTTTTTAGTGGGTAGCTGTTCCAGATCTTCATGAAAAATATTTTTATTTTTACTTTTGTGATCGGCGGTACTTTTCTGGCGGTCGAGCGAAGGGCCTGGCTCAACCATAGATTTTTCTAACCAATTTTCCACTTTGCTCTGGTGGGATGCAGCAGATGATCTTCTAGAACATCTGGACCGTTCATCTAATTCAGCCAAATCAGCCGCTAATTTTCTCTCAATCAATTCTTTTTCTATTTGAGCCTTTTTCTTGACAAATTCAAGCTCAAGTGCAGCCTTAGCCTGTGCTGCTTCGTATTCCAGCTGCTTTTGTCGCACGGCGGATGACGTGGTGCGCTTAATAGGACACTTCTTGTGTGCGCCACCATCTTGTTGCGACCGGGCATGGTACGGTAACCCAATGTCGGATTTCACTGTATTTCCACATGGATCGATTGTTCTTCGAATGCACTGGACATCTGACTTCACTTCCACTGGTTTCTTCTCTTCATTGTTAGCCGCAATTTCTTTTTTCAATTGTGCACGTGTTTTCACACCGTGCGGGGGTGTTTGAAAAAGCGGCATACCTGCCACACAGGTTTTGCTATTTTCCTTTTTCGATCGCAGATTCCAAGGATCCGGCCGATGGACCACGAAATGTAGGCGATGCGGGATCGTAGAAAATAAAAAGAAGCTTTTTGAAACTAGGGAAGGTGTCGACGGGAGACAAAGTTGTATGTGTCGACGCGATGTTGCTCGTATGCGATTAGCGGTGCACTGCCGGTCGGCGAGAGTGCGGCGGGCGGGACGCTGCCCGGCGCGTGCGGCCGTCCGGCTCGCGAGATATAAACAAAAAGGACGACATACAACCTATCTCCCGCGGCACGCTCCTATGTCTTTAATTTCAGTAATATTACACATATGTACATAATATGGTAAGCACGGTAAGCATTACACCTCTTATTCTATGATTAAGTATGTAAATACAATCTTATATCTAGTTAGGTACTAATCTTAACACAAATATACATTTTTACAGCAACGTACGGTCGGGCGAGCCATTTATTTATAGGTATCGTTAACAGCCGGTATATGAGTCAATCAGTCAAAATAGTCCATAGCGATCCACTGCAAAACTATACGAGTAAAATGTACAAATCTAATTCATAAAGAAGACAGTACCTACTTTTTAATTTTCCGTAGGCACAAATTACTAATAATACGTTTAACTTCCTGAATACTCCACTATCCATCATTAGTACAAATTACTAAAATTCTCTTTATCCGCTTTTCCTAAACAAAATTAAAACTAGAATTAAACTGACTCCATTATGTACATAAAACTTTAGTTGACCTGGCATTCCCAAAGCCTTATTCATCGCTTTGAAAATACACTTATTGTAGAAAATAGATTTTATCGGATGCCCCTAACAATGAAACTACAGAAAAGTTAAAGATTTAGTGGTTTGATACTGTTCTAGTTCAGGAAAAAGTTTACAACCAAAACACAGCACTTTTGATAAACTACAAAGAGGGCTATAATCATTGTTACAAGTTTGAAGTAGAATTATCTGATAAACGCGACTCACAAACCATAGAAAATACGGACTTAGTGTTTATCATCACGCCTTTATCCCCGAAGGGGTAGGCAGAGGCATATTATATACCCACATTTCACCTTTTTATAATTTGTCCCACGTAATACGTTGTGAGCCGTATTGCCGTGTTTAAATGGACAGGCGCAGGTTGTGACTGCCTGCTGTTGAAATAAAGCCTTCAACTTGGCTTAACGACTACCATTTTACTGGCAACCGGGACCAACGGCTTAACGTGCCTTCCGAAGCATGGAAACGCTCACATAAATGTCACAAAGTGATCACATGGATGGTCACCCATCCATGGACCAGCCATAGTGAAAGTTGCTTACTGCTGTGATCGTTTACGGAACACTGAGTCCGCGGGGCCACGAGCGCTTCTGTCAGCCTGTCTGTCTCCAGGTCCTGTGTCTCAAAAACCGTGATAGGTACATATAGTAAATTTTCACAGATGATGATCTATCGCCACTATAACAACGAAATACTGAAAAAAGAAAAATAAAATTAAGAGGGACGTGGATATAATGGTATGCAGTTTCTTTTTGTACGAAACCCTTCATGTGCGGGTTCGACTGGCACTTGACCGGTTTTTATTTCACCGAAACATATACATTGACCGTTATTTTCATGCAATACCCACGGTCTCCTTTTCTAGAAACTTCTAAGTTATCTCGCTCAAGACACGGCTTACTTGGAAATAGTTTCGCTTCTGTTAATTCATTTGATTGGGTCTGTTTCCAAAAGATTTACATATTTGCTAAGTTTAAATTGAAAATCGTTCAATGTTTATGTGGTTGAAACGCTCGTAGCATCGCTAACTCAGTATTAGGGCCGCTCCTGTGGAACATCGGTTACGACTGGGTGCTGCGTGGTCCGTTGCTCCGAGGGGTCAGCGTAACTTGTTACGCTGACGACACCCTCGTTACGGCGCGGGGAGCAACGCACCGTGATGCAGCACTAAAGGCCACGGCAGGGGTTGCTCAAGTCGTGGGTCGAATTCGGCGGCTGGGTCTCGAGGTCGCCCTTCACAAATCCGAGGCTCTGTGCTTCCACGGACCTCGGAAGGGGCCACCTGCGGGATCCAGCCTGTGGGTAGGGGGCGTCAGCATCGGCATCGAGCCCTCGATGAAGTATCTGGGGCTCGTACTCGATGGCCGGTGGAACTTCGGACATCACTTCCGAAGTTTGGTCCCAAAACTGAGGGGGCATCAGCCGCACTAGCGCGGCTGATGCCCAACATCAGGGGACCCAACGCTCCCTACAGGAGACTATACCTGGGGATCGTGCGAAGTATGGCCAGGCCTCCGTCACTCGCTACAATTCGTTTTATAAGCACCTACTTCTAAGTATTATGACGCAGAACTAACGTGGCCGACCGGCAGAGGGCTGCTACACGCCAGACCGAGCGAAGTGCGCACAACCAATGTACATTTCCCGCGTAAAATAATATTTCGCTTTATTTAGTCTTGCTTTTTTTTTCATCTTACTTCTTACTAATATTCTAAAATTAAATGCGAAAGTGTTTGAGTGCGGATGTGTAGATGTGTGAATGTTTGTTACTCTTTCACGCTCTAACGGCTATCAGATCTGGTTGATATTTGATACAGTGATAGATTGTAGTCTGGAATAACACATGGGTTACTTTTATTCCGGGAATAAGTTCCCATTGGAAGCGGGAAAAGGAACAAACTTTTACGTGGGCTAAGCTGCGAGCATTAGCTAGTTATAATATAATTCTTATGTAAAGAAGAAGAAGTTATAAAATATTAGTAGTTTTTTTTTCAGACACTGTGTTTATTGTTTTTTGTAGTTATATGTATTTTGGTTACGTGCTTACAACCCTAATGTTGTCAATAGTTGTCACTCGATGACGCAATCATACGGTGTGCGAACGAATCTCGACTCTCGGAATACGTCGTAGAGCATGTTTTCCACTGTAGCGATATGTCATAGCTAATATTTTTGAGGTTAAGTATAGGAGTGATGTATCTGTTACGTAGTAACTATTATTTAATCTGTGGTATGGCCCTATACGGGGCCCCCGTATGGGCGGAGACCCTGTCGGCCAGTAATGTGGCCAGACTGCTGAGTCCGCAGAGGACGATGGCCATCAGGGTGATAAGGGGATACCGCACGATCTCCGGTGAGGCGGCATGTCTCCTAGCCGGGACCCCTCCATGGGACCTGAAAGCGAGAGTCCTTGCGTCACTGTTTAGATGGCGCAAGGAGGCACTGGATCGGGGCCAAAGGCCTGCGCCTCGAGAAATCGAGGCCCAGCGGTCCCTGCTCCACCAGGAAACCGTGGAGACATGGAAGGTGCGACTTGAGCAACCAAAGGGGGGATTCGCCACAATCGCGGCCGTCAGACCGGTCATGGACGAGAGGCTGGAGAGGAGACACGGTGCTCTCTCCTACCGGCTGTCACAGATACTAACCGGGCACGGTAGCTTCGGTAGGTATCTGTGGCGAAGACACCGGGAAACCACGGCCGAGTGTCAGCACTGCGAGGACCGCAGCGATGACACAGCGCTCCATACGCTGGTGGAGTGCACAGCATGGGCGCAACAGCGCCAGGTCCTCGTAGTGGGTCTTGACGTGGACACTCTCTCGCTCGAGACCATGGTGCGAGCCATGCTCTCCAGCGGGAGTAAGTGGGACTGCGCCGCCTCTTTCTGCGAGCAGGTCATGCTCGTGAAAGAGGCGGCGTGGCGGGTACGGGAGAGAACTCTTCCCCCCGAGTTCCGTAGTCGGCGGCCTGGACGCCGCCAAAGTGTCTTCGCCGAGGACTATCGGCCTCCATGACCGGGGGTCTGAGGACGGTGAGAGAGTCGCTCACCGTCCTTACAGAAGCAGGCCCATGACGGCAGCGTGACGTGAGGAACCCACGCACGACCCCCCTTAGAAGCGGGATCACACCCGAACCACCCCCTGGGCGAGGCTGCAGAGGCGGCTGTAGGTCTGTTGGGATTCCTGGGACATCCTTCCGAGGGCTTACCCGGGGCTCACAACCATAGGCTGTTGGGCGTTGCGTGAGGTTTTTTAGTCGGTAGGAGTCCGGCATAACATCCATGAGGATTTTCCCTCACGTAAAAAAAAAAAAAAGCATCGCTTACTCAATGCTCCGTATACAATTATTAAGTTAAGCATATGGTGTTTTTCTGATAATATTTTTATTTACTTACCTACTACCGTTTCCGTGCTTCATAAGACATTTTTTTATTAAATGAAGCTGTTGGTGCGGTGTGCTTTTTGTTGGTAGTCGTAGGCTTTATGATCGACGAAAAATCGTAACAGTAGGCGGTCACAGTTTGTTTCTGATCATCTCTTTCGATCATTGTCGATTTCAATAAAATTATTGAAACAGTGTCTTATGGTTCTCATTATAAAATTATTGTTGTACGTATAGGTTACTTTTGTTGTTTTCTAGTTAAATTTTTACTCCGCTATTTTCTTTGAGCATAGCTCAAAGAAAATAGCAGAGTAAAAATGTTATAAGAGCTGTAATGTTGTAATCTTACATTTTAATTATGTATGAAATGATGTTGTTGGTTGTGTGTTTTGTGTTGGTTTGGTTTGGTGTTAGAATTTTTAATTGGTTGTGTGTTAGAATCTTCAAATAATTTAAAGCAAACCAATCTAGTATAATATCAGCAAGACTGAACTACAATAGTTTCACAACCGAAATAAACAAGCTTTGCTTACTTATTCTCCAATATTCACTACACCAGTGTGTCCATCACCAGATTTTGACGAGCGCTGCACAAATACACTCGAGAGCAATGAATCCGGGTCACTTAAAGAATGTTAAAAATCTCGGAAACTAAAAATGATAGGTTAATGCAATAAATTGTATTTAATAGACAATGTAATACTCCTTAAATGAAAGTAAAAAAAATATGAGTCACCATACATTTTATTAACACAAAATGACATAAAGAAAAAACTGCCGATCTCTCCTTAAAACAAAAATAGGAAACATGAAATTTTTGAACTTTATTACGATTTTCTTGAATTTTAATACTTTGTATTGCCTCCTCGTGCTTCCATTACTGCGTTTACGCGGTTTGGCATGCTGTACACCAAGTTCCTTATACGATTTTGGGGAATATTCTCCCATTCCTCTGTGAGAGCAATTTTGAGCTCACGAAGCGTGATTGGGGGAGGGTTTCGTTGTTTTACGCATCTGCCTAGCTCGTCCCAAGCATGCTCGATCGGGTTGATATCCGGGCTGCGCGCTGGCCACTCCATACGAGTAATGTTCATCTCTTGAAGGTAGTCATTCACAATCCTACCTGTATGAGGTCGGGCATTGTCATGCATAAATATAGCATCCTCACCTAAATTGACCATAAATGGACCAACGTGATCATTGAGGATTTCTTCCACATATCTTACGCTAGTTAAAGAGCCGTTTTCTATGATCACCAGCTCTGTGCGACTTTCAGAAGAAATTCCGGCCCACACAAGTACAGACCCACCACCGTAGGCTACTTTTTCTTCGATGCATGCTTGCTTGAATCTTTCCCCTGGTCTTCGATACACTCTGTGTCTTCCATCGTGCTTGTAGAGCATAAATTTTGATTCGTCGGAGAACATAACTTTTGACCAATCTTCAATACTCCAATTTACGTGGCTCTGGGCATACCTTAGTCTCGAAATACGATGCCCACGCTCCAGTTTAGGGCCGTTTGCAGGTCTAAGGGGTTTTAAGTTAGATTCAGCAAGCCGACGTCTTACTGTCCATGCACTTGGGTTACTTCGTCCGAGGCGTCGAAACTGATTGGTGAGTTCAGTTCCTGTGAGAAAGCGATTTCGAAGCATGGTGTTCACCAAGTATCGGTCTTCTCGTGCTGTGGTACACCTGGTTCTGCCCGTTCCTGGTCTGCGTAGGTTAGAACCAGTTTCTTCGTAACGTCGGAGAACTCTTTGTACTGTTGACAGCGACACACCGACAGTCCTGGCTGTATCGCGCTGACTCCGGCCGGTTTCCAGCATTGTAAGTATTCTGGTGCATTCTTCAGGCGTAAGCGACATAATTTCAGCTTGATTAATGAATATAGAGCACTATCAACATGGTGTATGTACCCACATAAATGACAGATTACAAACAAAAGCAACACCAAATGCTGTAATTTCGTAGTTCCATCTTCGAAAGTGGCCCTTTTTCAAATTTGATTTTTTTATGATATAACTTTACAATAACTAAGAAGTTTTAATACCTTCATTTAAGGAGTATTACATTGTCTATTAAATACAATTTATTGCATTAACCTAGCATTTTTAGTTTCCGAGATTTTTAGGATTCTTTAAGTGACCCGGATTCATTGCTCTCGAGTGTAGTTATTGGCCGTCTAGCAATATACAAGTAGCTACCCAGGCAGCCTGTGGTACTGAAAAAATTCTGTGCCGCTACGATGTGATTTCATTCGGAATCTCTGATAAACAAATACCTAAATGTACTCGTATAACTCCTTTATATCCTGAACTTACTTACGTAAAATTGTAAGTATTTTTCTTTTTATATCAACTGAGTCTATTACACTACAGGCCTCAAAAGTAGCTTAAATTGACTATGTGTAAAACGTACAGTTGTTGACTTCTTTAGCATCGGCAGCTTCATATGCTACCGTAATACGACGAGGCATTCAAATTAAAGTAACTGTACGACGAAAATATTTTTGATAACTTTTTTGTTTTAAGCTGTTAACCTAAAAAAAAACCGGCCAAGTGCGAGTTGGACTCGCCCATGAAGGGTTTCGTAGCAGCAAGTAACATAATATAAAAGTTCTTATAGTTCGTTGTAACTTTGATTGATGTTTTAACACGTTCGCAGTGGTAGTGATTTTTCTAATCGAAAATTGCGGTTTATGACGTATTAAAAAAAAACTACCAGCTCTATCTCGTTCAAACCAATTTTCGTTGGTAGTTTTTATGGCAATGTACATCATATATTTTTTTTAGATTTATCATTCTCTTAGTTTAGAAGTAAGAGGGGGGACACACACATTTTTCCACTTTGGAAGTCTCTCCTGCGCAAACTACTCACTATAGAAAAAAATGATTTTAAAAACCTCAATAGCAATTTTAAAGACCTATCTATAGATTCCCCACACGTATGTGTTTGATGAAAAAAAAAATTTTGAGTTTCAGTTCTGTGCAACTAGAAAAAAAGCAGTAAATTTTGGGGGTCCCCCCCCCCAAAATTTACTGCTTTTTTTCTAGTTTTATATAAGAATCTTAATGCGGTTCACAGAATACATCTACCCACCACGTTTCAATAGCATAGGCCTTATAGTTTCGGAGAAAAGTGGCTGTGACACACGGACGGACAGACAGACAGACAGACATGACGAATCTATAAGGGTTCCGTTTTTGCCATTTGGCTACGAAACCCTAAAAAGTACCTAATACTGATAATATGTTCTAATTGGTTACAATTAGAACATATTATCAGGTACTTTAAGGCCACAATTCTGGAGCGTGCTAAGTCGAAAGTCACCGCAAATTAAATATTTATGATATTCTAATCACCATAATGCCTCAACATCATGTTTCCCTGAAACTGTTTATAATTCATCAGATAAAGTAAAACTATAGATATTATATAATGCGCCAGTAGGTAAGTAAATAAAAACTTGAATATCTGTATCTAAAAAGCTTTTCCTTGATTAAGTTAGTTACTTGTTGACTTTGTGTGATGATTAATTATAATATAGCTAACTTATATATTATTTTGGTCTTTTATATTATGGTAAGAATGGCATCAGATATTATAACCTCTTCAAGAGATTGGCTTAAAAATTTCTATTAGAGAAGGCACAAAACACATCAGCCTAACTTTTAATGTATTGTAGTGTACAGTAGGAACTCACAAGAACCTTCTAAGACCTCTTTTAAAAACCCATACTGTAGGAGTTTGGTAAAACCGAGGTCGGAAGATATACTGTCATCACTGTTAATTTTGTAATCAATTTAAATTTATTCATTCTCGAAGTAATCGTTTTATTCCAAGAGACCTTAGCCATTAGCATCATCAGCTTTCGGACTTTTGGACTTTTGGAGTTTTGGGCTTTTGACCTTTTGGAGTTTTGGAGTTTTGGAGTTTTGGAGTTTTGGAGTTTTGGAGTTTAAGAGTTTTGGAGTTTTGAAGTTGTGAAGTTGTGGAGTTTTGTACTTTGCAGTTTTGGAGTTTTGGAGTTTTGGAGTTTTGGATTTTTGGAGTTTTGGAGTTTTGTAGTTTTTGGAGATTTGGAGTTTTGGAGTTTTGGAGTTTTGGAGTTTTGGAGTTTTGGAGTTTTGGAGTTTTGGAGTTTTGGAGTTTTGGAGTTTTGGAGTTTTGGAGTTTTGGAGTTTTGGAGTTTTGGAGTTTTGGAGTTTTGGAGTTTTGGAGTTTTGGAGTTTTGGGAATTTTGGAGTTTTGAACTTTAGACTTTTGTACTTCTGGACTTTTGGAATTTTGGAGTTTTGGAGTTTTGGAGTTTTGGACATTTAGAATTTTAGACTTTTAGATTTTGTAGTGTTGGAATTTTGGTCCTTTGAACTTTTGAACTTTTGGACTTTTGTACTACTAACTCCTATGTATATTTCATGATATTTCTTTCGAAAAATAAGGTCGTGAAGAAGTTTTACTTCATACTTGTGTACAATAGTACACGCACACATTTTTTTTTAAATGTACCTACCCATCATTTAGTTTGTTACTCATTTCTCATAGGTTAATATAACCACCATAAAAAAGTCACAACGAAGCGTGGCAGGGTACCGCTAGTATTATATAATAGAAACACCCAGACTCTTGAGACAAACATTTATGGGTCACACAAATATTTGTCTCCGGTGGGAATCGAACCCACGACCTCCAGCGCCGCAGGCGGTATTACTACCGACTGCGCTACAGAGGCATTCAATGAATACCTAAATAATAAAGCTACCAATAATAATAAAGGTTCAATACTTAGGGTAGATAGGTCATAATATAAGTTATTTTTTTAACTTTTTACAGGTTTTTTTTATTGTTCTTTTTTTGTAGGTCGGGGGTTTTTTAAATTTTTTATTTAATATTTTTTATTACACTGCTGAATATTTGCGATATTATGCTACGGGATGCTTAACATATAAATTTATAGCCTGAATAGTCGATTTTAAGCATTCATTACAATATTTTAGTATTTTATAAATGATTATTGCTCTGCAACTTTATTGTTTGCGTATATTTCTACCTAAAGAACTAGCTGTGCCCGGCAGCTTCGTCTGCGAGGTATTTTGAATACCTACTTCATTTGGGAGTCCGGGGGGCTCTCAACCGTAGGCTGTTAGGTAAGATACGTGTGGTTTTTAGTCGGTAGGAGTCCGACATAGCATCCGTGTAGGATTTTACTAACGTTAAAAAATGCATACGTCATAGTGTATATTTTACCTGTGTGTTCATGTTCATAAGTCAGGTCACAAGTGATTCTATATTTTTAACAAGTATTTTTTGATTTGTTTTGATAATTTTTCCAAGATATTTATGAACTTTTTAAATTGGAACAAAGTTCCGAATTAGAAAATAGCTGTGAAAATAACCTAATTGATTTTTAAAATCCTTTTGTTGCTGTTCGAGTAATAATGTGGCATTATAAACTTATCAGGTTATCGTCACGCATGGTGTAGGGAGACATTATTTTATTATATCACTATCGAAGTATAATTCAATAGCTTGACAAAACGTTGTTACATTAGTAGCGAGGTTGTGAGCGGTATTCAATTTGACCAATTTGTTTGTATAATCACATTTATTACTGTGATTGCCTTTGTTACATGCTATTTCTGTTATTAAATTGTTTTAATCAATAGCTATGAGAATTAACTGAATTAGGTTAATACAAAACCGGCCAAGTGCGAGTTCAAGGGTTCCGTAGCAGCAAGTAACATAATATAGAACTGCTTGTATTTCGTTGTAACTTTGATTGATGTTTTAACACGTTCGCAGTGGTAGTGTTTATGACGTATTTTAAAAAAAGTACCAACTAGATCTTGTTCAAATCAATTTTCGTTGGTAGTTTTTATGGCAATGTAGGTACATCATATTTTTTTTTAGATTTATCATTCTCTTAGTTTAGAAGTTAGAGGGGCGGGGGGGGGGGAATAAACATTTTTCCACTTTGGAAGTATCTCTTGCGTAAACTATTCACTTCAGAAAAAAACAATTTTAAAAACCTGAATAGCATTTTTGAAGACCTATCTATAGATACACCACACGTATGCGTTAGATGAAAAAAAAAATTAGTTTCAGTTCTGAGCACGGGGACCCCCAAAATTTACTGCTTGTTTTCTAATTTTATGTAAAAATCTTAATGCGGTTTACAGAATACATCTACTCAACAAATTTCAACAGCAAAGGCCTTATAGTTTCGGAGAAAAGTGCCTGTGACATACGGACAGACCGACAGACAGACCTGACGAATCTATAAGGGTTTCGTTTTTGCCATTTGGCTATTATCATGGTTATAATAATCACTTGAGAGATATTTACGACGTATCTAGAAGACGTTAAGTCGTTGGTCCCGGTTGCCAGTAAAATGGCAGTCATTAACCCAAGTTGAAGGCCTTTTAGCGACTTGAACAAATTCAACAGCAGGCAGTCACAACCTGCGTCTGTCCATCTCAACACGGCGCGCGGTGAAATGCGGGCATATAATAATATGCCTCTGCCTACCCCTTCATCAAGTCTTGAGTTCTGGAGACCGGTTTTCTCTTGATGCGATTCTAGCTCAGTCTGTTTTTTGGTAGCCCCGACAATGCGAGTATTGTTGCTTGAGACTAGTGTTGGTAAGTCGGAAATATTTTTAAATAATTAATTAAATTAAACTAATTACCAAAGTCCTTGATCAATGATCATGATCAATGAGTTACTAAACGGATATCAATATAGGTCCAGTGTCCAGCAACACTTTTTATTTGATTAAATAATAACAATAAAAGCATTTAACAATAAAAGCATTTATTCACACAAAAAATTACATCTTTTAAAACCTTACCTCTGCCAAACTGCATTGCAGTTTGTTGGCAGATGCAGCTCCCTTAATTTAACAAGTAGATTAATCGAAAAAAATTATACATTATTTAAATCAATAAGTAATTATATTTACACATGCACACTCATAAACATGAATTAGCAACATTACAAATATTTATTCCCTAGACATTCATTTCAATTTCACTATTGTATCCATACATATAATTCATTCCATTATCATTATAATATATATAATAATTTGTTTATTAATTAATTTATTTATTTTTGTATAACATCTTGACATTAAGTATATTGAATTTAATTTATTGTATTTCAACAAATACAAATATTCATCCTTACATAAAAAAAAATAATTGATTGTACGTAATTCATTCTTAAATTTAAAACACATTGACATTTTATGAAATTTAATTTACTGTAAGTACATAATTACTTAATCTATTTTAATTGTAATTTCCATTCAAACCATCGCAAGGTACCTACTTCGGTTTTGAACTTATATATCTATCTACCTCAAAGTCTCAAAATAAAGAACAAAGTCATTATGTATTAGGTACAATCCTGCTTAACACACTGCTACCCTTTACCGACAAGTATAACCCAATCATTATTATTATCTAGACGTTCAAACAATCCAACAGAAACCTATGGCAGCCATATAAAATACTTACCTCACTGGAATCGTTATGAAACAAGCTAATGATAAAATGATAGATAAGACCAGTTCTGCCTTGTAATGTATTACTAATTTCTATTAGAAAAAAGAATTTGTAATTTTTCACCAGTTTTCTCTACAAAAATTGTAAAAAAAAAAAAATAATGTACAATTCCAAATTTTTTTTTTTTTAGTATTTTAAATACATCGTATTTCACAATGTTCAACAGACACAATACAACTCGTAGTACATTTTTTTTTATTTACAAGCTTTTCAAAATACGACTCATTTCGGCGACCCGACCGCCGACCGCCAAAAAAAGGTTAAGTTCATGCCATGATTCTGAGAAAACTGTGCTTCAAGTGGCTTACATTCTTTTTTTATTCGTAAGTATGGTCCTTAATTTTTTTTACACAGAGTTTTGTTTGACAAACGTGTTTAGTTTATTAGAAATTGAACAATGAACCGAGCACTTAAAAAGAGGCCCAAAAGGGTGGTCGTAACTTTGTTTTTTTTTTTTGAATTTTTTTTGTGTATTTTTTTTCATAAAAATTTACAATCTTCAGCTACATGACTTTTCCTAATCGATTAACATAAAAAAAAGGTGTGCTGGCATACAAATATATTTCAGAAATGAATTATTTGAAATTTGAAAGTTTTGCAAAAAATGATCGAGAATTTCGACCAAATTTTACACAAAATTATTGAAATAGATTTTACATTCAATGCTTGAAAACAATAAAAGAATACATAAAAATACATAAAATAACGATAGATTGTCATCATTACAGTATTTATTCTTTGTATTTCATCCAAATGTATGGGCTTGGCGCCGCGCCGCCGTGACGCCGACGGCGCGTAAAAATACAATGAATGTTCGTTGAAAATACCAAAATCTTTATGAAATACACAATCTACGAATAAAAACTCTAACCTAGTCATGATTTTGTTAAGTTTTGAAAGTAAAAAACACCAAACACAAATGTAATTACACGCAACACAGTACCGGTCGTCGTCACTTAGCCGCGCGGAATGGTGCGCGATGGAGGGCACTTTTTAAACGAGAATCATGAGGTGCAGCTGTGACAGACAGACATACAATGTACTACATACTTGTCCCGTTTCTGTCTAAGAACACTCCATAAAAATTTGAACAGGATAGAGATAGTACTTTTTGCGCTACAAGACCGCAAACTGTCTGACGGCAAGGTATCGCTAGGAGATACTTACACAGATGCGAGACATAGCAAGGAATAGAGAATCATGAGGTGCAGCTGTGACAGACAGACATACAATGTACTACATACTTGTCCCGTTTCTGTCTAAGAACACTCCATAAAAATTTGAACAGGATAGAGATAGTACTTTTTGCGCTACAAGACCGCAAACTGTCTGACGGCAAGGTATCTCTAGGAGATACTTACACAGATGCGAGACATAGCAAGGAATAGAGAATCATGAGGTGCAGCTGTGACAGACAGACATACAATGTACTACATACTTGTCCCGTTTCTGTCTAAGAACACTCCATAAAAATTTGAGCAGGATCGGGATAGTACTTTTTGCGCTACAAGACCGCAAACTAACCGGAAACAAAAGTATCGCTAGGCGATACTTACACAGATGCGAGACATTGCAAAAAATATCAAATGCGATATGTCAACAGTGGAAAGGTTATCATTATAATATATATAATAATTTGTTTATTAATTAATTTATTTATTTTTGTATAACATCTTGACATTAAGTATATTGAATTTAATTTATTGTATTTCAACAAATACAAATATTCATCCTTACATAAAAAAAAATAATTGATTGTACGTAATTCATTCTTAAATTTAAAACACATTGACATTTTATGAAATTTAATTTACTGTAAGTACATAATTACTTAATCTATTTTAATTGTAATTTCCATTCAAACCATCGCAAGGTACCTACTTCGGTTTTGAACTTATATATCTATCTACCTCAAAGTCTCAAAATAAAGAACAAAGTCATTATGTATTAGGTACAATCCTGCTTAACACACTGCTACCCTTTACCGACAAGTATAACCCAATCATTATTATTATCTAGACGTTCAAACAATCCAACAGAAACCTTTTGGTTTTATTTTTAAAAGTTCTTTTTGTGACACTCCCAGTCAACAAAACTGATGGCAACTTATCTATCTATACTTATAATAAATCTGTAGAGAGGTCAATTCTGTACATGAAATATATTTTCAAAATAACTATCAGGGGGTGATTAGTGATCGATACTGATGCCAAAAATGCAATCAGTAAAATTTTTGTCTGTCTGTCTGTCTGTCTGTCTGTCTGTATGTTCCTTAAAGAAACAAAAACTACTCGACGGATTTTAACGAAAATAGATACAATTATTCTTTATACTCCTGGGCAGGTTATAGTATTTCATCACGCTAAAACGAATAGGAGCGGAGCAGCAATCAAGAATGTTTTGAAAACGGGGAATATTTTTTACTGTCTGAGAGCTTCCGAGGCGTACGCTGCGTAAATGGTTACAGTTAGGTAAAAATTGTGTATTACGAAATTGTTTCTCTTAAAAAGTTCTAAAAAAAAGTCCGCGACAGCATATATATGTCTATCTTTTAAGGTTCGCTCACAATAACCTAATTTGTCTATCTCTTAAGGTTTGCTCACGATATAATGAAACTGAAGAGTTTGTTTGTACTAGGATCTCAGAAACTACTGGTTGCATTTCAAAAATTATTTTACAGTTTAAGGGCGCTTTCAATTTAGACGTTTCATGTCGAACCGCAGCAGTGCCGAAGCGGTGCGTTTCTCGTACGGTTCACGCACGGTCGTCGGTTTTAATACAAAGCGCACAGTGCGGCGTCGGTACTGCGAACGCGCGACAACAGGACGCTCCACATGTTCTTGAAAAGTTGTTGAAATTAGCGCCCTGTCGTCGCGCGTTCGCGGTACGGACGCCGCACTGTTGCCGCACCGTGCGCTTTGTATTAAAACATACGACCGTGCGTGGGCCGTACGATAAACGCATCACTTCGGTACTGTTGCGGTCCGACACGATACGTCTAAATTGAAAGCACCCTAATAGTCCATTTATTTAGGCTGGCTAATGGCAATATAACATCACGCTAGGACGAATAGGAGCGGAGCAGCCATGAATAATGTTTCGAGAACGGGGATTATTTCTTTCTTTTGAGAGCTTCCATTGCTGACGCTGCATAAATAGTTAAAGTTACGTAAAAATTGTATACTACAAAATTGTTTCTCTTAAAAAGTTATAAAAAAAGTCCTTGACAGCATATGCCTATCTTTTAAGGTTCACTTACGATAACCCTCTTATTAAGTTTTAAAGTATGAGCGACGTGACGGGAGTAAATTTGGTCTGCAGTGGCAGCCAGTCAACTAAATAATCAAAACCGGCCAAGTGCGAGTCGGACTCGCACGCGATGAGTTCCATACCGGAAAACGGATGGGTGGAAGTAAAAGCGACGGGAAACATTATATCACTTTAACGAGAGGTGTTAAAGTCACATCCTTCTCACTCTCATGTGATGCGCCATAATGAATACAAGCGACGCGACGCGACTATAATAAGCGCGACAGGGGTAAAAGCAACGGGAAACATTATAATACCTACTCGAAATATTAATACCATACCTCACTCTCATGTGACGCAAACGAAGTTGCGCGGGTCAGCTAGTTAAATATATGAGGCACCATATAGCCTCTTTATAGAAATTTTATTTGGTAAACAGATGTATAAAGGTCATTGTTACGTAGGATCCTCTATTATAATACATCTGCACAATGCTACCGTGTATCATTTCAGAGTCATATCTCCAAATGCAATCTGGTTGCTTGTTTTTTGCGGGTTGATATTTATGCGAAATGTAAGGCTTCTTGCTAACATAAATTAAGTGCTGTGACACCGACTAATTAACGTCATTAGGGACGCACAAAGATAATGTGGCCCAACAGACTGTAAAATGTCAAACCGCTCGAGCTGCTACTTGTTTTGGTACAAAAAAAAACAGAATGTGACCATTAATGGCTCTGTCAAGTGGATAAGAATGAAATAGGCCCATTTTTGTTGTGGTGTCACCGACCTTTAATAACCTATACCTGTAAATAGGTAAATTTGTAAATAATATAGGTATTATGGTTCAAAACTACCACTTTATTTGACATGCTTCTAAATGCGTCATTTATTAGTAAATGAGATGTTTCTTGTGTGACTAATCATTGGTAGTTCACTCTAGCGGCATTTCTTAGTTACGGGATTACATGGGCTCAGTTACAGTTTTCAGGCTACAGTCGATTATCGGTTAAAATTTCAGAATCACTAAACATGTAAAATAGATGATACAGTACTATACATAAGTATCGGGTTTAAAGAAATAATATACATAAACGAGAACTGAATCTCGTAACAGTTTTAGGAGAATGACCTCAGTTCAAATCTGCGACCTTATTTAGACCGCAAAGGAAAATATGGACGAGGTCAAATGCCAAAATAGGCGAGGTTCAACCTCATACTGATTATTATCTGAAAACGTTTGAAATTGACAAAATTTGTATTCATATCTATGTTGATTCGGTTGTCTTTAGACTCACCAATCCATCCATTCGTGTCACAATTTCATGAGTTTATAACGCCATCTCATTATTTTGTTAACAAAAATATTTGCAAATAAACTTAGTTCTCTTAGGTCCTGAAGGTACTATTGTAACATAAGTGTACCTTTTCGAGTTGAATCACGTTCGACAAATGTTTGCCGATCAAATATCTGACACGGTCAGGGCACACAAATAGGTCCAGGGCTAATTATCTGAACTGCCCATCACACTTCACAGGAGACGTCTAATGGATCTTTTGGAGTATCTAACTCATCTTTGAGGTGAGTTTTGGCATCACCGTGTATGATGCAAATGTTCAGTTGCCTGCAGGAGAGCAGTTTTCAGATAATTAAGATGGTCACGATTCAGAATTTATGCAGATCAAGAACGAGTTGCATTACAGTAAGCTATTACACTTTTTTCTTGTGAACTCTATGATGCCGCATACACTATAATGTCTTTTATTTTCATAGTTAACCAATACTATGGTAACCAATAAAAATCACTGCTGTGAATTATATTCATCGTTAATAACATCAAAGTGTCAATTTTCCAATGACACAGCTAACCGGAAAACGAAACCAATTCGACAGGGACCGACTGGTGACTGCATACTGTAGGTGAATAGGTAGGTAGGTACCAAATACAACAGTACACGAGATAGAACATGCGCTTACATGACAATGGTGATGTTGACAACTCGATAGTAACGTGTGCGGTAAACGCTGTTGGTACATTTGCAGTGTATACAGAAATCCACTATATATCGCTTGCAGATCAATCTGGTTCAAATTATTTCTTAATAAATATAAACAGTTATTTTTGAAAAGCATTGCAATACATGAAAACACCGGGGATAATGTAGTTTCCCAACAGCGCAAGAATTTTTCAAATCGGTTCAGTAGTTTCGGAGTCTATATGATGCAAAGAAACAAACAATTAAATCTCCTTTTTTATAACATTAGTAGATAACTAAATAAGTAGATATTTAAAGGGCTAATACGGAAATAAAGGCAAAATTGGTTCTGATTAGTCGATCATAGCTTAAGGTAGCGATTGAAATTTCTCCTCTAGAAATAATTCAATAAATTATAATATTGCCCTATACATTAAAGATGGTGAGGGAATAGGTAATTTATATGGAACCTAATATTCATTATGTACCTTAAATTTCTACCGTCTAGCAACTACTGTACTTATATTTATGTATTGTTAGTAATTTAATGTCAAACATTTTATGTTAAGTTTTCAAGTCTAGAGTTTAGAACTGGAAATTTTGTTGTTGAATAGTTTCCAAATTCCAATGCATCGTCGCAATTGAACTGGTACGTATAAACGTGGATGTCCGGCCCGAAATATGTCTAAAGCGAGCAAGGCAAATAGCCTTTTATTGAAGGGTAGTGCTTCGAGGAAACAAAGTTCTCTCCAAGTCAAGTACAATACTGAAATTCCGAACAAGTTGCAAGTGTTCTTAGAATGGTTCCGACATTTCATTGTTATGGATAACTCCTTGTTTATATTTATATAAATGTATATTTAAAAACGAATACGTATAATCACACTTTTATCCTCGAAGGGGTAGACAGTGTCACAGTACCCGCCCGCATATGGGATGCGGACTTTTTGCCTAAACACGGAGTTATATTTACACCAATACGAGTATACTTTATAATATTTCTGACGGCAACACTAAACTATAAACGCTCATATTGCTCTCAAGCTCTCTGACTGGTATCAAGTATACTTATTAAGTTCTTGCTCTGTCACATGCGACGCTAAATAAAGTGGTTTCTAACTAACTAGCATTGTTTTAACTGTACTCTAAATTTGACGCAACTAGGCCTGTCTCATATTGTGCCGGTAAAGTGTGTGGGAAGTCGTTTAGTGCGTAATATAGGTCGAGTAATAAATTTTCTTGTGTGCTTCTTTTTGATTGAAAATACGTGTATTGTAAGAGCATACTTTGTATATTACCCAAAACATTACTTAAACATCGTGGAAAGCCCTAAATACGAGTTAAATTATAATGTTACGTACATATAGTCACGCCTTTATCCCCGAAGGGGTAGGCAGAGGCATATTTACGCCCACATTTCACCTTGTAGTTTGATGTCCCACGTAATAGGTGGTGAGCCTTTCGCCGTGTTGAAATAGACACACGCAGGTCGCCGCGACCCGCAGTTGAAATTTTTCAAGCCGCTTATAAAGCCTTCAACTTGGCTTAACGGTTATCATTTTACTAACAACCGGGTTTCATTTCAAGTTTTCCTTCTCTACGCTTTGAATATTTTAACAATTACTTGGTAGTCACTTCAACTTTATCATATTATTTTCAATTCAAAACCAAATCAACTCAAAGAAACTTCATTAAGCATCGTTTAAGCTTTATTTGTATTTTCCCATCTACATAATAAAGTATTATACTTAAGAAAGTCTGCTGTTCTACCGCTGAAACCAGCTTTATTCTTCTTTATTTGAAACTATAGAAACTGAAACTTTATACTTTGCATAATGTTCAAGATTTCGTTGTAAAGTTTTAAAGCGACAAGCCAGCAGTAACAAAGTCTGCCATTGCAAGCGTAGTTGCACTTTCGTCTTAAGTTATTTCGAAATTTCTAGTAGCTTTTTCAGCATCCGATCTTCCACCATCGGAAAGAAGTTCAATTACTCTTAGTTCAATATACTTTGCATGAGGAATATAGCAGTTCAATACTATTCAAGTGTTCTTTAAAGAATTAATAAGTTAGGAATTCAAATTAATGATGTACTTAATTAAAGGGTTTGAACCGAAATTTGGCAGTCAACGAACTACTTTACATTTCATTTAACAAATTTTATCCTACACAGGCACAACAGAGGTCTACAATTTTTATTTAATTACTAACTTATACATTTTTATAGACAGTATAATTTATGCGTGATAACAAAGGGCCTTGGGACAGCAAAGTGCGAGTTAACCCTCTCGTTCCGAAAGATAATTTTCATAATCAAATATCCCTTTTCACGAGCACTTCGCTGTAAATCAAGTTTTCCGGCCACCCTTTCAATTTCCTGACCGCAACCCAGTTCCGTTCACACGAGACTTTCATTAGGACCCCTCATAAGCTACGGTCACGTTTCAACATGTAGACAAAAAAATATTGTCAATTATAAACATTAATTAAGTACCGATTTGAACGACTACTTTTATAGGATGTAGGGCAATTTTAAATGTGACGAAATTTTGGAGAATGTAGGGTACAGACACATAATAACAACCATATTGGACCATAGGCTTGAATACAGCGCGGTTGATCTGCACGTCTAACAGAATGAGGCCCAAGACTGCGCGTCGCAGGCGACGTGATGTGGAAGTCTCAAGCACGCCTAAAGAAGCGGGATAACTCTCTAACGCTTAAGAGATCTGCAGTGGCACCAACCCTAAGTTTACAGGTAGCCCAGGGTAGTCCTATCGAGGAGCTGAATGCATAGGTAGGGACTGTGTGGTTTTTGAATAATCTAACGTTAAAAGAAAGCATATAAAATACAACTACCAATAAGTGAAATCAGACTATTCTCATGGTAAATTTTTATATCCAGAATTGTTGAAATACTATGATCCTCCATAAAAACTAACTAACTAACTATCTTCACGCCAAATCCCTTGCGGGGTAGGCAGAAAGAACCGAGCGCCACACGGCACGGTCCATACACACCTCACTTGCTTCTTCAACTTTCATTTTTCTTTTCATGCATGCACGTCGGTTCCTACGGCTCTTGACATCACCTTCAACTAACACACGATTAATTTGGTCGTGGTAGGTGTGTCGTGGCCTCATAACTGCATTATTACCGTTTCATAATAAATTTTTCTGCAGAAAGCCGTGTGAAAATCGAATGTATTTCAAGAGGCTTATTGTTTTACAATATTAATGCATTTCACGATTATTAAAATATGTCTATTGTGAAACAATGGTCCCCTGATTGCAGCCGTGATCGTGGTCACGAGTAGATTATTTGACCTTTTAAGACTAAATACCATAATTTGGAATGAGAACATTTTGTCGATGATACAAACGATGAGGAATACCTACGAGTAGATTTCTACTAACTTTCGTTGCAAAACTTTTTGAGTATTTTAAAAAACAATAAGTTAACATAAATTGTAGACCGCAAACAAGTTTCATTATATAGAAAAATTGTGTTTGCAAACTCTGTTTAATAAATGTAAAAGCAAAAATTGGAATGGTCCGCAAATATTGAGCTAATTTTTATGAATAAACATCATCTATGTTCCTGCGACAAGGTCCAATGTGAATTACGCTTGAAGCGACGTCGTCCCCTCTTCCATTTTGCCAACAAACTTCCTAGCAGTTTTTCTGTAATTAATATTTACTTCAAATAAAACTGGAGGGATACTTATTATATTTTTTTGCTATTTTTGCCAACTTTGGTCTTTAAGCTGTACGACAGACTAAATTAAATTATTTACCTACATAGGTACATAAAATAGCGCCTATTTACCCAAAGTCGTAGGCAGAAGCATAATATTATGCCCACGCTTTTCCAGTAGATACTAAGTCTCATCTCTGCTGTCAGTAGTTAGGTTGTTTTCTTGTTGTCTTGTTGTGGTTCTTTTCTTGGGACCGGATTATTAATACTTTAGATATCACTAATTTTAATTAGAGTGACGTTTAATTGAACTATTGATCATAATGCAGTCAGAACTATTAATCGCAATACAAATAGTAGAATAAAAAATAAAAAATAAAATAAAATTTATTCCCTTTGAAATTTTTAAAAAAATTATTTAGGTTTGTCAAAATTTTTGTGACTCTACCGGGGGTTCGGAAATACTACAGACTGAGAAGAACACCCCAAGAAACTCAGTCCGGTCCCTTCTCTTCTAGTATCTTAGTATCTAATACAGTTTTTTTTATGTAGAAAGGAGCAATTCGTGTCACTGCCAGGCAGCCTTGTCTTCTAGAAAGTCTTTAATGCTATAATAAGCTTTCTGGCACAATTTAAGTTTTATTAGTTTTTTAAATTTATTAACTGACAAACCTGTTATGGCTGTCGGCAATGTATTGTACATTCGAATACAATTGCCCGCAAAAGAATTGCTTATTTTATTAAGCCTAAATCTAGGTACAGCCAATTTATTCTTATTTCTTAAGTTTAGGTTATGGATATCACTATTTTTAATAAATTTACTGTTATTTTTATGAGTATATAATAAGTTTTCATATATGTACTGTGAATACACAGTAAGGATGTTGATATCCTTAAACTTTTCTCTTAATGACTCCTGAATCCCCATACCATAGATAGCCCGGACAGCCCTTTTCTGCAACACAAAGATAGATTCGATGTCGGCAGCGTTACCCCATAATAGTATGCCATAGGTCATGACACTGTGGAAATAGCTAAAGTAGACAAGACGCGCTGTTCTAATGTCTGTCAGTTGTCGGATCTTTTTAACGGCATAGGCTGCAGAGCTCAGTCTGCCCGAGACTTTCTCGATATGAGGCCCCCACTGCAAGTTGGAGTCTAACTTTATGCCCAGAAAGACAGTTTCATCGACCAATTCTACTTGATCATCCCTAATCCTAATACTGGTGTTAACGAGCCTAACATTTGGCAAGGTGAATCTAATACATTTTGTTTTAGTTTCATTTAACAATAAATTATTGGCGTTAAACCAGTGGACTACCCTAGAGAGGGCATTGTTTACTTCGTCAAGATCGCGTTGTCCACGTTCAACTTTAAATATTAAAGATGTGTCATCAGCAAACAAAACTACCTCGTGATCGTCTCTTATAAGGTGAGGGAGATCATTTATGTACACTAAAAATAGAAAAGGTCCCAGAATTGAAGCCTGAGGCACCCCCATTGTTACAGCAGAACCATGTGACTGTTTACCATTTATAACTACTTTCTGTACTCGATCTCTTAGGTAAGAACTAATTAAATCCAAGGCCGTCCCCTGGATCCCATAATGATCAAGTTTTTGAATTAAAGTCTGATGCTGGACGCAATCGAAGGCCTTAGATAGGTCGCAGAATACACCATAAGCATCATACGACTCCTCCCAGGCCTCATATATATACTCTAATAATTTGATTCCAGCATCCGTGGTAGACCGACCGCGCGTGAAACCGAATTGTTTAGTATGGAATAGTTTATTTGTATTAAAATGATTTTGCATTTGATTAAGCATTACCTTTTCAAAGATTTTACTAAACGTGGGTAGTACAGAAATAGGACGAAAATTGGACGGATCCGAGGTGCTACCCGATTTAAACAGAGGAGTTATTTTACTAAACTTCATTAAGTCAGGAAACACACCACTATCAACACAATTATTAAATATTATTGATAATTCAGGAGCAACCATTTCAATTAACGAATTAACTAAATGTACAGAAATTCCCCAGAGGTCAGCCGTTTTCTTTATATTTAAAGATTTAAAAGTTTTTATGATAGTGTGTAAACTAATTTTACTGAATTTGAATATTTCATTACAGCAAGGAACATTTGCTTTTAACAAGGATTCTGCTATTGTGGTAGAAGAACCTAGGACTCTGGTCAAATCTACTGGAATACGAGATAAACTAGTTCAAATTCGTTAGCGACTTCGGCATCTGTTGTAATTATGTTACCATTTACTTTAAGTTTAAAATTATTATCATTTGATTTTGCTTGGCCTCTTTCTGCGTTAATTATTTTCCAAGTAGATTTAACTTTGTCTACACTATTGATAATTTTATTACTTATATACTTTCTTTTGGCCGCTAAGCAGTCTGCTTTAAACTTTTTTGAATAAGTTTTAACATAATTTAGAAATTCATCTGTTCTATTAAGCTGTCTTTCTGAGTATAGTTCATACAGTTTTTGTCTACTTTTATGTATATCCTCAGTGGCCCATTCACTGAAGGCTGGCCTGTCACCGATTGTGACTTCCTTAGACTTGAATATGGAGTTGAACTCATTGTAAAAGGAATCAAAAAATAACTTATACATTACATTTGGATCTAAGCCAGTGTCTAAAAATGGAAGTTTATTGCAAAGTCCAACTCGCATACGTTCCAAGCGGCCACTAGTTACTGGTCTACATAATATTTTACGTCTTTTAACTTTTTCTCTTGTGATCTTGAAAGATGCTATTTGCCCAGTATGATCTGATTTTATCTTATTTATAATACTCTTACTTTCTGGCAACATATCACTGTATATATTGTCCAGACAAGTAGCTGTTGTATCACAATATCTAGTAGGCTCTAAAAATAAGTTAGTGAGATTGTGTGATTTAAATAAATTTAAGATATCATTGGTCTGACGCGTATTTATAAGTATATTAACATTAAAATCACCGCACACTATTAGGTGTTTATTAGTTTTTCCAAGTTTAAATAGCACTTTATCCATTACTTCCTCAAACTCACAAAAGGGTGAGACTCCAGGTTTATATACGCATACTACTATGAATTGCTCCAATTCTACGCATGATATTTCAACTGTACACTCTACAGAGAGGGACACAACATCTTTCCGTTCCTTATACTTTAATTTCTTATTTAATAAAATCAATGAACCCCCCCGTGTTGTGTTGACCCTGCAGAACGCACTACCAACCCGGTGACTACTGAAACTGAACATGAGCTCATACTCCTTACGCATATGTTCTGTAAGACAAACAATTTCAATATTTTCTGAGCTCATGAACAGCTCCAATTCAAACTCTTTGACCTGCGTTAATGTTGCAATATTATAATGCACCAGGCTGATATAATTTACATTTTTTAATTTAGTTTTGTTCGGAGGACAGTTTCCGATATAGTTATGGTTTGCAATTAAATTCAACTCTATCAATTTACAATTTTGGCTAGAGGGTAATTCCTCTGTTGTCCCAGAAGTTAATTTAAATTACTTGGAACAGATTCCAAAGTCCTAAATCTAGATCTAGGCTAGAGGGTAATTCCTCTGTTGTCCCAGAAGTTAATTTAAATTACTTGGAACAGATTCCAAAGTCCTAAATCTACTCTGCTCAAATAAAGCAGTTTTGTCAGCCAAGTTTTTGGCTAAAAAGTAAAAATAACTGAATAGCAAACTTGCTATTTGTCTTTTATAATAATTGGGTAGACAATACCTACCCTTGTGATTATTATAGACTTTATACTTGCTATGTGACAAATTTGTGTCAAATACAGAATTAAAGTCAATTACATTAAATTTATTATTATACTGACTTATTAAGTTTAAACGTAAATTCATCTTATATCTAAATGAATTTTCCGAATCTGGCACACCTTTTATAAATGGAAGTGTGAACATTACAACTTGTATGACATTTAAGTTTAAGATGTAATTCATGTATAGGGACAAATCATCATGGCTAATTTTGCCCCTGTTTGCACAGAAAATTATTATTTTACTGTTAGCGTCAAATTTATATTCTATTATCTTTTGCATAATATCACTTAATGAAGCACCCGGATAGCAATTATTAATAACCGAGTAATAACTTGAATTTAAGTATTGTTTTAAAAATGAACTAAGATTGGTACCAATATCATCACTAAATACAGTTAATTTAGTACAACTATTACTATTATTTACACTGTCACACAATATATCCACTGATGTACTGGGTGAGCACATGGTAATGGGAGCTAGGGGCTCAGCGGGTGAGCACATGGTAATGGGAGCTAGGGGCTCAGCGGTAACCGGTTCGCCCTGAGCCTCCACCGGCTCAATTGCTTTAGGGCAGTTAATATTGCATGAGTGGTCATTTAGGAAACAATTAAGGCGCTCAGTGTTATCATTTGATGTTTTGAGTACCTTATCTATGGTTAAAGAACATTTAGTAAAGTCCTTAAGGGACCATTCATATTTTTTAGTCATATATTGTAGCTCAAATTGCAAACTTTGTATTTTTGATTCTAATTTTTGTGTGTCAGTGCAATATTTTAAATGGCATTGTTCCAGCTCTAACATTGACAATTTAGCTTGTTCTCTAAATTTTAAACAAGAACCTATATTTTTACACTTCTTAATTAACATTTTATGGAATTTTAATTGCTTTTTTGATTTTTGTATAAACTTTTTAATTTTAAGATATTTTTTTAGTTTATTTCTGCTGCAAAACAAAACCGACTTGTCCTGTTGATATGGACTGTCACCTGTAAGATCTATAGTAGTCAAGTCCAGGTTTTGAGAATTTGCAGAAGGAATAAACTGCGGGATACCACTCATTAACTCACTATAAAGATTATCAGTTTGTTGAGCAGTAACTTTCTCAGCAGCTTCCTCCAGGTGTGAGATCTGTCCCTGGGCATCCCTTAGCTCCTGTTCCAGAAAGGTAGTTCTCCTCAAGGTTTTCTCATACTCGTCACTGCACTCTTGGAACCTATCTACTATTGACTGAAGGTGGTCCCGCTCCGCAACAATGTCATCATAACTAACATGAAGTTTTGATAATTCGCATTTTAATTTTTTTGTATCATTCAGAGCGTTTATCAATAAGTTTTCATTTTCTTCTCTTTCCTTCTCCAACTGTTCACAGAGCTCTGTTTTAGATTTAAGCTCCAGCAACACCAACGAAGTTTGGTTTCCTCCTGCTGGCGGCCGAGAGCTCTGCGACTACGGGTATTCATATTTTTAATAAGTAAGTGCAATTAAACGCGAATTATATTGATGATGGAGCTCTTTGTACAGTTTATGGTAAGAAGTAACAAGGTTATGTATGTACCGGCAATAAAATTATACTTAATATTTTTATGTACTTACGCAAATACACCGACCGTCGTCAACGTCGAGTAAACGCTTATACAAGTATAATAATTTTACTCACGAGAAACAGTCGATTTAGTATGTATTTACGTGAAAAAGAAAACATTCAACATTCGAAAAAACCGGGTACCTGACTCGTCACTTTTTACACCAAAATACACGGACAGAACACTTTTATTAAATTATCTGACTATTTTAGGACACTATTAATGCGATGATATTGGTTTTAGTTGGTTTAAAATTGTTTAAATACTAATTATCTAATTAATTTTAAAAATATTTTTAGAGAGCTAAAATTTTTGACAGTTCGATTGTGTTGCCAGACTCGAAAAAAAAAAAAAAAAAGTAGTAGTAGTAGTCTGGGTAGAAATGCTTTGGCCCACCTTTTGATACACATTATCACCAAAGAATTCAGTTTTTCTACGATACGTATAGAAGTTGCCTCAAAAATCGGTAGACAGTTCGGAACTTCCTAATCGATGAGCTTGTAAATCGCTTGCCATGTCAGAGTTGTCTGTTGTTGTGGACTTTTCTCTATAAAACTTTAAAGAATCTTGGCTGCTTCTGAAAGTAAAAAGTTACGTATTCTAAATTATTTTGTAATAATAAAACAAAGTTGTTATCAGCAAGAGCGCAGTTTAAACGCTCTGCGTGAAAGTTAATTTTATATGAATATACTTATTTTTAATTACAACAATGCATTTTTAATTACAAACTGATCATTGTTAAGACTGGACTATCATAATAAGAATAAGTAGGTAGTCTACTACTATTATTACTACTACTACTAAGCATATTTTTAAATTTAAATATCTTCTTTTTATATTGGTATGAGCATTAAGCCCACTAACTGTCTCGAATTTATATCATAAATTCTTATTATGAGGCATGGCGTAGACATTTTAGGAGATTGATCAATAAGTTAGTGTAACTAAACTATACATCGATGTAACATAGTGTGTGCACTATGTTACTATGTACAGTTGTACACAAACATCTATGTTATACTTCAGAGTTTATGTGTTTTACATACATACATACACTCTGAAGTATAACATAGATGTTTTACATACATACATACACTCTGAAGTATAACATAGATGTTTGTGTACAACTGTACATAGTAACATAGTGCACACACTATGTTACATCGATGTATAGTTTAGTTACACTAACTTATTGATCAATCTCCTAAAATGTCTACGCCTATATATATATGTGTTTATATATATATATAAACACATATATATATAGGCGTATATATATATATATGTGTTTTAATTACTTTTAAACTAAAATAATATACAAAAAAAATGTAAATATGTAACTGTCAAATCAATCGAATCACAACAATGAAGGCCGAGTAAAGTGTTAAGGCCGCGTGGGTCAGATTTTAAGTTTTTTGAAACAATCCTACTCAAAAAGTAAAGGGTTTATAATTCTGATAAATATATATATATATATAATAGTTAAGGATATAAGCTAAACATATTCCAAGCCCGTTACACGATCCAATAAATTTCACTAGATAGAAAAAAATCCCAAAGTTGACTCTCTCAGAAAAGTTTTTTCAATACTGTGGCTAAACTATTAACATTTTATTTTTTTTTTTCACTCAATTAAAGCTATTGAGTTTTTATACACATTTTCCGAACGTTTTTTTATAAACAAGTATTTACATAGTTATCATGTACGAATATCTACCAAACGCATTAGAATTGCGCCGCTGACGGCCGATTCAGTCTCGCGCTAGCGCTTGTGGAGGCAGGACCTGTGTCAGTTTTTTTCGCAACTATTTCGTAATTATTATGCCAAATTACGTTGAAATCGCGCCACAGTATAAAAATATCAGTAATGGGCAAAATGTATTTAGATTAACCGTTACAAATTACAATACTTTGTTATGCTTAATTCAATTACTCTGTAACAGATTACTTGAGTAATTATTTACAATGAGTACTAGCAGTAACTAATTACTGAGTAATGGAATTACACGTAAATCTAATTACATTGTAACTAGTTACTCATTAATTCAATTAACGAACTCTCATGATTAACAACTCTGTCCTGTGAATTCGTCACGGCCCAAGGGGTGGATCGATTTTGATGCGGTTTTTTGATCGTAAGTCAATGTATCCATGATGGTACTTAGCTTATACATTTTGAAGACCATCAGCTTTATTCCTGAGTGATGAAGGGATTTCACTAAAATTCCCATACGCGACTTATGGTAAATGTGGTGATCTTTTGCTTTTTAAGTGTTTTCACGACATGGTAACCATCTACCTAATGCATTAAAATGTCTACGAATTACATGATAATTTTGCAATCCAACATGGCGGCCACGCCGTAATCACAAAAATCCATGATGGTTATCGTTTAAGGGGTTTTTTGGTATGCTGAGTACGAATCACGTGATAATTCTGCAATCCAGTATGGCCGCCGCACCGTAATCACAAAATTTCATGATGGGTATCGTTTATTAAGGGGTTTTTTGCTATGCTGAGTACGAATCACGTGATAATTTTGCAATCCAAAATGGCCGCCGCGGTGTAATCGCAAAATTTCATGATGGGTATCGTTTAAAGGGTTTTTTGGTATGCTGAGTACGAATCACGTACTAATTTTGCAATCCAATATGGCCACCGCGCCGTAATCGCAAAAATCCATGATGGTTATCGTTTAAGGGGTTTATTGGTATGCTGAGTACGAATCACGTGATAATTTTGCAATCCAATATGGCCGCCGCGCCGTAATCACAAAATTTCATGATGGGTATAGTTTAAGGGGTTTTTTGGTATGCTGAGTACGAATTACGTGATAATTCTGCAATCCAATATGGCCGCCGCACCGTAATCACAAAATTTCATGATGGGTATCTATGGCGGTATTCGGACGTGATTGATAAGAGGAAATATTTATGTAAAACATTTAATCACGTCCTTCGCCATTAGCACTTAGATAAATTGATAATTTATAGTATTGTATAGTTAGCAGAAATTTATCTGGTGTCGCGATCTGAGGATGCGTGACACCAGAGATAACATCCCCTCTTTGCATTCCTAATATTGTAGTATATAAACCGCGGTTTTGATAGAATAAGTTAGTCGGTAAGCAAGATACAATAAAAGACTACACAAGTATAATTTCGTCTCTCCCTACGACACGCTATAAATTGGTGACCCCGACGTAGAAAAAAGGCAGCAGAAGCATCCTCGACGTCTGAAGAATTTTACCGACTCCTTCTGAATGAGAAGAAAGGAACCAACGAGCGAGAAAAAGTGCATATTTTCCCTGGCCTACTATGATACAGTACTTGATTACTATGATAGATCGATGTACGTCATGGCCAGAAGCTTTTCCGGTATCAGAGATCACAGCAGAGACTGTGGCAAAAATTGTGTACGAAGGGTGGATCGTACGTTTTGGATGCCCGGATTATATCACTTCCGATCAGGGAAGGCAGTTTGAGTCCGAATTATTTCGAGAACTTGCAAAATTTATCGGAGTAGAGAAACTCCGAACAACTCCGTATCATCCACAATCTAATTCTAAAGTCGAACGACTCCACAGGACGATGAAAACGGCACTGGTAGCCAGAACAAATACGAAGAATTGGACACAGGAATTGCCCTCAGTTCTATTAGGTCTACGCTCCAGTTATCGACAAGATACTGGTTGCTGCGCCGCCGAACTAGTATATGGGACTACAATAAAGCTACCAGCAAGTTTTTTCAGCGAAGAAAACAGCAAGACGTATCCCGAATTCTTACAAGAGATAAAAGAAAATATCAGTCGCGTAACATCTATTCCAAAACGAGAAAGTACTGTAAGAAACGTTTTTGTTCACCCAAGATTAAAGGACTGTACACATGTGTTTTTAAGATGTGATTGATTACGTCCAAGTCTCACACCTCCGTATGAAGGCCCATACCTAGTAACCAGACGTGGTGATAAGGTATTTACGATCAAACGTGATGATAAAGAAATTACCATTTCAATCGATCGTCTCAAGCCAGCATATCTTATCAACAATTCAGAGGAATTATCACTAAAAATTCGTGAGGACGATGCAAACAGTTGGGAACGTGACCAAGGGCCAAATCAAGAAAAGAAGAGCATGATAACGCGTTCCGGCCGAATATCACGCCCAACAGTTCGATTTAATATATACAGGGTGAATTTTTCAAAAGGGATTGGATGGCCAAATCCTAAACTATAAGGAATAGCGAAAAATGCTGAAAGGAGTCACGAGCCCGATTTTGATGAAACTTAAAACCTCATCATTAGATTTTTGAAAAACCAATAATCCTAGCCGAGAATCGAATCCATTGATTTTAATAAAAAAAAACACACCCTTTATTATTACACTATACTATAGTGTTGCTATTAAGGATCATATTCTGGAAAGTAATGACATACGGCAAACTAAAAGAAAGAGCACATCTTTAACAAAATACATTTTATTTGTCTTACGGTAACTGATTAATTGTTCTAAATCTTTTCAATACATATGGATTCGAGATCTCAAGGATCGTACTGCATTCAATATTTTAATATTATTGATTCCGTTTAGAATATTCTCCAAAAAATCATTCTGAGCATAATTTAAAACACGGAATAGTTACGATCTTTTTTGGAATTTCGAACGAAACAAATTATGATACAAAATTTAGGTACATGAAATATGAATTTTATTCAAATTACAGATTTTCCTTAAATTTGCCGTATATCATTATTTCGCAGAATTTGATCCTTAACAGCGACTCTATCGTAGGGTGTAATAATAAAGGGTGTGTTTTTTTTTTCAAAATCAACGAGTTCGATTCCTAGCTAGGATTATGGGTTTTTTAAAAATCTAATGATGAGGTTTTAAGTTTCATCAAAATCGGGCTCGTGACTCCTTTCAGCATTTTTCGCTATTCCTTATAGTTTCGGATTTGGCCATACAAGCCCTTTTCAAAAATTCACCCTGTATAATAAGTAACTATAGATAATAACATATTTAACTGTTAAGTGTTATATTGTTTTACAGATATTTTTACAAATTGTTATTAGATATTTACTGATTTTTTGTGTAAATGATAGTTTTTAAAAAGGGGGGAATTCTATGGCGGTATTCGGACGTGATTGATAAGAGGAAATATTTATGTAAAACATTCGATCACGTCCTTCGCCATTAGCACTTAGATAAATTGATAATTTATAGTATTGTATAGTTAGCAGAAATTTATCTGGTGTCGCGATCTGAGGATGCGTGACACCAGAGATAACATCCCCTCTTTGCATTCCTAATATTGTAGTATATAAACCGCGGTTTTGATAGAATAAGTTAGTAGTCGGTAAGCAAGATACAATAAAAGACTACACAAGTATAATTTCGTCTCTCCCTACGACACGCTATAGTATCGTTTAAAGGGTTTTTTGCTATGCTGAGTACGAATCACGTGATAATTTTGCCATTCAAAATGGCCGCCACGCCGTAATCACAAAATTTCATGATGGGTATCGTTTAAGGGGTTTTTTCGTATGCTGAGTACGAATCACGTGATAATTTTACAATCCAATATGGCCGCCGCGCCATAATCACAAAATTTCATGATGGGTATCGTTTAAGGGTTTTTTTTTGAATGCTGAGTACGAATCACGTGATAATTTTACAATCCAATATGGCCGCTGCGCCGTAATCAAAAAATTTCATGATGGGTATCGTTTAAGGGGTTATTTGGTATGCTGAGTACGAATCACGTACTAATTTTGCAATACAAGATGGCCGCCGCTCTGTAATCACAAAATTTCATGATGGGTATCGTTTAAGGGGTTTTTTGCTATGCTGAGTACGAATCACGTGATAATTTTGCAATTCAAAATGGCCGCCACGCCGTAATCACAAAATTTCATGATGGGTATCGTTTAAGGGGTTTTTTAGTATGCTGAGTACGAATCACGTGATAATTTTGCAATCCAATAAGGCAGCCGCGCCGTAATCACAAAATTTCATGATGGGTATCGTTTAAGGGGTTTTTTGGTATGCTGAGTACGAATTACGTGATAATTATGCAATCCAATATGGCCGCCGCGCCGTAATCACAAAATTTCATGATGGGTATCGTTTATTAAGGGGTTTTTTGCTATGCTGAGTACGAATCACGTGATAATTTTGCAATCCAAAATGGCCGCCGCGGTGTAATCACAAAATTTCATGATGGGTATCGTTTAAAGGGTTTTTTGGTATGCTGAGTACGAATCACGTACTAATTTTGCAATCCAATATGGCCGCCGCGCCGTAATCGCAAAAATCCATGATGGTTATCGTTTAAGGGGTTTTATGGTATGCTGAGTACGAATCACGTGATAATTTTGCAATCCAATATGGCCGCCGCGCCGTAATCACAAAATTTCATGATGGGTATAGTTTAAGGGGTTTTTGGTATGCTGAGTACGAATTACGTGATAATTCTGCAATCCAATATGGCCGCCGCGCCGTAATCACGAAGTTTCATGATGGGTATCGTTTATTAAGGGGTTTTTTGCTATGCTGAGTACGAATCACGTGATAATTTTGCAATCCAAAATGGCCGCCGCGGTGTAATCACAAAATTTCATGATGGGTATCGTTTAAGGGTTTTTTTGGTATGCTGAGTACAAATCACGTACTAATTTTGCAATCCAATATGGCCGCCGTGCCGTTATCACAAAATTCCATGATGGATATCGTTTAAAGGGTTTTTAGGGGTTTTTTGGTATGCCGAGTACGAATCACGTACTAATTTTGCAATCCAATATGGCCGCCGTGCCGTAATCACAAAATTCTCTGATGGATATCATTTAAGGGATTCTTTCGTATGCTAGGTACCAATTTAATGTAATTGGCCTTAATTTTACAATAAAAACCTTTTGTCATAGTATTTTCGCATTGCTAGGCCTAAACTTAATAAGCAAATCTTTTTAGTTTACTACTGTTAATAGCTTAGGCGGCCAAATTGAATTCCAAAATTATGAGACCGTATTCTTAGCATTCCATGGATTCTCGGTGCGGGCGCCGGGTCCATAGCGTGGCACAGGGGGGAACACCCCGACGGCGTCTGGGTCTTGCGACCCATTCGAGTAGGTTTAGGGTGGCCACCTTACTATGCGCATAAACGATCACCTTCCACCGTCAACAATGTTCCCCCCCCTGCCCAACCAGATTTGGTAAGATCCTATCAATGCCGCTTTGGATACTCGTTTTAGTAAAGAGCTTACTGAAGCTCTTGGCAATCCAAGCTCTTGGCAATCCAAGCTTGTAATTGATTACCTACACGCTTCTCCGATATTATAGCGAAGTGATACCACAGTTATATGTTATTGTTGTATTGTTTGGTAAATTAATTTCCTTTGTGATCATTAGAGACGCTCAGACATTAAACATATTGGCTTCTATTGAGCTTGAGGCAAGTATTAAGCAAGTTTGGTTTGTGGTTGTTTGGCGATATTACTTATCTACTAATTACAGTCTAATAGTTTTATAAAACTATAAATTTATACTAATATTATAACGTCATCTTTCCTGATTTGATTATTTGTTGCAATCGACAGGGTCCGAAACTACGGAACCGATTTGAAAAATACTTCCACATAGACACATTTAATTCCCGTATTTCCATGGTAGCGGAAATTACACAGTTAAAATCACGTGACTTCAATTAGTATTATATACTTACTAATCATATCTATCTATCTATTTATTCTATCTTCAAAGAGTAAGAAACATTAAGGTGGGGCTAACACAAAAGATCCCACTGGGTCGAAGTGTTGCTGACTTCGTCAGCCCCCGATGTAAGATAAGAATACTAATATGCGTAAAAAATTCTAAGACCATAGTATAAACTTAGAGCATTACAAAGGCAAGACTTTGCCTTGTATAAAAAATTAAGGATGCTTAAAGCGAAAGTAAAATACCTAGATCCCAAAAGAACAGTGAAAGTCTGATGCAAGTTAACAAGTAGCTGAGTCGAATTTCGTAACATAAAAAACTTTATGTAAGGCCGGTGTGCGCCAGCGGTCCTCCCTGAGGACGCGGCCACAACAAATAACGGGCAAACAACTTCGAAATAAATTAACTCTCAACTTTCAAGCGTTTTACTTTCTTTGTGTTAGACGAAAAAACAATTTCCTTTGTATTTTGTTTACACTTTACAGTACTTTGGCGTGGAAATCGGCAAGACACCATTTTATTTTATTGGTAACTGACTAACAGGAACGTTTGCGCAATTTATATTGCAACCAAATTATGTACTTACTTAAAAAATATAAAACTACTAGCTGACCCGCGCAACTTCGTTTGCGTGATAAATGAAGAACCGCTCGACCGATTTTGTGCAAACTTCACATAAACCATCTACTAAATAGTCCGAACACAGTCTAAACATTTGGTTTGGATAGATGAGCCCGTTCTTGAGTTATAAAATTACAACGAAAAGTGGCATTGATTTTTATATATATAGATATGTACCTATTGAAATAAAAGGTGTAAATCAATCTACCTAAACGTATTAATTTTGTCCTGATTATCTTTTGGTTGTGAATTGACATGAAAGCTTGAAATGTGTATATGTATTTTAAGTAATTAGTATCATCTATTAATTACTAGTTAATGCCTGCGACATCATCTGCGTGATGAAGTTTTCAACAGGAACTGGTTCCCAAACGCCTACAGTATGGGGTTCTTCAAAAGGGGTCTAAGAAGGTTTTTACAGGGTCGGCAGCGCGAGTGTGGAGCCTCAGGAGTTGCAAACGTTCATAGGCTGCGGTGACCACCAGTCCTTCTGGTGGGCCGTATGCTTGTCTGCCACCTTAGTGGTATAAAAAAAAAGGTATGCAATATTTGAACCAAAATGGTTCATAACCATTTTTAGGGTTTCATACGCAAAGGGCCACCAAGCACTACCTACTACAGCACTACTTCATGAACCGTAGTAGGTAGAACTAATCGGTTAGTATTACGTGCCAAACATCACCAATACCTTCCTGATTCATGGAACTGTCAATATCATAAATATCAGAGAATTTATTAGCCATTAATTTTCACAGGCCTGCCAAAAAGTAGTGCTATATTACCAGTATAATTTTTTCATCTTCAAAAATATTTCATAACCCTTCTCAGCTTATCGCATATGAGTAACCTACATAGTAAGTACAACGAACTATTATGTCGAAGAATATATATATGTACATTGTGCAGAAGAACCCCTCAATATGACAATACCTACAGCTTTCTCCCAGAAAAAGTTCAAATATCGTCAAAATATAAATTTTGCATGTATTCATTATATACATTGTTTTTGCTGTAGCCGTTTTGAAAGCCTTCGTAAAATTGAGTATATGTTTTGTCTTATTTATTTACTTATGTATTTATCACACTTATAATAATTTATTATCACTTAAAAAAAAACTTTGAAGGCTAGTTGCTCTGAGAAGCAGTAACCCTCCAGTGTATTGATAAAGAATAGTGTAGTCGTAAACAGGCAGGCATCCATTTTTGTAATCATGGAACCTCCACGAGTTTTACTCTCCTTGAAACTAATTCTAAAAAAATGTTTAATCTAGCAAACCATGGCATGTTAATTTTATTATATCGATGAGTGCCATCTACAAGACGTATTCGTATTCGAGTGATGAAAACAAAGCACTCTGTAAAATAATTTTGTACCGATTTTATGTTCAGCAACTTACTGCTGTATTCATATAATACGTTTCGCCTCACCGTACAATTAATCATTATGAATACTAACATTTTGTAAATTAAATCCTTCTCAAAGACATTTCAATATATTTAAAGAGAGCCCCACACCCCACTACAATGCAGATTGACACGTAATTTGCGGTACGACTTGAGTTTAATCTGCCAAATTGGACGTGCAAATCTCATTTCTCGGCCAAGAGCCCAATTTAAGATGCAATTTGCGGCTAATTAGACTCTTAAGTACAGGAACAGGTGGTGCCGTAGCGAAACTCAAAGGAAACTGGCAGTAGTCCCGTTATAGGTCGGCAGCTGAGAAAATGCGTTTTAAGAAATGCACGGAGGCTACTTTTGAATTTGTTTCATATGAATATTTCTTTTGTGGTACATCGATTGACATTCTGTTTGAAATGTATGTTTTTGATAGTACGCCTTAATGTGTACGAAGTAGCGAGCCAAAAAAGAAGCGCTACTTGGTTTACGTCACATTAAGGTGTATGAAAGGAGAAGTATTTTTTCATCAGACTCATACATACATACATATAGTCACGCCTTTATCCCGGTAGGGATAGGCAGAGGCATAGTATACGCCCACTTTTCACCTTATAGTTTTATGTCCCACGTAATAGGTGGTGAGCCTATTGCCGTGTTGCAATGGACAGGCACAGCTGAAATTGAAAAATGTAATCATATTGACTACTAAATAGTTTTGTCTGACATTAAACATACTTGTAGGTTACTATAATATTTATCAATGTTATGTTTATTGTTTGTGTAATTTTTGCATGCTGTAAAGTTTAAGTATGGTGTAACTTAATAATTATATTATGTAAAACATCTATTGTACCCATATTCTGCAAAACAAATGAATGAAATGAAATGAAATTTTTCAAGCTGCCGTAAGGCCTTCAACTTGGCTTAACGATTGTCCTTTTACTGACAACCGGGTTTCATTTCCCGTTTTCCTTCTCTACGCAATGGATCTTTTTGCGATAGTGTTCCCTTAGTCGCATCTTACGACACCCTTGGGATGTATTGGGGTGGCGACATTTTGTACTCTTACCCGTCGCATCACGGGACCCAGTCGCCACAGGGGGCACTCACGACACTCATAGGAGTGTATGAAACTGCCCTGTTTGCTTATTCTTAAAAGAGCTTAAAGAAGTCTATTACAGAAAAAAATTACTTGTCATGTAAAAATATAATGTACATATGTAAATAAACATCAATTTTCCGGTGAAAATTAATATTGTTACGGGGGAACTCTAATAAAGTTAAATGTTCAATTAAAGTCCTTTGAGATTGTTATAAACATTTTCTAAATCGCTCTCTTTAATTATTCAAATATCCGCCATGATCAAACCGAAGGTTATATTTTCTTCAAATATTCTTTGAAATTATTTCTTTCTCTCAAAAGCCTTACTTACATTCGCGTTAAAAGCATTTCGGAACTTTTTGATCAACGTTATACTAATATTAATTTAGGTAAGTTAAAAGTTTTATTTTGCGTAAAAGGTGATAACGGAAAAAGCTTCAGATGCAAAGGAACTTCAAACTTTCAGAATTGAGCTAGAAATGTTTGTTTAACTTGTTTACTTTACAAATTATTTGGATGGGCAGTAACTCGACAACTCGACTCAACATTTACTGCGGAGATCTAAGCATTTTTACAACAATACCTATCTACATATTTCGGATCAATGACAATTATTCCGTATTCTAATTTATCATTTATGCGTACCTAGTACAACTGGTGAAGTATGGGTATATTCTCTGCCAACCCTGTAAATATTTCATGGAAAGAAGCGTGAAAATGCATGCCTTCACGTAATTTTATCTTCCGCTTCATTTGTAATACATGTATGTATTTCTGGGTTCGATTCCTGGGTAGGTCCAAATATTTGTGTGAAGCACAAATGTTTGTTTCAGAGTTTGGGTGTTTACTATGTATAATATGTATGTAATTATTTATAAAACTCATCGTATCGTTTTTGCCCAGTCGGTGTCGAGGTCCATGGGTCCCAATGCGCAAAAATTTTTCAAGAATTTGAAAAAGCGCTTTGTGGAGTCGACTGGTGACCCAAGGGCTGGCAGTTTTCTCGCTCAGCGAATAGGTAAGGCTATTCAAAGGGGGAATGCTGCTAGTATTTTGGGCACAATGTCACGGGGGCCTTATTTAGGTTTAGTTTGTCCAACAATATTACATACTAAGCGGTAGCTATCCGCCGGATGAGTCAATCAGTCAAAATAGTCCATAGCGATTCACTGCAAAACTATACGAGTAAAATGTACAAAACTAATTCATAAAGAAGACAGTACTTTTAATTTTCGTAGGTACAAATTACAATAATACGTTTAACTTAATGATTTTTTTTGTTTTTTTTTTTATTTCAAAACTATTTAATATATTAGAATACAAAAGAATCAAATACAATGTCAAAAATAAACTTAGTCTATTAGTCAAACAACCCACCCCTAACCGTTCCCGGTGCAAAGGTGCCCATAACACTAGCCGCATTACCACGTTGAATGGCTATAGCCAGCCTTTGCACCACTTCCTGAATACTCCACTATCTATCATTAGTACAAATTACTAAAATCACGTTAAACATAATAAATTCTCTTTATCCGCCTTTTTTTAAACAAAATTAAAACTAGAATTAAGCTGACAATATTATGCACATAAAACTTTAGTTGACCTGACATTCCCGAAGCCTTATCATCGCTTTGAAAATACACTTACTTTAGAAAATAGATTTTATCGGATGCCCCTAACAATAAAACTACAGAAAAGTAAAAGATTTAGTGGTTTGATACTGTTCTAGTTCAGGAAAAAGTTTAAAACAAAAACAGCACTTTTGGTAAACTACAAAGTGGGCTATAATCATTGTTACAAGTTTGTAGTAGAATTATCTGATAAACGCAACTCACAAACCATAGAAAATACGGACGTAGTGTCACACTACTATATCGTAAACTGTATCACATTTTCATTTGTCGAGAATGATTTGCCCTTGAACTTTTTACGGTTCCGACTCCACTGTTCTTCTGTCAGTCTGTCTGTCTCCAGGTCCTGTGTCTTAAAAACCGTGCTAGCTAAATATAGTAAATTTTCACAGATGATGATCTATCGCCACTATAACAACGAAATACTGAAAAGAAAATAAAAAAAGAGGGACGTGGACATAATGGCATGCAGTTTCTTTTTGTACGAAACCCTTCATGTGCGGGTTCGACTGGCACTTGACTGGTTTTTATTTCACCGAAACATACACATTGACCGCTATTTTCATGCTATACCCACGATAAGACGAGGTTACATTCTGTACAACCTTAGATCCGCGTTGCAATTCTCCTTTTCCAGAAACTTCTAAGTTATCTCGGTCAAGACACGGTTTACTTGGAGATTGTTTCGCTTCTGTTAATTCATTTGATTGGGTCTGTTTCCAAAAGATTTATTAGCTAAGTTTAAATTGAAAACCGTTCAATGTTTCTGTGGTTGAAACTCTCGTAGCACCGCTAACTCAATGCTCCAAAAACAATTACTAAGTTAAGCATAATATATGGTGTTTTTCTGATAGGTGACCATTTGCGATAACAATATTTTCATTTACTTACTACCTTTTCCGTGTTTCGTAAGACAAATTTATATGAAGCTGTCATTGGTTTGGTGTGCTTATTGGGTAGTCGTAGGCTTTATGATCGACGAAAAATCGTAACGGTAGGCGGTCACAGTTCGTCTCTGTCCGTATGCTACATGATCATCACTTTCATTGTCGATTTCAATAAAATTAATGAAATAGTGTCTTATGATTCTTATTGTAAAATTATTGTAGTACTTATAGGTAACTATAGCATGACGACTGACTAGAAAGCTTCCATACTTCGTGCTCCCTACACTTTGGTGTTTGTATTCTTTTTTGTCATCATCTTGTTAAATTTTTACTCTGTTATTTTCTATTAGCTACAAATATTACAAGAACTGTAATGTTGTAATCTAACATTTTAATTTGGTATGAATGATGTACAGGTTGCGTTTGTGTTAGAATCTTCAAATAATATTAAAGCATATCAATTTATTATAATATTAGCTAGACTGAACTACAGTAGCTTCACAACCGAAATAAACAAGCTTTGGTTACTTGTTCTCCAATATTCACTACACCAGTGTGTCCATCACCAGATTTTGACGAGCGCCGCACAATAGTTACTGGCCGGCTAACAATATACGAGTAGCTACCCAGGCAGCCTTGGTGCTGAATAAATTCTATGCCGCTACGATGTGATTTCATTCGGAATCTCTGATCAACAAATAAGCACACCTACTCGTATAACTCCTTTATATCCTGAACTTACGTAAAATTGAAAATATTTTCTTCTTCTTTTTCATACAACTGAGTCTATTACAGTACAGGCCTCAAAAATAGTTTAAATTGACTATGTGTAAATGTGAAAACGTACAGTTGTTCACTTCTTTAGCACGGCAGTTTCATATGCTACCGTAATACGACCAAGGCGTTCAAATTAAAGTAAGTAACTATAGGACGAAAATATTTCTAATAACTTTTTTGTTATAAGCTGTTAACCAATTAGAATATTACCAGGATTAGGTACAGTAAGTACACAATTGTGGAGCGTGCTAAGTCGAAAGTCACTGCAAGTTAAACATTTATGCTATTCTTATCTCCATAATGCCTCAACATTATGTTTCCCTGAAACTGTTTATAATTCATCAGATAATGTAAAACTATAGATATTATATTGCACCAGTAGGTAAGTGAATAAAAACTTGAATATCTGTTTCTAAAAAGCTTTTCCTTGATTAAGTTAGTTACTTGTAGACTTTGTGTTATGATTAAATTCTAGCTAACTTATTTATTTGGTCTTTTATATTATGGTAAGAATGGTATCAGATATTATAGCCTCGTCAAGAGATTGGCTTAAAAATTGCTATTAGAGAAGGCACAAAACACACCAGCCTAACTACTAATGTTTTGTAGTATAAAGTGGGAACACACAAGAACCTTCAAAGACCTCTTTTAAAAACCCATACTGTAGCAGTTTGGTAAAACCGAGGTCGGAAGATATACTGTCATCACTATTAATTTTATCATCAATTTAAATTCATTCATTCTCGAAGTAATCGTTTTATTCCAAGAAACCTTAGCCATTAGCATCACTTGTATCTTAAATGTCTTTCAACAGAAGCAGTAAATCCAAGACTTAAGAATTACTCAAATTAAGTAATTTCTGTTCAAAACATTTCATTCAGTGAAGCTTACGGGATTTGAAGCTTCCCAACTTTGTGTTTAAATATTCATTTTACTTTGTTAGAAATCTTTTACAAGGATTTTTTCTTGTGAAACTAGTCTTCAAACGGACTTCTGTAGAATTTAATTCACTTATTTTGTGTCCAGGATCAGGAGATCAGTTACTATTAAAAATTATGAAGAGAGGTTGAACCAGTACAGTCTAAATTATCTGCTTAATTTCAAAATTACAGTAAACATTATTTTTAGATTCATATATTTATTAACATTCTAATTATCCTAACTAAACCTAAATAAGACCCCATGCCAGAGACTGGCAACATTTCCCCTTTGAAAAGCATACAAGACTCAACTAGGCATTTATTTTCAAAATCTTAAACAATCTATGCGTATTTGGACCCCGTGGACCTAAGGTCTCGACACCGACTGGAATAAAACGATAGGAAGAGTAGAGACCCTTATACTTATTATTAGATTTCTAAATTTGCTACACATCATTCATTACGTAATGTTACTGCTCTTATGTACCTATGCCTGTTTTTACAACGTAATGTTGTGTATTATAAAATGATAAAGACACAACATATATAACATTCTCGTAGCTATTTACTTTCTTTTAAATTCATGTTTAACAAAATATAAAATGCAAAGTGTGTCTTTTGCTAAAAAACTCACTTGCGAATTCAAAAGAAAGCTGTACCATAACTAGTTAACTTGATACATTAAGCTTTTAAGGAATGTAAACTGTATGTCCACTTTAATGAAAAGATGGCGAACATTCACTACGAATGCTGAGCAGGTCGTAGAAAATTAAAAGGCGCCTTTTTACAGCTGAATTTTGCGATATGCTACGAGATGCTAAACAAATAAATTTAGAGCCTGAATAGTCGATTATAAGCATTTATTATAATCTTTTAGTAATTTATAAATGTTTATTGCTCTGCAACTTTATTGTTTGCGTATATTTCTACCACAAAAACAAGCTGTGCCCGGCGGCTTCGTCTGCGAGGTATTTTGAATACCAAATTTCCCAAAATACTTACTTACAGTATATTTTTTGTGGATGCCTACTTCGTATGGGAGTCCGGGGGGCTCACAACCGTAGGCTGTAAGGTAGGATACGTGTGTTTTTAGTCGGTAGGAGTCCGGCATAGCATCCATGTAGGATTTTACTGACATTAAAAAAATGCCTACTACCCGTTCGCTCTAACTTTGCCGCTGGCGTAGAGGCGTATACCCGAATTGTTAATTAGACGAAGTAAATTGACAGTACCTAATGTTACTTCGTCATAGAAAATACGCAACATTGTATGAAGAAGTGACATTAGTTGCTGTCAATTTACTTCGTCTAATTAAAAATTCAACTTTAGTATGGAGCCGAGCGGCAAAGTTAGAGCGAACGAGCAGTACGCCATAGTGTTATTTTACGTGATTCAAGTGATTCTTTATTTTTAACAGGTACTTTTTTGATTTATTTTGTTAATTTTCCAAGATATTAATGAACTTTTTAAAGTAGACCGAAGTTCCGAATTAGAAATAAGCTGAGTAGCCGAAAACGTTCCAATAATTAAATAGCTACCTGCCGTATCCCATCTCAAAGAAACTGTGTTAGCCCTTTTTAATCTCTTTGGGTATTATGTAATTGAATTCTTTTAACCGCGAGTATAAAGGAAATACAGTCTTTTATCTGAAACTCGAATAACCTAATTGATTTTTAAAATCATTTTGTTGCTGTTCTAGTAATAATGTAGCCTAATAAACTAATCAGAGTATCGTCACGCATGGTGTAGGCAGACATTATTTTATTATATCACTATCGAAGTATAATTCAATAGCTTGACAAAACGTTGTTACATTAGTAGCGAGGTTGTGAGCGGTAGGTATTCAATTTGACCAATTTGTTTGTATAATCGCATTTATTACTGTGATTGCCTTTGTTACATGCTATTTCTGTTATTAAATTGTTTTAATCAATAGCTATGAGAATTAACTGAATTAGGTTAATACCTATCATCATGGTTATAATAATCATTTGAGGGATATTTACGACGTATCTAAAAGTAAAGTCTTGAAATCTGGAGACCGGTTTCCCCTTGATATGATTCTGCCTCAGTCTGTTTTGGTAGCTCCGACATTGCAACTGTTGCTTGAGACTAGTGTTAGTATTTCGTAAATATTTTTAAATAATTAGCTAAATTAAACTAATTAGGTACCTAGGTCCTTGATCATGATCAATGAGTTACTAAACGCATATCAATATTTAGGTACAGTGTTCAGCAACACGTTTTATTTGATAAAATATAAATTTTATTCGGAAAACAGATGGATTTCAACTGTGGGTCTCGGCGACCTGCGGCTGTCTATTTCAACACGGCTATAGGCTAACCACCTATTACGCGGGACATAAAACTATAAGTTGAAACGTGGGCGTATACTATGCCTCTGCCGAACCCCTTTGGGAATAAAGGCGTGACTATATGTATGTAAACAACGTTTGATCCTCTACTATAATTTTATAATCTGTACAATAATGAATGCTACCGTGTATCATTTCAGAGTCATATCTCCAAATGCAATCTGGTTGCTTGTTTTTTGCGGGTTGATATTTAAGCGAAATGTAAGGCTTCTTGCTAACATAAACTAAGTGTTGTGACACCGACTAATTAACGTCATGACGTACAAAGATAATGTGGCCCAACAGACTGTAAAATGTCAAACCGCTCGAGCTACTACTTGTTTTGGTACAACAAAAAACAGAATGTGCCCATTAATGGCTTTGTCGAGTGGATTAAAATGAAATAGGTCCATTTTTGTTGTGGTGTCACCGACCTTTAATAATCTATACCTGTAAATAGGTAAAATGTAAAGAATATAGATATTATGGTTTTAAACGACATGCTTCTAAATGCGCCATTTATTAGTAAACTAGCTGTCCCGTGAACTTTGTTTGCGCCACATAAGAGAGAGTATTACGTGTTCCCGTCGCATTTACTCCCGTTGCGTTGCGTTTACTCCCGTAGCGTCTCGTCGTTAATATTCAATACTACGTGGGAGAGAGAGACAAAGGTTTCTCGTCTCGTGTATTCCCGTCGCATTATTTTTAAGATTATTAAAGGTCGGTGACACCGACCTTTAATAATCTATACCTGTAAATAGGTAAAATGTAAAGAATATAGATATTATGGTTTTAAACGACATGCTTCTAAATGCGCCATTTATTAGTAAACTAGCTGTCCCGCGAACTTTGTTTGCGCCACATAAGAGAGAGTATTACGTGTTCCCGTCGCATTTACTCCCGTTGCGTTGCGTTTACTCCCGTAGCGTCTCGTCGTTAATATTCAATACTACGTGGGAGAGAGAGACAAAGGTTTCTCGTCTCGTGTATTCCCGTCGCATTATTTTTAAGAACAATTTCGTTTATGAAAGAGGTATCCCGTGGCGTTATTGTAGAAAAAAATTGATTGCCATTAAAATGGTTATTGTGCACCAACCCAAAGATAGACACATGCTATCGCGCAATTTATAGAACTTTTTTATGAGAAACAATTTTGTAGTACATATTTTTTACATAACTATAAATATTTACGCAGCACACGCAACAAAGCTCTCAAAAGGAGTAACTTTTACCCCGTTTTTGAAACATTTACTATGACTGCTTTGCTCCTATTCGTTGTAGCGTTATGCTATATACCCTATGACACTCCACAATAACGTAGCTTTCTATTGGTGAAAGAATTTTTAAAATCGGTTCAGTAGATCCCGAGATTACCCCTTACAATTTAACAAACATACAAACTTTACTTCTATAACTAATGGAATCAGGCGTTACATGGCGGAAATCCATCCTAAAATGATAATAAAAGGAGGGGAGGGGGGAAGAGGAACCCGCCTCACACCCTCGATTCGTCAATCCTAACTTACTTTACGTTTAAGAAACTTTACTTCTTTATAATATTAGTATAGATGAGATGTTTCTTGTGTGACTAATCATTGGTAGTTCACTCTAGCGGCATTTCTTAGTTACGGGATTACATGGGCTCAGTTACAGTTTTCAGGCTACAGTCGATTATCGGTTACAACTTTAGAATCACTAAACATGTAAAATAGATGATACAGTACTATACATAAGTATCGGGTCTAAAGAAATATACATACATAAACTAAGACTGAATCTCGTAACAGTCTCAGGAGAATTACCTCAGTTCATATCTGCGACCTTATTCAGACCGCAAAGGAAAATATGGACGAGGTCTAAATCCAAAATAGGCGAGGTTCGACCTCATACTGATTATCTGGCAACGTTTGAAATTGACAAAATTTATATTCACATCTATGTTGACTAGGATGTCTGTAGACTCACCATCCATTTATGTCACAATTTCATGACTTTATAGAGCCATATATTATCATTATTTTGCCTTCAAGAATACTTGCGAATAAACTTAGTTCTCTGGGGTCCTGAAGGTACTATTGTAACATAAGTGTACCTTTTTGAGTTGAATCACGTTCGACAAATGTTTGCTGATCAAATATCTGACATGGTCAGGGCACACAAATAGGTCCAGGGCTAATTATCTGAACTGCCCATCACACTCCACAGGAGACATCTTATGGATCTTATGGAGTAGGTATCTAACTCATCTTTGAGGCGAGTTTTGGCATCACCGTGTATGGTGCAACTGTTCAGTTGCCTGCAGGCGAGCAGTTTTCAGATAATTGAGATGGTCACGATTCAGAATTTATGCAGATTAAGAACGAGGTGCATTACAGTAAGCTATCACACTTTTATTATTCTCATAGTTAACCAATACTATGGTAACCAATAAAAATCACTGCTGTGAATTATATTCATCGTTAATAACATCAAAGTGTCAACTTTCCAATGACACAGCTACCCGGAAAACGGAGCCAATTCCTTAGGGACCGACTGGTGACTGCATATTGTAGGTGAATAGGTAGGTAGGTACCAAATACAACAGTACACGAGATAGAACATGCGCTTACATGACAATGGTGATGTTGACAACTCGATAGTAACGTGTGCGGTAAACGCTGTTGGTACATTTGCAGTGTATACAGAAATCCACATTTCTAGAATTGAAAGGGGCTATATATCGCTTGCAGATCAATCTGGTTCAAATTATTTCGTAATAAATATAAACAGTTATTTTTGAAAAGCATTGAAATACATGAAAACACCGGCGATAATGTAGATTCCCAACAGCGCAAGAATTTTTCAAATCGGTTCAGTAGTTTCGGAGTCTATTTGATGCAAAGAAACAAACAATCAAATCTCCTTTTTTATAACATTAGTAGATAACTAAATAAGTAGATATTTAAAGAGCTAATACGGAAATAAAGGCAAAATTGGTTCATAGCTTAAGGTAGCGATTGAAATGTCTCTTCTAGAAATAATTCAATAAATTATATTGCCCTATACATTAAAGATGGTGAGGAAATAGGTAATTTATATGGAACCTAATATTCGTTATGTACCTTAAATTTCTAATACTTATAAAGGGTGTTTTTTTTAGAGGTATAGAACTTTGAAATGGAATAAAACGAAGGTGATTGTTTTTATTGATATGAAAATGACTTTATTCGAAAGGAAATCTTCTGGCATTATAATTAAAATATGATTTCTGGCAAATAACCGCCACGGCTGGCTCGGACGTAGTCTAATCTAGAGGTCCAATTTTCGATGACTTTCCCAACATTTTTGGCCGTATATCGACAATAACGCGCCGAATGTTGTCCTCCAAGTGGTCAATCGTTTCGGGCTTATCGGCGTAGACGAGCGACTTCACATATCTCCACAGAAAATAGTCAAGTGGCGTAAAATCGCACGACCCTGGAGGCCAATCCACTTGTCCAAAACGCGAAACTATGCGGTAACCAAACGTTTCCTTCAATAAATCAATTGTGGCACGAGCTATGTGACATGTTGTGCCGTCTTGTTGAAACCACTACTACAGCACATCATGGTTGTTCAATTGATGAACAAAAAAGTCAGTAATCATCGCTCTATAGCAGTCACAATTGACTGTAACGTTCTGGTCAGCATCGTTTCTAAAGAAGTACGGACCAATTATTTCACCAGCCTATAAAGCACACCACACAGTCAGTTTTTCTGGATGTAACGGTGTCTCAACATACACTTGAGGATCATCTTCACCCCAAATATGGCAGTTTTGTTTATTGACGTATCCATTCAACCAAAAGTGAGCGGCACCGCTAAACAAAATTCGCTTATGAAAATCACGATACGCATTACGGACAGAACCAATATTTTCAAAATAAATTTGCACAATTTGGAAGCGTTGTTCAGGCTTCAGTCTATTCATGTTGAAATGCCCAACCAAACTAAACATAAATCACTTTACAGCTGATAATAATACCGCCAGTTAAAACAGTTATGCCAACTTAAAGTTCTATACCTCTAAAAAAAACACCCGTTATTTATGTATTGTTAGTAATTTAATGTCAAACATTTTATGTTAAGTTTTCAAGCTATTAAATACGAGGAGGACAGACCATTGAAACATCTATTTGCTAGTTTCCATAGTAACACACTGACTTTATTACGAGGTCCATAAAGGTGGTTTGACATTTGCATACATACTTAACATTCCTCCCCTTAGTTTAGAATACACTTTAACAAACTAAACTAAAAGCTGCTAAGCTAGTAATAGCTTCACACAGACGACTATGACAGTCAAAAGAACAGTTTATAATTAACTTTTGGCAAATTGCGCTTAGCACGTGGTGTTGGCTCAGACTCAGTTGCCTGCTGTTGCTGGGACGCTTCATCATTCGGCGAACCCGGCAAAGCCTCCTGAAACTCCTCTTCCTCCCCTGAATTTTCCGATGATGAAGGCTGGATACTTGTGACAGGTGAAGTAGTACCTGCAACCTCTGGGGCATACTGAATGGTCTCACCAGTGTTGGGTTGTGAAATCTGGTCCGAGGTTTGACAGCCTCCTGCTACTTCCGGATCTAAGTCTATGCTTATGTTATCATCGCAATCATTATTACCTTTATACAATATTATCTGGTATTGGTGCTTTTTCACTACGGCCGAAGTCACCATGTCTCTAATTAGGTACAACACTCTTCCGATTTTCTTAATCACTATTCCTTTGCACCAGGTGAATTTAGCATTTACTGAATAATTTTTATAAAGAATAATGTCGCCGTTGCTAAACGGCTGTTTATTATGTCCTCCCGTCTTATTTTGCAAACACTGTTTACGGTGAACCAATTTAGCAAGAGCCGTGGATGAAGATGATGGTAATTCTGGTCTGAGTAAATCTAACCGCGTTCTAAGCTTACGACCGTAAACCAGCTCTGACGGTGACACGCCGGTCATTGTGTGAATGGAATTTCTGTAGTCAAATAAGTATTTTAAAAGATTTCTATTAAAATTTCGCCCCCCATTACTAAGCAAGCTTGTTTTAATACCCTTTTTAACTATCTTTACATAGCTTTCAGCCTGACCGTTGCTAGCGGGACAGTACGTCGGCGACGTCACGTGCAAAATTCCGTTCACCTTACAAAAAACTTCAAAATCATGCGATGTAAACGCTGTACCATTGTCGCTGACTAACGTATGTGGAATACCGAATCTCGACATAAACTCGTATAGCTTTTCAGTCGTCGCTGCCGTTGAGGTACCAGACTTCATGTCATAAACCTCCACCCACTTAGTATATGCATCAACCATAACTAAAAATGTGTGGCCGTTAATCGGCCCCAAAAAATCTATATGCACTCGGTAAAATGGCTTAGGAGGGTATTTCCAGTGCGCAATCGGCGCCCTCGCCGGTGACGCCCGCATTTGTACACACACATCACATGACCCAATCATACGCTCTAAAGCCGTATCTATACCTGGATACCAAAACCGCGAACGTGCCTCTGCCTTTGTCTTGACTATACCTAAATGGGACTGATGTAATTCTCTTAGAATTTTGTCACGTAGTACATCCGGAATTACAACTTTATGTCCTCTCATCAGACAACCACTCTCATACGCCAACTGCGTCCTGCAGGAATGGTACGGTTTCATACAAATATCAGATATTTTTTTCGGCCATCCATTCAACACATAGTGCACCACCTTACGTAAGGTAACATCTGTGTCCGTTGCCTCGCGTAACTTCTTCAATGTTACTGGCAGACTTCCTTCTACCACGAAATTAATGTACGAAGCCTGATCGAAGTCCGGTAAAGTCGAATCTTGGTCACGCGCGTCCCCTTCCGGCAAACAAGCACGAGATAAATAGTCTGCACTATTGTCAGCGCTACGCACATATTCAATTTTATAATTGTATCCGCTCAAAAATAATGCATATCTTTGTAATCTGTTTGCTGAAACTTCAGGAATCCCACGATTTGGTCCAAAAATCGACAATAAAGGCTTATGATCAGTACGAAGGATAAATGGATTTGACCTGCCGTATAAATATTGATGAAATCGTCTCACACCAAAAATGATCGCGGTTGCCTCCTTCTGTATTTGAGAGTAGCGTTTCTCCGCAGCATTTAGTGTGCGTGATGCAAAAGACACCGGTCTTTCGGCCCCATCAGCTTCCCTTTGCGATAATATTGCGGACAGGCCTGTCGGTGATGCATCAACTGTCAAAAATATAGTCGCGTCGGTGTTGAAATGAGTCAGCACTTGCTCTGACGCTAAACTTCTCTTAATGGCAGTGAACGCTTCCTCATGTGCACGCGTCCACAACCACCTGTTACCCTTCTTTAATAACTCATACAACGGACTTAAAATTGAAGACGCGTTAGGAACAAACTGTCTATAATAATTAACCAAACCCAAAAATGACTGTAATTGATTAACATTAGTCGGCACCGGTGCCTCCACCATTGCTTTAATTTTTTGTGGAGATTTATGCAGCCCATCTCTATTTATTACGTAGCCGAGGTAAATAACCTCGTCTTTGAAAAACTCACACTTCTCCTTTTGTAAGGTAAGTCCCGCGTCCTGTAATTTTTTCAATACTTGATTTAGTCTACCTAGATGCTCAGATCTACTTTTCCCTGTGACCAAAATATCATCAAGCATACATAACGTGCCGGGTACGCCGGCAAGCACGCTCTCCATCGCCCGCTGAAATACTGCCGGTGCCGAGGCAATTCCAAAACAAAGGCGAGTTTGCTTAAAAATTCCCCTATGCGTGTTTATGCAAGTTACTTCTTGCGACTCATCATCCAACATGAATTGATTATAGGCGTTTGATAAGTCTAATTTAGTAAACTCCTGTCCCCCATATAATTTAGCAAAAAGTTCCGTTACTGTTGGCAAAGGATACTGATCGATTATCAATTGTTTGTTTACCCCGGTAGAATAGTCAGCACAAATACGCACAGACCCATTTTGCTTCAACACAGGCACGATCGGTGACGCATACCGCGCGTGATCAACCGGCTTTAATATTCCTAACTCAAGTAAACGATCTATCTCTTTATCCACTTTACTCTTCAATGCGAAAGCTATGGGACGCGCCCTAAAAAAAACTGGTTTCGCATCTTCCTTTAATTGCAATTTAACTTTAAACTTATTAAACAACCCTAATTCATCCGAAAACACCGAAGGATAACGAGATCGCAAAGCAGTAACCGTTCCACTTTCGTCTAAACTTTTACAGTATTGCATAGGTAATAATTCTAGCTTGAATTTTGAAATGAAGTCTCGTCCGAGAATCGGCGGCCCTCCGTCTCGCACAACATACACACACAGTGAACGCGATTCGTTCGCATACTGCACATTTACTTGTGCTACACCCATACAAACTATTTTTTCACCCGTATATGAAAATAATTTTTTGTTAGTCATCGACAAAGGTATATTGCTAAAAAACTTTTTGTAAGTGCTTTCGGAAATGGCAGTAACGGCCGAGCCACTATCTATCTCGAATTTCAACTCGATCCCCGCAACCACTACCGTTTCTGTCATCGGTTCCCCTTTACGTGAACGAATGTTAAAACACTCACCATCATCATCGCTCTCATCCACCGCTCCCGAATCAATGTATTTAACTTTTTTACACATCCTTCCTAAGTGTCCCGTAGCCTTACATTTTCTACATTTATACTTCGTGAACCGACACTGGGATGTCTCGTGATTCTGATAGCCGCACACCTGACAACGTATTTTGTCCACCGCCATAGCTGAACTCGACGTCGGAGTCGCTTCTCGATCTGATGGCGGTGTAACTGTCACCTCTGATGCGCTATGCGTCGCAGTCTTTATAATCTTAAACAACTGATCATGTGCTTGCCCCACACGGCTCGTGCCAGTCGCCGCCGCTCGTGCGCTCTGCATGTTTTCTGCCAACTGCACTGCCTTAGTTAAAGTTAAGTCCGCTATATCTTTACTAAAAAGTTTTTCTCTATCGCGTCCCGACAGCATTCCCATAACAAATCTGTCCCGAAGCGCTTCTTCTACGTTCGAAAACCCGCAGTGTGCCGTCAGTCCGCGCAATCTCGCAGCCCATTGCGCATACATTTCGCCTTCTTGTTGCATAGCGGCGTAAAACTTGTAACGCTCGCCGAACCCACATCGCTTTGGCGTAAAATGATCATCCAACAACTGGAGAATGTCCTCGTACGGCACGTCATGTAATTGCTTCGGCAACGCGAGCTCCGCTGCCAACTTGTACGTGCCATCAGTGAGTGCGCTTAGTAAAATCGCCCGACGTTTCGTTCCCTTAGGGTCGCTCTTACCGTCAATATCATTTGCTATAAACCACTGTTTAGTCCGATACTTGTACGTCTCCCAAGACTGGATGTTGTGGTCGAATGCCGATAATATTCCTACAGCTGCTATGGCCATTTTACTAAACCTTTTCCTCGTCGCCAATATTAAATACGAGGAGGACAGACCATTGAAACATCTATTTGCTAGTTTCCATAGTAACACACTGACTTTATTACGAGGTCCATAAAGGTGGTTTGACATTTGCATACATACTTAACACAAGCCTAGAGTTTAGAACTGGAAATTTTGTTGTTGAATTGTTTCCAAATTCAAATGCATCGTTGCAATTGAACTGGTACGTATAAACGTGGATGTCCGGCCCGAAATATGTCTAAAGCGAGCAAGGCAAATAGCCTTTTATTGAAGGGTAGTGCTTCGAGGAAACAAAGTTCTCTCCAAGTCAAGTACAATACTGAAATTCCGAACAAGGTGCAAGTGTTCTTAGAATAGTTCCGACATTTCATTGTTATGGATAACTCCTTGTTTATATTTATATACTAGCTGACCCGCGCAACTTCGTTTGCGTAAGAGAGAGAGAAATAGAAAGGTAAGGTCCCCCGGCCCCGTCGCTTCTATTCTTATCGCGTGGTTTTCTGTCGCGTGTATCCCGTTGTATTATTTTAGCACAAATTTGATTTTCATTAAAATGGTTATTGTAGACGAACCTAATTCGAAGCACTATCAGTAGGGTTACGGGATATTTTACTTTCCCGTGACTCTACTGGATGCCAAGGGAAATATAGGTTGACATGCAGCAGCGCCACTGGTGTTGCAAACGTTCATTATGCGAATTAGTCCGCTACAGTAACCAACCATCAGGTGGACCGTAAGCTTGTCTGCCATCTTAGTAGTATAAAAAACTGGCCAAGTGCGAAGCGGACTTGCGCACAGAGGAAATAAATAAAGAATACAGTATAGATAGGAATAAAGTCCCTTAATGAGTTCCATTCCGAATAACGGTTGGCCGGTTTAGTTGGCCGGAGTGGAAAGACAGAGGGTTCCGTACCAAAAAACAGCAAAGCATCACGTTTGTTGGATGGGAGCCCCCTTAATCCCCGCCCCCCTTTTCTGACGTTGGTATTTGTTGTCATAGTGGCTACAGAAATATATCATCTAAAAATTTCAGCTCTCTAGTCCGTTCACAGTTATATTACCTCTGACTGACAGCTCGTCGATCGTTTTCTGTGTGTTGGCATTGCAGTAAAGTCGCCCTATGAGTGCCAGCCTAAGACATTTTACCGAATTAAGTGGAGATTATAACATCCAACCTTTAGCACGAATAGTTTTGTTTTTCATGTCACAATAAATTTAACTTCACTAAGACAGTGCTCCTATTACTATGCGATTGTATTTAAGATTTATTTATTTTTTATGAATTTCTGAAAAAAATATATCACTACCACCACTAACAAAGGCGAAGTTGCTGCTTCCACAACGTTCCACATCTCAAATAATGGTCACACCCGAAAAAAACGCCAGCAAAAGAAGAAAGTAAGTTTCGACTAAAAGTAAGATTACATGGGAGGAACAAAAACTTATTGGGGTAACACAGCAATCAAGATAGGCAATCTAAGTGCTAGAGGTAATATATCTCTGAACGGACTATATCACGATTCCTGAGATACAGCCTCATGACGGACAGATAGACAGCGAAGTCTCATAAATAGGGTCCCGTTTAAGGGTACGAACCCTAAAATCGTTTCTTTGTGCGCAAATATGCCATTAATCTAATTTCAAGGTTCTAGATCTCGATCAGGTATCTAAGTCAGTTTTTATTTTTATATCAATCAAATCAGCTTATTTACGTCCTGCGTCTACAGCATCCAGCCTGCGACCTCTTTCTTCTAGGTCTTCGGTCCATCTAGTGGGTGGACCAAGTCGCGATGCCCGCTTTGGAACTCGTTTGCTCCATCTGCCGTCGTCTGTCGTCTTCTGTGGCCAGCTCGCGGCGCACTACAGTACTGTTTTTATATGTATAGATATAATTCTGACTAAATAAATCAAAATACGTGCTTTGAGCGAACTAAATCTATATTTTTGTAAAAATTGATACCTAATGTCTTTGTTAATTGGTTTAGAGAGCATTCTCTGCTTTTGCTAAGGAATTGATATCTGAACTTCTTTCTTTCTCGTATTTCTGGATTGTGTAGAGGTCTTCAGACTTTCGAGGCTGAGGCAACCCGTATTAATACAGTTTCTCCTATTGTGACCAGACATTTACTGTAGATTTCATCTGCTAAATGTTCATCTATAACACCTCTGATCGTTTGTATTATCCCTGTATAAAATAAGAAAGTAAGCGAAGATGTTATTAAATACTCTGTGTTATTCGGATGGCCCGTGTACACCTTACCTAGAACTGATCTTTCATGATTCCTAGCCAGCCATGTTCAGGTTTTCATTCACACATATGTATTTTTCACATACAAAATATGAAGGCAATTCCGCAAATTGAAGGGCAAAAATCAATAAAATATGCAGTTCTAATAAAATTATTACAGGTATTAGATTTTTTTTCCATTTATCAAAAATAGCGACCATCTTTTTTAAATCGAATTGAGCTGTCAAACATGACAATGTGTCAAATAAAAAATAAAAAAATACCGACTACGGAGTATTAATATGAACTATGAGGCAAATCCCCCGTAAATATCTTTCAACCCCATTTTAACCATGTTAAAAGATAAATTTCAATAAAATACAAAACACGTCTCCCATTAATTCAGTTAAAGATGTTTCATGCCAAATTTGAAGAAGATCTGAATTATTCAAAAAAAAAATTAAAAATAAATAAAATAATTTAAATGAAATTTTTTTTTACTTCATGTTCTCCTCTCGCCGGTCTGCTGGGAGATATTTCTTCTAGAAATAAGCAGTACCATTGTACCTAAGTTTCCTGCTATACCTATAATTATTATATACTAGTGTGTGCATAAATATATCAATACATATAATAAAATCGTAACAGGTCGCTGTCTGTACATGGAAGATAAATAAGAAAAAATATTATAGGGGGGCTTTATGAACGCAATAGAACCCAAAACAATGATTTTTAGAATTTTTGTCTGTTTGTCTGTATGTCTGTATGTCTGTATGTCTGTATATCTGTTTGTCTGTACGGTTGTGCACGCTAATCTCAGTAACCGCTCAACCGATTGCAATGCGGTTTTTTTTATTGTGTTGAGGTTTGCTCCAGTTAACATTTAGCGTTTGTTTTATGTAAATCGGTTTAGAAATAAAAGAGTTATAACACTTTTAAGAATCAGATATTTTGAAAATTTTAATTTTAGGGGTTTCTTTGAATGTGAATGAACCTAAACTGGCGTGTTGGCTTAATCATAAAAGAGCTTAATGATTAAGACTATTTTTAAACAATTCAGTCCGCGCCGAAGGCGTGGACTGAATTGTTTTAAAATAGACTTAACCATTAAGCTCTTTTATGATTAAGCAAACAGGGCAGTTTCAGACGCTGCTTGATGACTCTGATGAAGAAATACCTTTCCTTTCATACACCTTATGTGACGTAAACGAAGTTGCGGGCTCAGCTAGTAAATAAATAAGATCGGACCAAGGAATCACGTTGTCCCATACAAACTTTGCAACCCTTGTTTACCCCCTTAGGATTTGAATTTTCAAAAATCCCATCTTATTGCTCGCCTACGTGACATGAGGAGCATTTGTGCGAAATTTCATGGTTTTAGACCCAGCGGTTTAGGCTGTGCGTTGATCGTCAGTCAGTCAGTTCTTGTTTTTATATATATAGATATGTATATTTATATATATGCCCAACATCAGGGGACCCAACGCTCCCTACAGGAGACTATACCTGGGGATCGTGCGAAGTATGGCCCTATACGGGGCCCCTGTTTGGGTGGAGACCCTGTCGGCCAGCAATGTGGCCAGACTGCTGAGCCCGCAGAGGACAATGGCCGTCAGGGTGATAAGGGGATACCGCACGATCTCCGGGGAGGCGGCATGTCTCCTAGCCGGGACCCCTCCATGGGACCTGGAAGCGAGAGCCCTTGCGTCACTATTTAGATGGCGCAAGAAGGCGCTGGAGCGGGGCCAAAGGCCTGGGTCTCGAGAAATCGAGGCCCAGCGGTCCCTGCTCCACCAGGAAACCGTGGAGACATGGAAGGTGCGACTTGAGCAACCAAAGGGGGGATTCACCACAATCGCGGCTGTCAGACCAGTCATGGACGAGTGGCTGGAGAGGAGACACGGTGCTCTCTCCGACCGGCTGTCACAGATACTAACCGGGCACGGTAGCTTCGGTAGGTATCTGTGGCGAAGACACCGGGAAACCTCGGCCGAGTGTCAGCACTGCGAGGACCGCAGCGATAACACGGCGTTCCACACGCTGGTGGAGTGCACAGCATGGGCGCAACAGCGACAGGTCCTCGTAGTGGGTCTGGACGTGGACACTCTCTCGCTCGAGACCATGGTGCGAGCCATGATCTCCAGCGGGAGTAAATGGGATTGCGCCGCCTCTTTCTGCGAGCAGGTCATGCTCGTGAAGGAGGCGGCGGGGCGGGTACGGGAGAGAACTCTCCCACCTGAGTTCCGCAGTCGGCGGCCTGGGCGCCGCCGACGTGTTTTTGCCGAGGACTATCGGCCTCCATGACCGGGGGTCTGAGGACGATGAGAAGGCCGCTCACCGTCCTTACAGAAGCAGGCCCATGACGGCAGCGTGACGTGAGGAACTCACGTACGCCCCGCCCCCCCTTAGAAGCGGGATCACACCCGAAACCCCCCAAAGACGCGGGATAGCACCCGAACCACCCCCTAGGCGAGGCCGCGGTAGCGGCCCTAGGTCTGTTGGGAGTCCTGGGATATCCTTCCGAGGGCTTACCCGGGGCTCACAACCATAGGCTGTTGGGCGTTACGTGAGGTTTTTTAGTCGGTAGGAGTCCGGCATAACATCCATGAGGATTTTCCCTCACGTAAAAAAAAAATATATATATGTATATTTAAAAACGAATACGTATAATCACACTTTTATCCTCGAAGGGGTAGACAGTGTCACAGTACCCGCCCGCATTTGGGATGCGGACTTTTTGCCTAAACACGGAGTTATATTTGCACCAAGACGAGTATACTTTATAATATTTCTGACGGCAACACTAAACTATAAACGCTCAAGTTGCTCTCAAGCGCTCTGACTAGGTATCAAGTATACTTATTACGTTCTTGCGCTGACCCCCCAAAGACGCGGGATAGCACCCGAACCACCCCCTAGGCGAGGCCGCGGTAGCGGCCCTAGGTCTGTTGGGAGTCCTGGGATATCCTTCCGAGGGCTTACCCGGGGCTCACAACCATAGGCTGTTGGGCGTTACGTGAGGTTTTTTAGTCGGTAGGAGTCCGGCATAACATCCATGAGGATTTTTCCTCACGTAAAAAAAAAAAATATATATGTATATTTAAAAACGAATACGTATAATCACACTGTGGGCGTTGGAGGTCACTGGTGCCGTCGCGCTTCCACTGGTGGCGCAGGTGGTGAGTTTGGGTAGCAAAGAAATACTCAGATTGCTGGATTGAGTCGCGAATACGCCCGAGAGGAGGCAAAGTTGCGGTATGCGTGCTAGCGTTTGCCTAGGATGACGTCTCAAGTGCAACTAAGGACGCGCGGCGATGCGCGTAGAACGTTCCACGGCCGAGGTACATACATCATGTGCAAGCGCTGCCTCCCCTCAGTACAACTCACGAAGTTTATTCCAAAATAAACCTTAAATCTATTCACATAAGGCCGTATGTCTTAAATACTACTTACAGCTAGACACATCTATGACTTATTGTAAAACCTACGAAAACGTAAATTATGAAGGAGCAGCGTGTCCATCGTCAACACTTTCCCCCCTAGTGTCGTCACTACGACACTCATCATTGAGCCGAAGTAAAGCCACACGTGAAGCAGGTCGCTTCATGACTCCCATCCTGGTCCGTATGTCTACCACCCTTACTCTGCCGTCCTTGCCGGGGTAAACGTTGTGTATGATACCTTTAGGCCAACAGTTACGGGATAACGACGGGTCCACTACGACAACGATGTCGCCTACCTTTAGTTGCTGACCTTCGCTAGTCCACTTCGATCGAGGTACGAGACAAGGTAAAACTTCTCTAACCCACCTACTCCAGAACAAGTCCGCCAGACGCTGAGCTATCCGCCACTGACGCCGCAAGTACAAGTCAGTGTCGTCAAAAACTCCGGGTACTGGTAAGTTAGAAGAACTTCCTAGCAAGAAATGGTTCGGCGTTAGGGTCTCTTGACTACAGGGATCTACAGACACATGGGTAAGTGGCCTACTATTTATTATATTTTCTACTTCCGCTAAAAATGTAGTTAAAACCTCTTCACGAGGTGACCTTTCCTTTAAGACCGTTTTTAGGGCCGACTTTACTGACCTAATCAATCGTTCCCAGGCTCCGCCCATAAAAGGGCTCCCGGGTGGAATAAATTTCCATTTGACTCCATGATTCAAGACTTCTGACTCCACGCGCACCCTATCCAATTCCTGATACGATTTTTTAAGCTCACTGTTAGCCCCGTGGAAGTTAGTACCGTTATCAGAAATAATCGTATGTGGCCATCCTCGCCGTGAGGCCATTCGTCTTAAGGCCATGATAAGGGAGTCAGCCGTTAGGGAAGGTACAACCTCCAAATGTACCGCTCGTACTGTGAGGCAAGTAAACAGTACCCCGTAACGTTTCTGTCTTTGACGGCCGACCGCCACGTCCATCGGTCCAAACAGATCGACACCACACATAGTGAAGGCTCGCTGGTGGTGGGCCATACGGTCTGCCGGTAAGTCGCCGAGTCGCGGAGTGCTGGGAGACGCTTTCCTAATCCTACAAGATAAACATCGCGAAGCCACTGTACGAACAGTGGGCCTAAGGTTAATTACCCAGTAAGTCTGCCGTAGCTCGTTTACAACTAATTCATTAAACGAGTGTGCCATACGTTCATGATAGTGCTTAACAATCAGTCGGGCTACGTGATGACGTCCGTCTAAGATGATCGGAGTTTTCATTTGCTCATCAATATGCTTGGCGGCGTTGATACGCCCGCCGACACGCAAGAGCCCGTCACTATCTATGAAAGGTGTTAAATGGCGTAAACGGCTATCACAGCTAATTTGTTCACGTTTCATCAACAAATCTATTTCTGACAGAAATGATTGTGACTGTGAGTAGCGTAGTAATAAAACTTCGCCTTTACTCATTAAAGTTTGATTAATGAGGGAAGCTTTGTTATTCCTACACTTCTCAATGAATAGAAGCACAGTAGCAGTACATCGCAATAAACGTAGCCAAGATGAAAATCGCGTCGGGTCCGGAACAGGTAAGTTACAATTCACTAAGTTAATGTTACAAACTATATTAATTTGTTCTAATATTTCATTACTAAAGTTATTATTTATCATTTCAGGTTGGTGCGGCCAGCGCTCAGGCGCCTCGTACAGAAAGGAAGGTCCGGTAAACCACGATGACTCACTATGTAAGTTATAACTATTTATTTTTGTAGCTAAATCAGCTAAATTCAATTCTGTAGGTACATAATTCCATTCAGTAACTTTTGATAACTCATCAATTTCACCTAATCTATTTGCAATAAAAGTTTTATAATTCCTACGGTCATTCCTAATCCAATGCAAAACCACGGTTGAATCTGTCCAGAAGAACGTGTGTGAAGGTTTAATTCTATGTTCCTTCTTTATTGTTTCAGCTAAACGACATGCTAACAGCGCCCCCTGCAACTCAAGCCGGGGTATAGAAATCGCTTTTAGCGGCGAGATCCGGTTCTTACTGGCTACGAATGAGACGCATACTCGTCCATCGCTGCACATCTTACGCCAATATCCAACAGCGGCGTACGCGCGGGGCGATGCATCGCAAAATAAATGCAACTGTAGCGATGTCTCGCTCGCACCCGCGACAGTGGTGCATAAGTTAAGGACAGCCTGCTCGCTCTCACCCTGCCGAAAGTACCATCTCGGAATACGAATATCTTTTAATGATTTTAATTGCTCAACCCAATCAATAAATTGTTTAAATAATTGTTCATTTATTTGTTCATCCCATGAAATACCTAATTTCCAAACTTCTTGCATAATTATTTTTGATTTTACAGTAAACGGGTTTAACAAGCCATGAATGTCATAGATTGACATAATTATACTTAACAATTCACGCTTAGAAGGCGATCTTCTGTATTCTAAAATATCACTGGGAATACGTTTCAAAGACAAGTCGAATGCAAACGTATCGCTGAATGGATACCACAGTAATCCCAGCGTTCGCTCCGATTGTTGTTCAATATTGAACCTTACCGCCTTGTCACTAAGGATCTCTTTAGGCGTCTCGTCTAGAACTTCTACGTTATTGCTTAACCAGTCTCGCATAATAAAATTACCTTGTTTGTTAATGAACGTTATCTCATTCACTAACTTCTTTGCAGTAACAGAATCGCTCATACTATCTATATAATTATCCATATATTGATTTTTCCTAATAGCATGCACGGCATTGGTCATCGTCTGTTCGAATCGTTCAGTGTTTTTAATTTGATTTACGTACTGAGCGACAAACGGTGAACAACGCGCACCAAAGATCAATGACGTCATAGCGTATTTTTTCACAACACAATCCGAAGTAAAGGAATGCAAAGTCTTATCAGTCGAGCTTAGGGGTCGGTTCCCGTGCAACGAATGATCGTCACACCACAAAAATCGTAATGAGTGTGAATCTTCATCACGAACTTTTATACGCAAAAACATGTCCTGAATATCTCCAATTACGCCTATAATATTTTCCCTAAATCTAAACATTATACCTAACAAGGATTGCAATAAATCGGGACCTGTCAATAGGAAATCATTTAACGAAAAATTATCGGACTTGGCTGCCGCGTCGAAAACCAACCTTAATTTATTTTTATTTGGGTTGTCTACGCCAAAGTGCGGTAAATACCAAATACGACTACTCATCCTAGCGTTAATGACATCATCATTAGTTAGTTCTTTAGCGAAATTGTTTGTTAATAAATGACTTATTCTTTCACGATACCGATCAGAATGTTCACTGTTCAGGGACATTTTTCTACGAATTGATTTTAACCGTTTTAGAGCGTTCGGAAACGAATCAGGCATTTTAAAATCATCTGACTTCCAGGGCAGTCCGACATACCACTGACCGTCACGAAGCTCAGAGGTACTATCTAAAATAGAAATGGCACGAATGTGATCCGCGTTCTGACGAGGTTGGGTACCTATTCCTATAGAATCCAACATAAAATGTTTGCGAACCTCGTCATGCAACTGTGCACACTTATGCGTACAATCTTTCGAAAGGTTATCTGTGAATTGAGTGGAAACATCATTCGGTAAGGTATCACCCGAGTAAGTAGTGCATAAATGAAAAATGGGTTCAACTGTTGGCCATGTTTGTTCAGAGCTATCGAGAGTGTGGGAGACATACGGATCGGGACTAAGTGTGACTTCACTTACCGCGTTTCCATGTACACACCAACCCAGGGCTGTCTTTGACACATAGGGCCCACGCTGCTCGCTCCGTTGGCACTGCACAGGAGTGATCAGGTGATGGTGATCTTGACCTATAAGTAGCATAGGTTGCGCATTACAATTACACAAATTTATGTTATTAACACACAATTTTTTAAACAAAGATTTGGACATTGTCTGTATGGGAAGGTTCAATTCACTTATTTTACGAGCGTTAATGCTAAAGTTTTCACCGTCACTATTAGTGACTTTAAAGTTTAGTAGTTCACTTTGACATGTTAGTTCACTATTGTTCCATGCACACCGTGCGCGAAGTGTCTGTGCCTTCCCGTGAAGGCCTAACTGGTCGGCTAGATCAGCCGCGATCAGCGATACTGTCGCTCCATCATCCAGTAGGGCGTGCGTATGGAAACTACCTGAGGGGCCGTGCACCTGGAGTGGCACCACTTTCAAAAATACTTTGGTAGTGACGGAGGTTTCTGTATGTGTCACTACCTCGGTGCTCTCTGGGGGGTCACGCTCGGGATCTTCGATCGTCTCTGAGGTACCTTTACCCCCCTTAGGTGTCCAGTGCAGGAGTGGGTGGTGAGGCTGGTTACAGCCTTCTATGTCGCAGCCACTAGCGGTGCAAGCTGTCGGGTCATCGTGACGTAGCGATAGACACCTGTAACATAGTTTATTTGTTCGCGCGAATCGCCAGCGATCTTTCCTTCATTCCCAGTAGTTCCGCGGCAGTTGTTCCGCGACGGAACTAGTGAGACTTTTTGTCCCAATAGTTCCGTGGCGGAACTAGTGAGACTTTTTTTTCCCAGTAGTTCCGCACCACGGAACTACTGGGACATTTTTATTCCCAGTAGTTCCGTGGCGGAACTAGTGAGACTTTTCTATTCTCAGTAGTTCCGTAGCGGAACTAGTGAGACTTTTCTATTCCCAATAGTTCCGTAGCGGAACTATCATGGATCTTTATGGACATTATATTATGTCCAGTTTAATATCTTAAAGCCTTAAAGTATTTTATTTTTTATGAATATGGATCTTTTAGGACATGCGAGTGGAAAAAGATCCATTATACGAAGAACATCTAGTTTAAAAGTATAAAGTAGTTAAGTAATTTTCAAAACAAATAAAGATCTACAAAAACAAATGAAGATCGACAAAAGAAAATGAAGATCGCCGAAACAAATGAAGATCAGCAAAACAAATGACAGTTGGCAAAAACAAATAACGATCGAAAAACATCATGCAGATCAATAAAACAAAAGACTATAAGCAAATTGATAAGGTCAAAAGTTACTTGCAGCCATGTTTTGTAATCAAAATGCGATTAGCATTAAAAAAAATAGGTGCAAGCAATTCTCGACCTTAATGGCACTTATTTAAAAATGTGCTTTTAGGCGTTTATAGACATCACTGATCACGAATATATAAAAAATAAATAGATATTATGCATGCTCATAAGGTCGAAATTGGCATGGACCTTTTTTGTAATCTAGATGCGATAACCATTCAAAAAAATAGCTGCAAGCAATTCTCGACCTTAATGACACTTCCCTAAAAATGTGCTTTTAGGCGTTTATAGACATCACAGATCACGAATATATATGAAAAAAAAAAATATTATGCATATTCTTAAGGTCGAGAATTGCTTGCACCTATTTTTTGAATAGTAATCGCATTTAGCTTACAAAATATGGCTGCAAGAAACTTTCGACCTTATCGACTTGGTTATAGTCTTTTGTTTTATTGATCTGCATAATTTTTTTTTCGATCGTCATTTGATTTTCCAACCGTCATTTGTTTTGTTGATCTTCATTTGTTTCATTGATCTTCATTTGTTTCATCGATCTTCGTTTGTTTCGTCAATCTTCATTTGTTTTGTCGATCTTCATTTGTTTTGTCAGTCTTCATTTGTTGTACCGATCTTCATTTGTTTTGTCGATCTTCATTTTTTTTAATTGTATGAGAAAATAGCCGTAAGACACCGTAGGTAACTAATGGGAACATAAAATATTCGTATGTAAGAAATGCTTTCTCCCGCGGGACTACTGGGACTTGATTAATTCGTTTTTAATTTATGCTTTGTTCCGCGGAACTACTGGGAATGAATTTATTATTATTTCATTTCTACTTTGTTCCGCGGAACTAATGGGAACTGAATTATTGATGCTTTGTTCCGCGGGACAACTGGGAAAAAAAGTCTCACTAGTTCCGCCACGGAACTACTTCAACGGAACAACTGGGAATAATCGCGATCTTTACGTAAAGCGCGCTTAAATCGTGAGCAAGAAATAACACTGTGACCCTTCTTCTTACAATATTTACAATGATTGTTGTTACCTTGGGCGTCTACGGTGAATAAAATCGACTGCAGCTGTTTCTTATCACGCTCCTTTCTCCCGTCTGGAGGGGGGCGAATGTGGCTAACTCCTGAAAATGCGATTTTATTCGCCTCAAGGAACAAAAACTCACTTATAATTTCCAATTTGGGTAATTCACAGGTATGCTGCTTTTCATACAGGTAATCTGTCCATTTGGTTAGCAAGACCGTTGGCAACTTCGAAGCTATTATAGACACCAACTCCGGGCTTCGAAGGTAATCATTCTGCTTTAATGATTTTGCAGCTACAACATAGTTGCGAATTTTCACCGCAAAATTGATTATTTCACCTTGAAAATATGTAGGTAGTGGGTGTAATTTTTTCAATTGTGACACAATTTTATTCATGATACTTTCTGGTTTTCCGAAACATAATTCCAGCGTATCCATGATCACTGTAGGCGTAGTCCCGCCTATCAAAAGCGAGGAAACCGCTTCCTTGGCCTCACCGCGAAGACATTTGCGTAACCGCCAGACATTTTCAGCGTCACTGTATCGGCAGCGCGTACTGGACTCCATGTAGGCTTCTTTGAACCCTAGCCACTCCAGTGGGTCTCCGAAAAATAACGGTAAATCTTTAGACGTGGCTAACCTGGTCAGTAGCTCCTTCTGGCCTCTTGCAGTGACAGTGAACGCGTCTTTTAGTACGTCGGCGAGATTTTCCACCTCCTTCTGGGTATTTTTCTCACGGGTAAATTCTTGTTCGGTAGTATCTAACCACTTGTTCACTTTACTAGCGGCTGCGGAAGACCGCGACGAATGACGCGATTCCAACTCCGCTATATCCATCTGGAACTTCTTCTCTATTAGTTCGGCCTGGATTCTGGCTTTGGCCTCTGCTACCTCCATATCCAACTTAGCTTTAGCCTCGGCCGCCTGGATTTCAAGTTGGCGGCGGCGTTCTGCCATCGATGATGAGGTTTTTGCAGATGTCTTACCCATACTGAGAGAGAGCAATTGTAATAGGAGATTTTAACATTGATTTATTAAAAAAAGACAAGAAGCTAAAGAAATATAAAAACATGCTAAAGGGTTCTGGTCACAAAATTCTCAATAAAGTTGACAAAACATATTACACAAGATCAGGAAAAGTGAAAAGCGGTGCAATCAAGAGATCTATTTTGGACCATGTGAGTACCAATTTAACAAATGATAACTTTCACATGATAATAGTCAATTCTTCAATGTCAGATCACAGACATATCTACTTAGAAATTAAAAAGTCAAAGCCACCCCCTAAAGTATACTCCCAATATGACGCATTGGATTACACTAAACTGTATAAAACTGTAGAACAGGTGAAAGAACAAGCTGACGCCGAGTATGAAACACTGGAGATGCAGATTAAGGCCTGTGTAGAGGCTAGTAAAGTGATAAAAACTAAGATTCTGAATTCACCACAAAAAGATTGGATCAATAGGGACATAATCAATGAAATTAACTCAAGGAACACACTATGGGCAAAATACAAAAATAATCAAGATGACAACGCTCTGAAGGAAGCATTTTGCAAAAAGAAGAAAGATGTAGCCATACTCATTCAAAACACTAAGAATAAATACCACTACGATAAATTCGACAAATGTGCTAACAACCCGAAAAAGATGTGGAGCCTGATTAACACGTTGGCTCGTAATGAAATCACATTACGTCAAGTTCCTTCCAGAATTGTGGTAAACTCCTCAGAAATAATGGAACCGAATAGTATTTGTCAAGTGTTTAACGAATATTTCTCAAGTATAGGCCGAACTTTGGCGAATAATATATCAAATCAATTTCACGATGACTTTGAACATGCTCTACCCAAATCTAATATTATACATTCAAAACTGTCAAGCTTTGAACAATGTACCGAAACGGAAATAGCAAATATTATAAGCAAACTCGAACCAAACTGTAGTGTTGGAGTGGACGGTATTAGCACTAAGGCAATCAAATGTATTGGGGACCTAATATGTAGCAAGTTAACTTATTGTTTTAACAAACTGCTAGAGGAAGGGCGTTTTCCAAACAGTTTAAAATTAGCTAAAGTTACTCCTATTCATAAATCCGGGCCAAAAACTGATCCGGGAAATTATCGACCAATTTCTGTTTTGCCTGTTTTATCAAAAATCCTAGAAAAGGTCCTGCACACAAGATTGGAAAAGTACCTAAATTCTATAAAGTATATCTCGAAACACCAGTATGGATTTAGATCCAAAAGTAATACAGTTACAGCTACAGTCGACCTAGTTACCAAGATTAAACAAAATATGGACCAGAGAAACGTGGTACTGGGGGTTTTCATAGATTTGAAAAAAGCCTTCGATACAATAAGTCACTCTTTGCTAATAAAAAAGCTGGAAGCCATAGGTATTACTGGAAATGCAATAAAAATTTTGGAGTCATATCTAAATCACAGATCACAAATAGTTAAAATAGACAATAATAGTAAAAGTACCGCATTGCCAGTGACTTGTGGTATTCCGCAAGGCTCAATACTTGGCCCTTTACTTTTTGTAACCTACATCAATAACATACACGACTTGGAACTCCATGGCCACATTACTCTGTATGCAGATGATACATGTTTGTTCTATTTTGGACCATCAATACATGACTTGATTTCACAGGCCCAGGATGACCTGGATAAACTTTACGTTTGGTTTCAGTGTAACCTGTTGACCATCAATGTATCCAAAACCTCCTATATTGTGTTTAACCCTTCAACACACTAAAAAAATATATCGAAAATCGGTAATCACGTGGACCTAGCTCCACCACCCTAAAAATGAAAAAAGATTTCCCATTTCCCAAAAAAAATTTTTATCTCACTTACCAGACCAAATTTTTCAATTCTGCAAACAGCAACCGGATTATTGATAAATTGTTTATTTTACTGTGTATAATAATAAACAATAATGAAAACACATTATTTATTATAAAAAAACAAAACACACACGCACACTTGCACTTGGTACACACGCACTCAACAAAAAAAACATTGATTACTCTACCACCACACCATATTTTACGATCCTGTAAACACCAACTGGATTATTGATATATTGTTTATTTTACTGTGTATAATAATAAATAATAATGCAAACACATTATTTATAATAAAAACACGAAACACACACGTACTACACAAACGCACGCCATCCATGCGCAATCCACTCTCAACTTCAACTGTTCGATTTTTGTAAATAATTCTTTCTACCTGACTAAAAACAAACCAATCTGACTAAAAACAAACCAATACCCTCGTACTCCTCCTTATCACTCAATAATACACCGCTCCACAAAAAATCATGTGAAAAGTACCTTGGTCTTTACTTGGATAGTCAACTAACCTGGAATACTCACATTGAACACATAAAAAGTAAATTAATTGCACTTCGTGGATCACTGTGCAATATTGTTCGATGTATCCCTCAAAAGTTACGCTTTACAATTTATAATTCATTGGTCAAACCACATTTACTGTACCTGATTGAGATTTGGGGGGCTGCTACTAAAACTAGATTAGCTGCACTGCAGAGACAGCAAAATAAAGTCATTAAACTACTTTTTGGGTATGATTTTTTAACGCCAACGAAACAAATCTATCAAGAAACAAAGTTAATGAATTTGAAAAAATTATATAAATTTAATAGTTGTATTTTTATCCGTAAATCTCTGCAGAGTAGTATCCATACTAACATATCGTACACTAAACGTAAACAGGTACTTGGTCGTCGTACGCGACGAGCGAGTTTTATCATTATACCCAGGTACCGCACAAATTACGGTAAAACGATGATAACAACCGAAGGTGCGCGATTTTATAATGAACTGCCTGACGCGATAAAAAAAGTGGAATCATTCTATACCTTTAAGAAACAATTAGCTAAATATGTTATAGATAATTAGTAATAATAATTAAAATAAAATACCAATTCCACTCTATAGTGAATTAAAAAAGTCTTTGTAAGTAACTTTATAAATCTGGAATACTTCCCAAAACTTAGTAAGTAATACAAAACAAGTGTGTGTGTGTTTGTGCTATTATGTATAGGTAATGGCTGTTATATGGATTGAATATTATTGTGTGGGTGTATAAGTGAACGTAAAAGATGGAATATGTTTATACCTGATGAACATGTTAAATGGTCAGTTCTTGAGCATTTTCAAAGTCGGATGTGAGATAGCAATCATAAGGTACCTACCTACCTAATCTAATTCTACTCACTGGCATTTACAACAGGTGACCTGTTCATTATACTTAATTGAAAAAAAAAAAAATTGTTTGTCTGGAACACGAAATGCAAGTTATCTTTGCATTTCTTTTTTATGCCTAGGTAATTATTGTTATTTTGCTGTCTTAGCTTTGCAACAATGTAATGTATTTGGTACCACCTACATTAAACCTAATATTTCATGCGTATTTGTTTGGTGATGGGCGGACTGTGGATTGTTGTTTCTTTTTGTATATATTGTTTAACAATGTTATCACATAAGTGACAATTGTCTTTCGTGATAATAAAGATCTTTAAACCTATACTGCATACGCTTCTGGGTACCTCTCCTTCCTTAGGGATCATCTGGTCTCCCTTGGAGTCTGTCAGCAATAGCGGTATCTTCTTCAGCTCCTCACCGCCGTGTTCAGTTTCCGTACCGCGTGGTTTTCTAACGCGGCGAGCGGGTGTACGAAACGTGGACGCCATTTTGCGCACGGGCGGTGTGATCCGGCCGGAGGACCAAATTGTGGGCGTTGGAGGTCACTGGTGCCGTCGCGCTTCCACTGGTGGCGCAGGTGGTGAGTTTGGGTAGCAAAGAAATACTCAGATTGCTGGATTGAGTCGCGAATACGCCCGAGAGGAGGCAAAGTTGCGGTATGCGTGCTAGCGTTTGCCTAGGATGACGTCTCAAGTGCAACTAAGGACGCGCGGCGATGCGCGTAGAACGTTCCACGGCCGAGGTACATACATCATGTGCAAGCGCTGCCTCCCCTCAGTACAACTCACGAAGTTTATTCCAAAATAAACCTTAAATCTATTCACATAAGGCCGTATGTCTTAAATACTACTTACAGCTAGACACATCTATGACTTATTGTAAAACCTACGAAAACGTAAATTATGAAGGAGCAGCGTGTCCATCGTCAACACACACTTTTATCCTCGAAGGGGTAGACAGTGTCACAGTACCCGCCCGCATTTGGGATGCGGACTTTTTGCCTAAACACGGAGTTATATTTGCACCAAGACGAGTATACTTTATAATATTTCTGACGGCAACACTAAACTATAAACGCTCAAGTTGCTCTCAAGCGCTCTGACTAGGTATCAAGTATACTTATTACGTTCTTGCGCTGGCATAGGTCGCTGTCGCAGTAATTACACCCAGTGTAAAGTTGTATACGTACACCATTAATTGCTACTCCACGGAAACACTGATGGAGGTCGTTTTTCCGGCCAGTTAGTTCACTAGTTCACTTATCTATCCACTGTATTTGCTCTGTCACATGCGACGCTAAATAAAGTGGTTTCTAGCTAACTAGCTTTGTTTTAACTGTACTCTAAATTCGACGCAACTAGACCTGTCTCACAATGTGCCGGTAAAGTGTGAGGTTAGTTGTTTTGTGCGTAATATAGGTCGAGTAATAAATTTCTTTGTGTACTTCTTTTTAACCGACTTCTTTAAATACGTGTATTGTAAGAACATATTTTGCTTATAGCCGGGCTTCAGGTCCTGGGTCGGTCCAAATAATTTTGTGATCCACAAATGTTTGGTGTTTTTAAATACATACATATTAAACATAAAGTATAATATGTATGTATTTATAAGTAAAGTCTATCAGGTTTTTAGATCAACACAAGCTTATATTAGCTTAATTTGATCTAATTGAAACGGTGATCCACCTAAAGTGTGGAAATTCCTAAAAAGCATAGGGGTTGGAAAGTCTAAAGAAAATAGTATTCCTAAAAATTTTGACCTCGATGCACTTAACTTGCATTTTTCTTCTTCGTCCGGTTTTGGAGGGACCACCAAGACCAATACACTTAGTCGTCTTTCATCACTTCCAACTCCAAATTATCCGAGTTTCTTCTTTGAATCTTTCACTAATAGTGATGTTAAGAAGAGCATAATGGCGATTGCATCAAGTGCAGTGGGTAGTGACTATGTCAGTCGTAACATGATCATACCTATCCTAGATCAAATCCTTCCTGTCTTGACTCACATTTTAAATTTTTCCATTTCTGTGAGCCTTTTTCCATCCGTTTGGAAAGAAGCACAGATTATTCCTCTACCAAAAAAAGGTAACGCATCATGTTTTTCCCACTTCCGTCCTATCTCTATACTACCATTTCTTTCTAAAGTTCTAGAACGCCTTGTCTATAACCAGCTTAACACGTTCCTGTCTACCAACTCTTTGCTAAATCCTTTCCAATCTGGTTTTCGTACTGGACATAGTACTGTAACTGCACTAGTTAATGTTACGGACGACATAAGAATAGGCATGGAGAAGGGCAGCCTCACGGTACTGTCTTTGCTTGATTTCAGTAATGCCTTCAACACTGTGGACTATGATATCCTACTCGGCATACTTCGCTCTCTTAACATATCTCCTATGGTGCTTGATTGGTTTCAAAGTTACCTGATTGGGCGCCGGCAACGTATATGTGTAGAAGATTCTCTTTCTTCTTGGACTAATATTACAGCCGGTGTTCCACAGGGCGGCGTTCTGTCTCCTTTACTCTTTGCTATATTTATAAATTCAATTTCTCAAAAATTAATTTCATCCTACCACCTTTATGCAGATGACTTACAAATATATACACAGGCGCCGTTAAACCAGTTGCACGAAGCAATTGCTGCAATGAACACGGATTTGGATCGCATATGTGAATGGAGCATTAACCATGGGCTTCAAGTTAATCCCTCAAAGACCCAGGTCATTATAGTCGGGAGTTCTTGGATAACGTCACGTATCGACTACACAATTTTGCCACAAGTTATTTTTAATGGTACTCCTATTGGTATAAGCGATGTGGTCAAAAACTTGGGAGTGCATATCGATAGCACATTGTCCTGGGATCATCAGCTACAGGAGGTCGGGCGCAAACTGTTTGCATCTGCAGGATCACTACGTAGATTACGTAGTTTTCTCCCCACAGCCACTAAAATTGCGCTTGCCCACTCTCTTTTGCTCCCAATCCTTGATTATGCAGATGTCAGCTATCTTGATCTCACAGAGGAGCAATTTGACAGGCTTGAGCGCCTTCAAAATGTTTGTATTAGATTCATATTTGGACTACGCAAATATGACCACGTATCTGAATTCAGAAAAAAGCTCAAGTGGCTCCCAATTCGCTTTCGACGGAATACTCACATATTAGCTTTACTATACAATATACTGTTCAATCCTTGTACTCCCCGATATCTCAAAAAACGTTTCACGTTCCTTCATGACAAACATTCGAGATTTTTAAGGTCATCAGAAAATTTGACTCTTTGGATGCCACAGCACTCAACAAATTTCGTGGACAAATCCTTCACTGTACAAGCGATTCGCCTGTGGAATGCTTTGCCAGTATCTATAAGGCGAGCACAATCACTAGTATCTTTCAAGAGTATGCTAATGAATCACTTTTTGTCTATTTCCGACTAGTACCTACTTCGTGTTTTCTTCTTAGTATGTATATGTCTCTAAATACGAGTATATGATAAAGTATATCGTGTCTGTATGTATGTTTATGTATTGTATATATATTATATAATATGTATGTGTATTTATGTATGTTTATTTATATGTATATAATTATAGTTATGTTGTTGGTATATGTTTGCTTCTAAAATTTGTACACTGCCCCTATCAGCTTCATGTTTTCTATCCATCCAAAGGTTGCCTGGCAGAGATTGCTTTTAGCGATAAGGCCGCCTATTGTACATACGTAGATTAAGATCTTCTTCTTTGAATATGTTCCTTTATGGTGTACAATAAAGAATATTTTATTTATTTATTTATTTATGATGTTGTGTGGGAATTTCCACAAATGTTTATTTATTGATTCACTTTAACTTTATTATAATTGTTGATTTCTAAACCAAATCTATTTCGAAGAAACTAGCTTTATTTGTATTATCTCATCTACATAAAGTATTAGTTTTAAGAAGGTCTGCCGCTCTACCGCTGATACCAACTTTATTCTTCTTTATTCGAAACTACTGAAACTGAAACTTTATACTTTGCATAATTTTCAAGATTCCGTTGTAAAGTTTTAAAGCGAAAAGCCCTTACAAAGTCTGCTATTGCAAGCGTAGTCGCACCACGGGGTATTAACGCATACAGCATATCTTTAATAAACAGAAAATATCAAAAGATGGCACTAGTAGTTTCATATTCCGGAATTCAAATTTCAAAATATCTTATTTTGATATATAATGCATGGCAAATTATTTTAAAAATTTAATCATGATATTGGGTAGCACATCAAACTCGTTGATTATAGAATAAACGTAGATTGTGTAAAAATTACCTCTCGATAGCGTTTGATAAAGATAAAAGATGGCGCTCATGTTAATCATGTCAATGAACATCGATAAAAGATGGCGCTCATTCTTTTACCGATGTTAAAGAAATTATTATTTCATTAGTTTTTACGAACGGCCAGTTTACGTTATCGAAACAAGCAACTTGTGAAGCGTTATTTGGCCCATCCCCTCAGTGGCACTTTAGCTTAGCGGGTACGCAAGCGGCATGGGGCGTATATTTTAGTTAATGCTGGTTCGAGCCCCGCAGGATGACTTTTGTATTTTTTTCTTTTTATTTTTCTTTTACTTTTTAACTTAATAGAACAAAGATTATTAAATAGTCCTACTTATAAGTATTCTCGAATTTAATAATCTTTTTTTTTTCGTTTAGAATTGTTTTACGTTATTGTTATAAAAAATGAAAGCTGTAATCTACGTGATAATTAATTGTAAGAGAAATATGTTCCAGCGAGATTTAGTACCAGCTTTTATTAGGGTTCCAAAGGGTAAAAACGGGACCCTATTGACGAGACTTCCCCATCTGTCTGTCTGTCTGTCCGCCATGACGCTGTATCTCAGGAACCGTTATAGCCAGAGAGCTGAAATTTTCACAGATGATGTAGGTATTCAGGGTTGCCAACCGTACTTTAAGTATTGTACTTTATTTCGGGTATTTGTACTGTATACTTTATGAGAACAATAAAGTACGCGAAAATACTTTATTACGCATGATTTGATTATTCTGGGATTTTGAAAGTTTCCTTTGAATATTTTTTCGTATAACGGAATGGGCCAAGATCCCCGGCCGTGGAGCCAGACTTAAGTATATAGGAAATAGGTATAATTATTTTCTCTTGATCTACATAAATTTAGAGTTTACCTGTATGGACTTACAATCTATACTAACATTATAAAGAGGAAAGATTTGATTGTTTGTTTGTTTGCATCGAATAGGCTCCGGAACTACTGGACCGATTTTAAAAATCTTTCACTGTTGGGAAGCTACACTCTTTGCGGTGAACATAGGCTATATTTTATCCCCGTATTCCCACGGAAACGAGAATTACATGGGTAAAACCGTGTGACGTCCGCTAGTCTTATAAATAAAAATGAATCACAAAATGTGTTGGTAAGCGCATAACTTCAGAACGGGTGGACCGATTTCACTAATTCTTTTTTTGTTGTGTAAGGTATTGTCAGGAAAAGGTTTTTATGGAAGAAAAAGTATTGTATTCCCACGGGAACGGGAACTAGGTACGCGGGTGAAATCGCGCGACGTCCTCTAGCCTATACTAATATTATAAAGAGGAAAGATTTGTTTTTTTGCTATTTTGTTTTTTTTTGTTTTATTGTTTTTTTGTTTGTTTGTTTGTAACGAATAAGCTCCGGAACTACTAGACCGATTTGAAAAATTCTTTCACTGTTGGGAAGCTACACTCTTTGCGGTGAACATAGGCTATATTTTATTCCCGTATTCCCACGGGAACGGGAACTACGCGGGTAAAACCAAGTGACGTCCGCTAGTCTTCTATCTAAATATATATAACTCAAAGGTGACTGACTGACTGACATAGTGATCTATCAACGCACAGCCCAAACCACTGGACGGATCGGGCTGAAATTTGGCATGCAGGTAGATGTTATGACGTAGGCATCCGCTAAGAAAGGATTTTGACAAATTCTACCCCAAGGGGATAAAATACGGGAAGCGGGAACGGGAACAAATTTTACACGGGCGAAGCTGCGGGCATAAGCTAGTTATCTATAAAGAGAAAAGATTTGATTGTTTGTTTGCATCGAATAGGCTCCGGAACTACTGAACCAATATCAAAAATTCTTTCACTGTTAGGAACACAGATATCAGAATTCCCACGGTTCCCGAATTCCTACGGGAACGGGACCGCGTGACTTCCGCTTGTTATTTATTAAGAGGAAAGATTTGATTGTTTGTTTGTTCGCATCGAATAGGCACCGAAACTACAGAACCGATTTCAAAAACTCTTTCACTGTTGGGAAGCTAATCTCTTTGCGGTGAACCTAGTCTATATTTTATTCCCGAATTCCCACGGGAACGGGAATTACGCGGGAGAAACCACGTTACGTCCGATAGTTTTAAAAATAATAAAAAGCACTTGTGCACTGCCAAGGTTCTAAAAAGTACAATTTTAAAATTGTAAATAAAATGTACTCTTCTTTGTAAGTCTGTACTTTTTTTACCCCATTGAAGTCAGATAAGTATACTTTATTTCTTCTAAAAAAAGTTGGCAGCCCTAGATGTATTCCTGTTGCCGCTATAACAACAAATACTAAAATCAGAAAAAAAGGAAAGATTAAGGGGAATCTCATTCAAAAATCGTGATTTTTATGCCGTTTTTTGGTACGGATCCCTGTGTGCGAGTCCGACTCGCACTTGGCCGGTTTTTTTATATAATTCCACCTGCCGCCCGCTGTAAAAATAAGTATGTACTTATCTAGCAAGATAACATATTTATTTTTTAGTAGGTACATATGCTAACTTTTCCATACTAAGTATTTATTTTTATTGTAAAATGAAAAAAACACAAGTCCTGTGTGAGCTTATTGTCATTTTCACTTCATAATAAAAATATTAAGTAAAAAAAGAAACAAAAAGAACCGTGATACCAAAAGGATTTGAACTGGGTTAACTCGTTTCAGTCGCCACCCACCTACGCGCTGAGCTAACTGTGCGACTGATGCATTTAGTGAAATACTTAGTCATATCAGAACAGTTGAAACGAATTCAACTGTTCTCATATATCATTAAATGATATGAGAACAGTTGATGATGATGATTGATTTATAATGATTTAAATTTTAAATCAATCAATTGCAAAAAATAAATACTCAATACAAAGTTAACATGCTTATTTAAAGCAATTAGTATGTCAACTTTTTCATAATATTTTTCATATAATGAAAAATGACAAAGTCCCATGTGAGTAAGTAGTCTTTTTTCACTTAATAATAATATTGAGTAGTATAAAATGTGGGTACGTTCAAAAAGTAAAACTTAAAAAGATAACAAAAAGAATCGTGTGAAAAGTGGGATTCGAACTGGGGCTTGCATGCTCCGGATACCTCCCGTTTACCCGTCTGTGCTAATTAAGTTACTGCGTCACGATTGAAATAACTAAATACTTTATCAAAACAGTTGAAACGAAATCAAATTTGACCTTGGAATCTAGTTGAACATTTTGCTAAAAATATCGTCGCCATCTAGTTACATTTGAGGATTTCAACACTGACAGGTAGGCGGCCAGGTCTGTGGAGCGAGTTACGAGTGTAACCGATTTTTGTTCCTGTTCGTGCATCTGTATAGAATATATTATATAATCTGTGGTCGCACGTCGTTTCGTCTTAAGTTATTACGAAATTTCTAGTGGCTTTTTCAGCATCGCGTCTTCTTTCGTTGTAGGAAAGTTCAATTTCTCTTAGTTATATGTAATTCGCGGGAGGAATAAGAGTAGTTTAATACTATTCAATTGTTCTCTATAGACTAAATAAGTCAGAAATTCAAATTAAGGATGTAATTAAAGGGTGCTTACCAAAATTTGTCATTCAACGAACTACTTTACATTTTATTTAACAAATTTTATTCTATACAGGCACAACAGAGGTCTACAATTGTAATTTAATGAATAACTCATATACATTTTTATAGACAGTATAATTTATGCGTGATAACAAAGGGCCTTGGGACAGCAAAGTGCGAGTCAACCCTCTCGTTCTGAAAGATAATTTTTATGATTAAAATATCCCTTTTCACGGGCCATTTGCTGTAAATCAAGTTTTTCGCCCTCCCACCCAGTTTCATTCACATGAGACTTTCATGAGGACCCCTAATATGCTACGGTCATGTTATAACATGTGGACAAAAAAAATGTCAATTATTAATATTAATTAAGGACCGATTTGAAGGACTAATTTTATGGAATGTAGGGAAATTTTATGTTTAAGTAATGAATTTTTTGGAGAACGCAGAGTGAAGACATATAACAACCATATTGGACTGCAGGCCTGAGTACAGTGCGGGTGGTCTGCTCGTCGTACAGAATCAGGCCAAGGCACGGTGCAGGTGACGTGGAAGTTTCAAGCACGCCTAAAGAAGCACGATAACACTCGAATGCTTAAGTGATCCGCAATGATACCAAGCCTAAGTCTGCAGGTAGCTCACGGTCATCCTCTCATGGCGCTGAATGCCTAGGTAGAGACTGTGTGGTTTTTAGATACTCTAGCGTTAAATAGAAAGAACATTAAAACAACTACATTTAAATAGTACCTAATCAACCAATGAAATCAGCCTATCCTATACGTCACTCTAATTAGTGATACTAAAAGTATTTAATTTATTTGGTCCCAAGAAAACATCCGAACTACTGACACCATACAGTGGACTTGGTATCTATTGGAAAAGCGTGGGCATACTATTATAGTATGCTTCTGCCTATGACTTCAGACAAATAGGCGCTATTATATGCACCTATGTAGGTAAGTATATAATTAATTGTAGTCAGTCATACAGCTTTCGTTTAAAAAGCAAAGTTTGCATAAAATGGCCAAAATTTATATGTATCCCTCCAGTTATAATAGAAGTAAATATCAATTACGCAAAAAGCTGCTAGGAAGTTTGTTGGCAAAATGGAAGAAGGGACGACGTCTCTCCAAGCGTAATTGACATTGGACCTTGTCGCAGGAACATAGATGATGTTTTTTCATAAAAATTAGCTCAATATTTGCAGACCATTCCAATTTTTGCTTTTACATTTATTAAACAGAGTTTGCGAACACAATTTTTCAATATAATTTAACTTGTTTACGATATACAATTCATATTATATATTATTATGTACATGTTAACTTTATTGTTTTTCAAAATACATAAAAAGTTATGAACCGAACGTTAGTAGATGTAATATTAATACTCGTCGAAATTTCTCGTCATTTCTGTCTTCGACAATATGTTTTTTAACTCTTAATTATGGCCTTTCGTCTATAAAGGTCAAATAATCTACTCGTGACCACGATCATGACTTAAACCAGGAGACCAATGTTTCACAATAAACCTATATTAATAATCGTGAAATGTATTGTCAAACAATGGACCTCTTGAAAAATACTCGAATATCATTTTTTATTTATTTATTTATTTCAGGCAAGAACACCCACACAACAAAAAATAATACAATTATAATTAATATTAAAACACGAAAACAAGAAGTATATATAAATAAAATTTGCACTATTACAAACAATACATACCTAGGTACACATAAACTAAAATCAGATAACATTGCATATGTAAATAAAATAAAATCAAAATACTAATCTAAATAGCATCAAATAAAATTGAATAAAAGTATCCTAATAAATTAAATAAAAACCAATAAAATAAAATGAATTCTAATTAAATCAAGTCAAATAAAATAAAAAATAAATTGTAAGTATTAAATTATTCTTTTCAAATATAATCAAACTAATTCAAATAAAATTAAAAAATACATAGAAATTAAATTAAGATTAAATTACAAAATACCAACAGGAAAAGGAGACCGCCACACACAATACAAGGGACCAATCATTTCTCCACCATTCCATGAGAAATGGCAGAGCAATGAGTCATGTACCTACAGTCTAGCCGATCAGAGATCATGCTCAGGATGCTGTTGGCGCTGCCACGCACACGCAAACATGCCTGATGCGCTACAGAATCGCCGCAGCCCCATCAGCACCCTGAATGCATTATTATACTGAACACGGAGGGCACTGTAAGATTTTTGGGTATAATCATACTGCTTTCTACATATAAATGTATTATCAAACGGTAATAATGCAGTTCTGAAGAATTATAGCATTTAAACAATTCCGGACATTTAAATTCACCATGAGTAATAGGCTTATTTCACTGATTGATTACTATATGAAAATGTAATTTTATTGTTTTTTTTATTGTTGAAACAGATATTTATTGTTAAAAATTACAGAGAAACATAATTATTACATATCTATTTACATTATTACTATCTAAACTAAACCTAAATAAGGCCCCCGTGGCATTGTGCCCAAAAGACTAGCAGCATTCCCCCTTTGAATAGCAATACCTATTCGTTGAGCGAGAAAACTGCCAGCCCTTGGGTCACCAGTTGACTCCACAAGGCGCTGTTTCAAATTCTTGAAAAAGTTTTGCGCATTGGGACCCCATGGACCTAGGGTCTCGACACCGACTGGACAAAAACGATACGATGAGTCGAAACCCTTATATTTATTAATTTTAATATTTTCAGCCGCTTCCGCAGCTGCACTGGCGTTTAATTTTGTTTTAGGAAGATGGGACGGGGCTTTAGTGTCAACACAAGTTGCATCCCACACCAGGACTCGACCCATCTCCCACGGTATCAAAGTTATACCATCCGGTCTCTTGCCATCGTCCATGAAAACGCCGTTTGGCTCTAAGAGCGCAGGCACATTGGCGGTGGCAAGAGCACGGCGGATGATGTCGTTCAGCGCAGCGTGGCGTGAGAAGCGGCCTGCGCTCTTTAAACATGAAAGACCATGATGCCCCAAAGTGTCAACGTTAAAACCGCAGGGGCTTCGATGTGGAGCGCAAAGCGTGACGCCAACTCTCAAACCAACTGAAATTCTTAGGATGTCCGGTTCCAAAAAAGTTCCGGTGTTGGCTGTAGGGAAAGCTTTCAACCAATCACCGGATTCCTTTCTACTGAGCGCTAATAATCTGGCCCGATCCGGGCCTAAGCTAGCATTTAACAAGGAGTCAAAGGTTGATTTTGATATTGCGTCGTCCCAGCTCCGTTGTAAATTTGGATGGGTGGGTAAATTTTGTCCCGGACAAGCCATTAGCCAAGCATTCTTGGCATCTGTAAGGCCAGTCGTCTCATAGTCTGTAAGACAATTCGTCAGAATTTTACCTACGAGACTCGACGTGGCATGTACAGATGACAAAAAGGCTGGCAAAGCCACACTAGAAATTTTGCGGATCCCTAGCCCACTATATTTAATGGGAAGAGATGCCTGGGACCAAGATTGTTCGCTCAGTTGTATATTGAGAATTGATTACAAAGAAAATTTGATTAGCGAATCAATAGAAAATAAATGACTTTGATGTTTCCAAAAAGGACAACAGCGAAGCAAATAAATAGATTTGGGAACAAACATACAAAATTTCAGAATTGTGATTGCGTAATGTGAACTAATAGAATGTAGCCGATCTACATTGGATTCAAATTTTGAATTTTTTTGTGCTATTAATTCGGGAATAGCATCTTCAAATATAGGGGACCCTAGGAGGTAAAGATTCTCTCTGCTAACAATTTTAATATTCGGACATAGGGAATTGAATTTTTCAACGAGTTCCGAATTGTTGTGATTATGATGAATATATAATTCACACTTATTAAAATTTAATTCCAAACCAATTAAATGAAATTTATTTTTAATTTCTATAAGATCTGACAGAACAGAAACTGCTTTACCTCCAAGAGTCCCGTCATCTAAATACCAGACGTTAAATTTTGACTTTAAATTTTGAATGATGGGGTTAATGGCTAGGCTGTCGGTAAATGGCTGGTCCGAGGGGATCACCCTGCTGGCAACCGACTTCAGAAGAAAGTTCGTTGCATTTATACATTAATTTGGAAGGTTCGTGATAACAGTTAAGTAAATAGTTATAAAGTTCAGGAACATTGCTTCTAATTTCTGACAGCAGGATGTCACGGTTTACCGAATTAAAAGCATTTTTGACATCAATTTTCAGCAAAACCTTACACTCACCTTTATTAAGGTAGGTGCGTAAGGCGTGGACCGCCGCTTCACACCCACCTTTGGTACCAAACCCTAATTGAGTTGGTTCAAATTTTAGTTGCAATTTTGACAAGATGTAATGGACAGAAATTTTGGATGCCAAACGCCTAAAAGTGGACCCAACAGCAATAGGACGGACTCCTCCGTCTTTTTTAGTGAGGGCAATGAAATTAGCTCCATATATAACAGGAGCGATCTCAGGGTTAATGTTACCAGAGAGCATGAGGTTTACTAATTTTGTTAAACAAACGATGAGGTGCTTACCTGCATCACCGACACAGTGAGAGGTTAGGTCTTTTAGGTGTTGTGGAGAAAGACCATCAAGACCAGCAGCTGATCCGACTTTAAAAGCATTAATCGCACTCACTGTGTCCTTATCCTGTGCAAGTAAACATTTTTATTTTGTTTTCAATTTTCGTTCTTTTTAACTTTAGATTATCTGAAAACCCACAGTCCCTACCTAGGCATTCAGCTCCTCGAGAGGATGACCCTGAGCTACCTGCAGACTTCGGCTTGGTAACATTGCGGATCACTTAAACGATCGAGTGTTTACCTGCTTCTTTAGGCGTGCTTGAAACTTTCACGTGCCGTTTGGGCCTGATTCTGTAAGACGAGCAGACCACCCGCGCTGTACTCAGGCCTGCAGTCCAATATCGTTGTTATGTGTCTTCACTCTGCATTCTCCAAAATTTCGTAACACAAAAAATTGCCCTACATCCTATATAATTAGTTCTTCAAATCGGCCCTTAATTAATATTTATACTTGACACTTTTTTTTCTGTCCACATGTTATAACGTGACCGTAGCATATGAGGGGTCCTCATGAAAGTCTCGTGTGAACGGAACTGGGTTGCGGTCAGGAAATTGAAAGCTTAAGCTCCTTTTCATTCCTGGAATATCCTTCCGAGGGCTTTCCAAACGTAGGCTGTTAGGCAGGATACGTAAGGTTTTAAGTCAGTAGAAGTCCGGCATAGCATCCAAGAGGATTTTCCCTCACGTAAAAAAAAAGCACCCTTTAACCCTTTACAACATGAAATTAAATTTTCTGACTTATTTACTCTATAGATAACAATTGAATAGTATTAAACTACTTATATTCCTCCCACAAATTACATTAAACCAAGCGAAATAGAACTTTCCTCCGATGAAAGAAGACCCGATGCTGAAAAAGTCACTAGAAGTTTCGTAATATAGTGCAACTACGCTTGCAATGGCAGACTTTGTTAGTGCTGTGGGCTTTTCACTTTAAAACTTAACAACGGAATCTTGAACATTATGCAAAGTGTAAAGTATCAGTTTCTATAGTTTCAAATAAAGCAGAATAAAGTTTGTATCAGCGGTAGAGCAACAGACCTTCTTAAATCTAATACTTTAAATTATGTAGATGGGAAAATACAATAAAGTTTAAACGCTGCGTGATAAATTTTCTTCAAATTGATTTGGTTTTTTAATTGATGATTAAGATAAAGTTGTAGTGAAATAACATCTTAATTTATCTCGTATTGAGGGCTTTCCACGATGTGTTAGTAATGTTTTGGGTAATAAACAGTGTCTTACTAACAAATTTGCAGAATATATTGCTTTTACAATACATATAATAAAATAATGTTCTGTGCGTATGGGCATGCTTCAAAAACTCAAAATGTACTGAATCGATTGATTTGCGGTCCGTGGGTCTGTTGTGAGTCCTGGGACAGCCTTCCGAGGGCTTACCCGGGCTCTCAAACGTAGGCTGTTAGGTAGGATACGTGTGGTTTTAGTTGGTAGAAGTCCGGCATAGCATCCATGTAGGATTATCCTCACGTTAAAAAAAATGAATGAAGATTCCTCTTCAACATCTCTAAAACTATTAAAGGTTACTTGCGTGTAATTGGTAAAGGATCGAGTCCCACTGGATTTCAGCAAAGCTCTTGATAACTCTATTGTTTTATCGACATTACACGACTGTGTAAAGTACTCTTATAACAGTTTGCGCGTTTATTTGCTGAAGTATTATAATCAGAGGTTATTCGTTTACATTTTTGGACACTTGGGTATTGACAACTGAATGTTTTCGTTGCTTTAGTTTAGTTATTTCATCATTTTAATAGATAGAATAAGAGGTCTAAACTATTATACTACAGTACAGTAAAGTTTAAGCGAATGTTAACTTTAAATTAAACGTAAATGGTTAGGCACAGAATGGCAAAAATATTGTTCTCAGGCCAGAAGCTTCATCAGCCGATAGCAGTCCACTGCTGGACGTAGGTCTCTCACAATTTACGCCACAATACACGGTCCTGCGCGTTCCGCATACAGTTCCCGTCTGCGACCTTTTCCAGGTTGTTGTCGATCATTAATCAGATAATATACTAATGCTCCCAGGTGGTTGCCGGCATACAAACTTACTAAATAAAATTAAGTACTTACATACAGCGGGAATTTTGGCGAGAGCTTAGCGGACGGCCTTGTTAGACCATAAATATTGAATACTCGTCAGCCCACAGCCCGCTGCGGTTAATCTTTTTTTCGTTGGTATAACAGTCAGGTTTAGTTATAAAAAGTGTATTATCATTATGTAAAGCGAAATGTGTATTTTTAGTCAGTGTAGTCTTTTGTCTTGTGTAGTTTTCTTTTGTTTTGAATTATAAGTAAGTTTAGATCAGCTATGTAGGCGTGACTCTCTTCAATCCGTTAATTGAACTTTATAATAATAAGAATAATTGTGAATAAGTGTTTAATTAATAAGAGTACCATTTTGTGTTTTAACAGGCAGTAGATTGTTATGATAAAACAACAACCATTTTAAGCCTAAACGAAAAGTTTACCGATATTAGTTACTACACTAACATAGGCTTTGGTATTAGGTCTGCCTCGTATAAATATCTGGCTGGCTAGTGTGTGGATGTGAATGGACTACTATAGTCTGGGACTGGATGCGGAAGGCGTAGGACCGTGTGTTGGGACTTACGGCCAGCGGCGGAGTGCCATAGGCTGATTTGATTGTATAAACAGTAGCGTAGCTACACGCCACGCGCGTAGCTCCCAAACGGTCAACACGTTTGGGAGCTACGCGTTAAACAAGAACCAGAAGGTTAGAGAATGGGGACTATTCAATGAGTACAATAGTATGGCTTATTTATATTTCAGCAGTCTAGCGAAAGAATAGCTTAAAGAAGTATACCAAGGTAAAAGTGCGTTAGAAGACTATGTTAGGTTCTCTAATATCTCTCACTTGAGATATCAAATAGAAATGATACGAGTATTTATTGGCCATGATTGGTGTTATTGGAGTCTCAAGGCCTACAGTGACCCGTCTCGGACGATTAATTTTTACAACCGTTGTCGTGAGAGCGCCCATCTGGCGGCCTGTTGTTGTAACAATATGGCGACATATAATGTCAACATAACTTTGGCTACAGTAGTAGTAGTAGTTTATTTATCCATTTTCGGATAGGCAAAGGCAATTTGAGCCATACAGCCTAGTCTTATATTAGCATTTCAGTTGTTATCAATACATTTAAGGCAGATAGCCCATTCTTCTATATGCGTAATAATAACAAATATAAAATCAATTTCACAAAGGCAAATAGCCAAATCTTCTATCAATGTAATTAAAGTATAAAATCAGTTTCATGATGGCAAATAGCCAAATCTTCTGTCATGTATCTAAAGTCAAATTAATTTCGAGGCAAATAGCCAAATCTTCTATAAATTATATCAAATCAATTTCTTCAGCGATTTCAGTTGTCTTCATCAAGACAAAAATTCGTGTATCAAGTGTAGTGACACTTGACACTGACATATTTCATGAAATATTAAGTCCAATCCAGTAATTCCAATCCAGCATCCATAATTCCATAGTTGGTACTGCAAATTTGCAGGACATAAACAGGAGTCTGCCTCCAGCGGGAGTAAGTGGGACTGCGCCGCCTCTTTCTGCGAGCAGGTCATGCTCGCGAAGGAGGCGGCGGGCCGGGTGCGGGAGAGAACTCTCCCACCCGAGTTCCGCAGTCGGCGCCCTGGGCGCCGCCGACGTGTCTTCGCCGAGGACTATCGGCCTCCATGACCGGGGGTCTGAGGACGGTGAGAGGGCCGCTCACCGTCCTTACAGAAGCAGGCCCATGACGGCAGCGTGACGTGAGCACTCACGCACGCCCCCCCCTTAGAAGCGGGGTCACACCCGAAACCCCCCATAGACGCGGGATTGCACCCGAACCACCCCCTGGGCGAGGCCGCATTGGCGGCCGTAGGTCTGTTGGGAGTCACGGGACATCCTTCCTGAGGGCTTACCCGGGGCTCTCAACAATAGGCTGTTGGGCGTTACGTGAGGTTTTTTAGTCGGTAAGAGTCCGGCATAGCATCCTACGAGGATTTTCCCTCACGTTAAAAAAAAAAAAAAAAAAAAAAAGCATTGATATAGTCGTAAATAGGTCTGAAAGTATCAGAGCATGATAAAAGCTCCTGAAGTGAAGGCGGGATGTCTTCATAAATTCGTAACAGCTGATCAATGAGTACGATGCGTTGAAGGTTAAAAGCCGGACAAGCGAAGAAAATGTGTTGGAGAGTTTGATTTTCTTGTAAATTGCATTCTGTGCATATAGGAGACATAATTATTTGCATACGATGCAGGTGTGCATTGAATGTGCAGTGTCCAAAACGAAGACGACAAATCTGGGTGTAGAAATCTCTCTTCAAGAAAAACGAGCTTTTAGCGAACCAGGGAACCTTACCAATTTCTTTTTGAATTCCAGCATACCATGTACCTTTATCTTCAATAGTAATATCTCTTTCTTCGTTCCATTCACAAATCATTTCTTTATTATATGATGAAAGTAAATCTGTCCATGGTATATTGATGTGTTTAATTTGATGATTCAATAATGAGGTAGCTAATTTAGCAAGGTAATCTGCGCATTCATTACCTGCTACACCTTTATGTGCAGGAGTCCATAGAAAAGTTATTACTAGGTGCAACTGGGTGGTCAGGTGTGTCCATAAATCTTTAATTTGATAAATAATGTAGTTTGTCTTATTACAAAAACTGTTATTTTGAAGTGAGCGTAAAACTGACATGTTGTCGCTTATAATGTAATTACGACATAATGGCAAAAGAACGTAAAAATTAAATTAATTCTTACGTTCTTTTGCCATTATGTCATCTCGAATATATTGAAGTGCAAAAAGAATTGCGAGAGCCTCAGCACTGTATATACTTAATATGTTTGGTAGTCTGTATGCTTTTCCATATTTGATATTTTTGTGGTAGAAAGCCAAAGCCACATTATTTTCGTTTTTAGATGCATCTGTATAAAAATGGTCACATTCACTCCATTCAGAGAGTTTGAGATATACATCTTCTTTAGTTACAAGATCCCTGTCAATAGTAACATTCATGTCACAGAATTTGCTCTCAAAGCAACCTACATAGCATGCTAAAACATCTGTATTATATACATCATGGTGTACTATATTTGTGGATATTTCAGGGAAGTCTAGGAGGATGTAAGGATATTTAAGAGAACTTAGTGAAGATGGTATATTGATTGCATCTGAAACTTTAATTAAGAGGGGGTGGGAGGAGACAGAATGCAGTTTCAAGAGAAATCTCTTCTTCAAGTATTTGAACCTCAATGCCAGGGGCGGTATATTGCACTCAACTTGTAGAGAAACAATAGGAGTGGTTCTCATAGCACCAGTGATCAGCCGTAAGTTTTTGTTTTGTATTACATTAAGTTTTTTAATTATATTTACATTAGAAGCAAAACACAAGTAACTATATTCAAAATGGGACCGAATAAGAGATTTGTACAACATAAGTAAAACTTTTGGATCAGCTCCCCATGATACTCGAGCTAGGGACTTTAAGATATTAAATGCTCTGGCAGCCTTGTCCATCATATAATTTGCATGCTTTTCCCATGATAGATTACGGGTGAACAAAACACCTAGAAATTTTACATTATCTACAACAGGTAATAAATGATTATTATATACAATATTAGTTAGAAGTACTCGAGATCTGCTTAACACAACAACATTTGTTTTAGTATAACTAATATCCAACTGCAGATATTCAAAATATGTTTTCAGTCTTTTAAGTGAGTTATTGATAGTAGATTCTACTATTTTCATATCTTTGCCTGAACAATAGACTGCTAAATCATCAGCATATTGAAGGCTACTTACATCTATACCCAAAATGTTGTTAAGTTTGTGAATGTATAAAATGAAGAGTAATGGACTCAAAATCCCACCTTGACACACACCTAGATGTGAGATTTTAGGGCCATATAACGAGTTATTGTGTTTGACAAAAACTTTCCTTTCATTTAAAAAACTAAACACCCAATGTATCAATTTTCCAGGTAAGCCGAGGGACTTTAGTTCTAACATTAGGACATGATGATTAACATTGTTGAAAGCACCTACAATATCAAAGAAAACGCAAACCAAAAATCTGTTGTTCCCAAAAGACTTGTGGATGTCAAGAAGTAAATGATTTAGACTTTCAATAGCAGCAAAGCCACGGCGAAAGCCAAATTGACTGAAGGGTAACAATTTGTTGGATTCAATGTAGTACTCAAGCCTCTGTTTTATCATCTGTTCAAATATTTTAGCCATGCATGATGTAAGAGCAATAGGTCTATATGAGTCATGATTATTGCGGTCTTTGCCTGGTTTCAAGATGGGCACTAGGCAGTCCATTTTCCAGTCAGTAGGTATTAATGCATTATCCCATCAGAGATTTAAGATAATAAGGATAGTAGATAGACTTAAAATATCTAAGTTTTTGAGCATCCTATACGAGATATTGTCTAATCCAACAGCGGACTCGCGTCTTGTGTTAATTGCACTTTGAAATTCACTGAGTGTAAAAGGTGAAATGAGATAATGGTTAGAGGAGGTGATATTGTCTGGAATGTTGACGCTAAAAGTAAGGGGAGAAGCTGTAGTATATTTATTTAAAAAATCCTCTAACCAGCTATCAATTATGGGTGATGATGTACTGAATGTTTTATTAAATCTTCTCATCATATTCCAAATAATCGCAAGAGGAGTCCTCCTGTTCAATGATTCACAATAAGTGGTCCATGAAGCGTGACATTCTTTCTTGAGTATGTGTTTTTTTGAAGCTTGTAGTCTTTTAAAGTTTATGTAATTAGGCATGGTGGGGTTTGCTTTGAATTCTAAATAGGCTGACTTACATTGATCGACTGCTAATGTGCATGCACTGTTCCACCAGGGTAAACTCCTCTTTCTTTTACCGGGTATTATATGTGAATTGGTTGAGTTCGTCATTTTACTCGAATCAGCCTCACGGACACTATGTAAAAGGATCTCACAAAGTGCAGTATAAGCTTGTAGAGGTTCTGTAGTATTAAAACAAAAATTTTGTAACTTAATATTTACATTATTTACATATTTATTCCAATCAATGTTTTTATAATTTGGACGCTTGAAAGTGGAACTATTAATATTATGATTTTGTATATTTGCAGTTGGACTGAAGAGTGTAGTAAGAACTGGTAAATGGTAGCTCCCCATGGGATCATTACCCACAGACCAGTTACACCGGAGTGACAGAGATGGTGAGACTACAGTCAGATCAAGAGCGTTTGGTCGCCATGTATGAGTGCCTATAGTAGTTGTATGTCCATCATTTAATAGACATAAATTATTATCGTCTATGACTTTCAACAATGTTCTGCCACGTTCATCTGTTGACTGACAGCCATACGAGGTGTGATGGGCATTATAATCGCCTGCCATTATGAGTGGACTTGGTATTGATTTTACTAGATTGTCAAGGTAGTTGTACGTAAAACTGGAAGGGTGGACTGAAGAGGGACTATAGAAACTAATAATTGATATAATTTCATTGTTAAAATGTAATTTTATGCCTATTGTTTGGATAGAGTCATTGTGTAAAATGTTTAATCTAGTGTACTGTAATAAAGTGTTTATTAAAATTGCAACACCATTGTGTTTACTACCTATGTCTAGTCTTTCTATGTTATAACCTTTAATTTTAAACTGTTTGTCAGGTTTTAACCAGGTCTCTGATATAAGGGCAATGTGTATATGGTTCTCGTATAAAAAATGTGAAAAAGCATGTCTATTAGATGATAAGCTTTGAGCATTCCATTGTACAATATTTAACTGATCCATTAAGATACCTTATTAATAACTTTAGACTGATCATCTTTAAAAGTATTGAGGAGAACATCTCTAATATGCTCTGTAGTTATAGGGACTTGGTCTGACTTATTGTCAGTAATGATTTTAACTATAGAAGTAAGTAATAATTTTGAGAATTGTTCTGATTTTAATAGGGATTGAATGTAGTTTGTATTGGAGTTAGTTTTGGTGTTTAGTTTGGGAAAGGTTTTGTCATTAACTATGTTAGCGTATTCTGCTTTCTGATATCTCTTATTATTATCTTCTATTTTCTTTTTCTTGACTATGCATTCAGAGGAAATGGCAATGTGATTACCTTTGCAATGTACACATATTGCATCTTTACTCTCTTTTGTACATTCCTTAAAGTGGTGACCCTCACCACAGATGGAGCATCTCTGTTTATTTTTACAATATTTTCCGATCTGACCGAAATTCAAACATTTTAAGCACTGGCTAACAGGAGGTATATATTGGCTTACCACGAAGTACCATGAGTTAATATCGACATTTTCTGGAAGAGAAGTGCAGGCAAATGTGATGGCTATTGTTTGTGTTGGGAGGAGGCAAGGATTACCATCCTCGTCACGTGACCTACGCATCAAGCGTCTTACACATACGACATTTTTGCAGCTAGATATACCATTATATATGCTTTTATTCGACATGTAGACAGGTACATTTCGTATGACTCCCGTCACTTCAGCAAGGGTCGCTGGAATTGTCGCTCTTAAATTAAGTTCGCTTAGTGCCTTAATGCTACTTAGAGCACTGTTGGCAAGCCCTGGTCGCTCAAAAATGGCACCGATTTTGTATTTATTTATTCGTTTAAAACGTTTAATGCCTTTAAAATGGCGTTGTAGCACAGCACCAAGGGCCATCAGGTCTCTATTCCCTACCGGCTTACCTTCGTCTACGCTTTCGAAAATGACTAGGTACTCAAAATTACCACCATCCTCTGGGTACTGCCTAGCATAGTTCGTAATCTTGTAGGGATGATATCTTTCTGCATCGTTCGTTGATGAGTCAGTATCTGTGTCTTTTTCCCCATCCACTTTTCGTTTTTTCCGCTTACCCATTTTAAAATTCAATTAAACTCTATTTACACTTTAATTCTAGCAATATTTTACAGTTTATACACAAAATATACAATAATTATTAATTTAAAATATTTTTTTTCAAAAAAACGCGCCTTTCTAGTTCAAAGGTTTCCCGCCCTTTTTCACTTTGGCTACAATTTAAAAAAATTATATTCAATTTTGTTTTTTTAATTTCGCAATTTTTTTATCAGGCAAAGGTAGATGCGTGTGAGATGCCTATATTCTACCGTGTATTTTGTGCAACGTAACAGCTGGTGAGATTAAATTATGATGAAGATTATAATTCAATAAAATGTTCAAATATTTAATAACACTAGAGTTTGAGTCCAAGGGAAGGACGTAGGCTACTTTTTAACTGACTACGCAAAATGAGGATGGAAATCATAACCCTTCTTTTGCGTAGTCTGTCCTTCCCTTGGACTCAAACTATGTTTATACCAAATTTCATCAAAATCAGTTTAGCGGTTTAAGCGTAAAACCGTAACAGATAGACAGACAGACACAGTTACTTTCGCATTTATAATCATAAGTTGGGATTACGACTTATTGCATTACACGGCACGACAATTTCCAACGCTTTGTATATCCTTTAAGAGAAAAAGCTGCCTGTGCGTGGGCTAACGGTTTCTTCCTTCAGAAGCTTAATTAGAGCTTTGAAAGACAAAAACTATTCTTTTGGATATTATAAAGACATTTTTTTTAAACACTTATCACAAGAGAAATGTTGGTCTACAAGGGAAAGTATCTGAGTAACCGAAAGCTGGATCACACGTCGTTATAAGACATCTGTTTTTACTATGTTGCTTATTGTCTTTATAGTTACGAAAGGAACGTTTTTCGCATCAGAATATCGACATAGTGTGGTCTCACGCACATTCCAAACAGCTTGTGTCGCCAACACGTACAATTTATGATACCTTTGTAGGTTTGGGACGCTTGGCAAACATATTGAAACTGAACGTGCCACAACTAAGGTCTCAACTCCTCAATCGATTAACTTGCCAAAGTAGTAATTGGTTTTTATTGTGACATTTTTGTTCATTTAACATTAACACGATGATATAATACATAGATAATCTGTACCTATACCTATAATAAAACTGTATTCTGAAACGGTATCACGCCGAACCTACTATATCAATTATGAGTTATTTCACGAGTAATTACCATTAGTCATATAGGACAAGTTTGACGTTTTTCAGCCTTCTCAAACTGAAACTCAAAAACGCATTTATTTCGCATAATCCTTATAACTTACGAAAGATCATGAACACAAATCAACTAAAAGTGGTGCCACCATTTTAGAACACAGCCCGGTTAAGAAAAACTTGCAAAAAAACTCGGCGGGCTATTCTGTGATGAGAGAGTTCTGAGAGTTCCTAAGAGTAATCATCTAATCATTGTCTATTGAAATTTGTCACTTAACACAGAATACCTGCAGCAGAATTGTGCTAAAATGGCGTTTATATCAGTTCGATGAACAGCCAAACAATCCAGTTGCATTTGTACCAGCCGATTGAAGTCATTCGAACCGACAAAGTAAAATGCAACTGCTTTGTCAGAAATTCGTGTATCGAAACTTACTTGTTAAGCTGCGCAGTTTTGAAACACAAAATAGGGCACTAAATTCGAAATTCCAACCCGTGATATTTTCTTTCCTCTCTGTCCTGTATTGCCCAAAATTGTATCTTTTAGTCTCTTTACCAAATTCTTAGCAAAAAAGATAAGTAAAAAGCTATAACCTGTTCAATTCTTTTTGAAAATCATGAATTACTTTAATAAAATTTTAAATCACATTCAGTCCACTTATACTCGTCGTACGGAATATCGTGAATTTTAGAACAATAAGCTTAATGATTTCTCAAATAAGCATACCTACTTACTCCGTGTACAGAAACAAGCTTTACTGATTGCAAATTGTGCTTACTGTCGAAAACGAAATTGTGAGCCTATTTTCTCCAGGTTAATTTACCAAAGAGGAACAGACCTTAAGTAGACGATTTTAATGCTGACATATTTTAAGCTGCTTTTTATCAAATTCCATTAAATGTTAAAGAAAAAAAATTGATGCGCGAAATTTAGAGAAAGCCTTAATACTCGTATTTAATTCTTTCAATATAGTACAAAGAATACAGCGTTTTGTATATATACAAGTACCCATTACAAGACATAGTAATATTAGTGCAATGATTGCAAGTGGTATTCATTGTAGTGTACTTAGACTGCTTTTACGGTTTCATACTACTTTTTGTATGTTCTTCGGTAGGATCGTTAAATCAGACTGTTACAGGCCACTGCTGGACGCCACTGTCGTCAATGTAGTCAACTCGGCCCAAAACAGTAACTACCACTATCGCCAACCTCATATCAATTCATAAAATATGATTACATCAAGAAATTACTTTTAAAAAGTATTTTTTACTAGCTGATGCGCGCGGCTTCGCCCGCGTGTAATTTTGTTCCCGTTCCCGCTTCCCGTGGGAACATTTTCCCGGGATAAAAAGTAGCCTATGTGTTATTTCGGACTATAATCTATCCCTGTATCAAATTTCAGCCCAATCCGTTCAGCCGTTAGATCGTGATTGAGTAACAAACATCCAAATATCCAAACATCTTCACAAACTTTCACATTTATAATATTAGTAGGAAGTAGGATAGGATATCAGTAGGATTACACAATATAAATCAATTTGTTGTTACTGACACAGGAAAAGGAGCAGTGGAAAGCAAAATTCATTGAATGTAGTTTACAAATCGATTTCTGTGGTGTTAATGTTCTTGTGCATGAAGCGGAAAAGTGCGGGCTTGGAACTGTCCGTTCAATATTCATGAGCCAACTTAAACGATTAGGCTACGAAATAAGCGGTCGCAGATGAGGGTATTTCGTTATAATTTGTTATGACATAAGCTTTGGTGTAGGCAGTGTTTATGGTGCTTATTGCCCTTTTCATAAGCCTGGCAATTTGTTATAGTGTGGCTGTTAGCATAGTTTACAAAGGATTATAAAGTTGGGGTTTAATTTACTTTCAAAAGATAATACGACAATTATTACGAGAGGAAATCGTTTCAATAGATGGTCACTTAACAATAATATCCAAAACTGTAATCTATCTGTTATGTCGAGTCCGTATTTTGGGCAGTCAAAGCATTTATCTTGCAGTGAAAGTGGTTATTTTTTCCTTGGGAATCCTCATAGATGCCATGCCAAAATTCTGCATGGCGCCCTATTGCTGCCTACGGCCGGGAACCCCGAATACGCCCACGGAAGGAAGTCCCAGCATTCTCGACAGACTTTGGCTATCACCCCGGCTTCTTCTAGGGGTTCGGGTACAAGCCCACACCTCTGCGGGTTGATTCAGGTGTTATCTCACTTAGTGGGCGTGAGGCGTGTGTGAAACTCTCACGTCACGCCGCCGTCTTTAGCCTACTACTGTAAGGACTGCGAGCAGTCCCCAGCAGTTCTCAGACACCGGTCTTCGAGGCTGATAGTTTTGGAAGAACACACTATTAGTTTAGCAGACGAACGGTGCCGCTACCAAACACATCAAGAATGGTACCTAGATCAAGATCTTCCGTTGATTATAAATACTTGAGTACTTTGAAATTATAAACTTTATTTCTAAACACAGGTTACAGTTTTGTCTGCAATCACTCGCCATCTTTATTAATGGAATATTGATCCTTTTAAGTCGTGTATATCCCTTTGTTTCGAATGAATTTTTATCCAGTACCGTAGACTTTATGGCTCAATGCTCACAGAAACGTTAGCAACATTGAACTAGTCGATTAAAATAACAATTGCTGTAATAGCGTTTATATTTGCTTACACCGTGCTCCAATTATAATTGAATACGGCAAATCCAGTACCCTTTGCAGTACCATTGAGAAGTGCTGCTGGGATTTTACTCTTGACTTTAGGAGGATTCAGATCTAGAATAACAGAGTAATATTGACAAAGCGATAATTGTTAGTTTACTTTTGATTAACTCTGTGGTGCAGATTAAACAGTAAAATTTAATAGGAAATTGTGGCAGTTTCAAATAATAGAAATTAAATTGTCAGTTTTGTGTGACAACCCATATAATAATCACAGCTATAACCCCGAAGGGGTTGGCAGACGCACATTTGGCCTGTAGTATTTTTTTTCTTTATTTGATATAGAATAGAATAGAATAAACTTTATTTGCACACCAAGTTATTCTTTACAGAAATAAATAATTGCAGATATTGTACAAAGGGCGGCCTTATCGCTAAAAGCAATTTCTGCCAGGCAACCTTGATATAATAAGAGAGGGCTTTCACAAAATTATAAGACTGCCCTCATAGGTGCCAGTAGTCTTGTAGATCCTACTAATCATACTACTCTAACCTATAATTGAGCTAATTGGTTAGAGCATTGCCCTGGTTTAGGCAAAGGTTGAGGGTTCAAATACTGTATGTGCCAAGTTGTCTTTTTTCACTTTATATTAAAATAAAACAAAAAAGTCAGCATACTAATTGTTTTAAATAATTTATTTACTGTTATATTCTGTAAATGACAATAAGGAAAAGTATCGCAGTAAATCATGATACGAAATAAAACGTCACAAGATGATGAGACTTATTAAGCAGTAATAAAGAGAACTAAGTAACAGACAGAATCAAATAAACGTTAAAGATAAATGCAAACTAATGGCTCTTCATGAAAATAAAATATAAAATATTTATTATTGAGTCTGTCAAAGTTTGAGGAGCCTATGTATTTTAATTATAAGTCTGTTGGCTATTGTCAATTTTAATATTTGTATGAATAGTATGAATATATTTTACTACTAATCATGAATGGATAGCATTTTTCAACGTGCGGACATCCTCAAAGTTTTGGCGAACTCGAACTTACTAAATACGTCTCATTTTCTTTAATAGGGTTACAGATAATCAACTAAAATAATGTACAGAATATTCATAGTATCTCGAATAACGATGACCTGTTGGACTCAATTCGTAAGTCCTATAAAATTTCATGACTTATCTAAACTACGTGTACTGTGTACCGACATAGCGCTGCCTGGTCAGCGTGGAGGCGGAGCGATTTTAATATCGCGTTGATGGATTAGTTTGCTATTCACAAAACGGTCACTTTCAGCTTCCACCAGTTTAGAACGTTTATTATGTTTTGGTTCCGAGAATTTTGTGATTTTCAGAGTGACATTTTTTTTAGAGTTTTTTTTATAAGCTGTTAAACTACCTTCATTTTGTAAGTTTAGCTGGGATCCAATCAGACCCGTAATCCTATTGAGCCTGGCTAGTCTCACGTGTGAGATTTAGAAGCTAAAAACTATCAATTAAAATAGTGTGAGTTAGAGACAATGATGATGATTTGTTTATTAATGAAAGACAGTTTAACTTTTTTTTGTTTGTTCTATTGAAGAGGAGGACAACAAGTCTTAGTTATTTAGCTGTATCAGTGATTGAAGGTTATTTTTAACCGACTTCCAAAAAAGGAGGAGGTTCTCAATTCGTCTGTATTTTTTTTTTATGTTTCTTACCGGCAAATCGCCAGAAAAAGTTAACCGATTTTAAAAATTCTTTTTTTATTTGAAAGCTGGTGCTTCCCATGTGGTCCCATAAACAGGAAGTCAGAATTTGATGCTGGGATCCTGGAAAAATCGAAGAAATCCCTCGAATCGAGGGAATTCCTTAACGATTTACAGCAGTTACCTTGTGTTTGGGCTTGATTAATTTGTATTGGGGAGGACTTTACGCCTAGACTGATATAATTTCAGACTACCTGTCACTAAAATTAATGAAAAAAAAAATTTTTAACAAAAAAAAACCGACTTCAAACAAAAACTAAAAATTGAAAAATAAAATTAACTTAGCACAAAGTAATAGGTAGTAAATCTAGATTTATCAGATATTATTGATTGTAATACTGAAGTTGGTGCCAATATTTTTCTATGAGACATTAATAATACCTACCTAAACCTATAGTTTTTTACTTGGCGCCGATTTCAGTATTACATTCAATAATATCTGATAAATCTAAATTTACTACCTATTACCTACTTTGTGCTAAGTTAATTTTATGAAAGAAAGCAAAATCATTTTTGTCATCTTTAAACAGTATTTGGGCTATTAATAACTAGCAGCTACGTCATATTCAAGTGTTTGGTGAAGATGCTCATCACCAAGTACTTGACTGATTTACTTTCATTGAACTAGGTTAACTCTTGCTAGGAGATGTTCAGTAAGAAGCGAGTACATGTATGGACAGTTCACATAATCTTTGTTATATTCTTAGGAGTTCATTTTAACTAAACCGATACTGATTTGTCAATTTCATTTTTATGCCTGCAAATTTTCGATGTCCAGAAAATATTGAAATTCGTGTGCTTTTAAAAGCATTGTGGACTTCATAAAAAATATTTCTAAACCATGCCGAAAGGCGTTCTGCGACACACAAAAAGAGCACAAGCTCTTCTGTGCATCCAATCTACCGTATTCAGTTTAGTTCACATACAGCTCAATTAACTATCGCATTCTTCACGGTACTGTTTTAAACTCCGCACTAATTGGTTTTGTCTGCATCTGGATTGAAATTTCGATGATATTATTGATCGAAGGTTACACTGTGCGAGTGGCCCCCAATCGCTAGATGGACTTTCTATCAAGGCGACGTCAATTTGGCAATCTTAATATAAAAAAAGACCCGGACTGAAAGGCTAAAAAGTTACAAGCAACCTAGGCGATACGTTTCGATGAAAATTAGTAGAACCCACAGATATCAGAAAAAAGAGAACCTATATCTCTCCCCGTCTATCGTAGCTACGCATAAAATAAACAGAAATGAATACGCATTAATAATCTTAAATAGTAACGCAAACGTTCCAATTAATCTAAACCCGTGTATGTTGACATTTCCGTTGGTTAACAGAATTAGGTAGGTACAGAGAATATACAACATAAATCAACAATACACAGTGCTGCCCAGCAAACATTTGTGTATAATCCGGAGAGGTGAAAAAGCAAACAGCTCGGTCGCGGACCCGGAGTCCTCCTCGGTCATCCTTCAGTTAATTGGGCACATTAGTCATATGTCGGGTGGCTGAACACCAGCTACCTTATCTCTAGTGATTTGTAAGGCTGCTGAAATATAAATTATAGACCCAAAGCTAAATAAATTAAGCTTCGGTGAGTTATCGAAGAGTTTAGTAATTTATTGTTATTGGATAGGATTCATAGAGAACTTTAATAAAACGATACGGATTAAAGTCTAAGACTATTTAACAACTTAAATTTAAAAAAAAGTCCTGTTGTTAAATAAATAGTTTAAGTCTAAACGTTGAAAATGGTCTAAGATTAAAGTTAAAATTTTTTTTTTCTAAACTATAAACGTACCTACATAAAATGTATAAAAAATAAAATTCTGACAAATGCGAGTCGGACTCGCGCACTAAAGATTCCGAACCAAAAATCACGTTTTAGATGTGTGCCCCTTTAAAATATTAGTTTTCCTTTGTTTTTAGTATTTTTCGTGAGAACAGCAATAGAAATACATCATCTAGGAAAATTTCAAGGGTTCAGACAGTTCAGACAGACAGTCAGTGGTGTTTCATAATAGATAACAGTGCCTGGGCGTGGTTCGTGCTATGTACCTTGCAATTTTCACGTTTTTTTGCGGACGTGGTCTGATGTGCGAACACGAAAGGTGCTCACATGATGTATACTGAAGCTCTCGAAACTGAGGCTTCGATTGTAAGCTGTATATCGCTCAATCTGATGCGCGCGCGGTCGTTCAGAGTGGCAGAATGAATTTAGGAATGTGGGTAGCAGAGTGTTGCCATGTACAATACATAAAATACGATGCGTTTAGTTGTGTAAGTGTTTACTTAAAATGTACCATAAATATATAAAATAAAAATAATACATATTATGCGTCGATACAGTGCTATTTTTACCCGTTGGGTATGAAATCTTATCTTAAACATTTCCGTGGAGTGTATAGCTTTCATTTATCTGTACACTAACAAGTGTGCAAAAAGTCTGTACCCCTTTTTCATAAATTTACGAGACTGTGTAAAATTTTATGAATTTAATGTTGAAATGAAGCAGTTTTTTTTTAAATAAAATACTGTTTAAATTCGACGAACAATGGGTTTCTAAACTTTATAAATTCAAAGTCTCTTTGCCATCAATTATTACTGGCACGGGTTAGGTCTTGTCATAAATGAATCAAGCTTAGGGTAATTAATGCTCGTATAACTACAATCGTGAGAATAGTGAAAAATTAACTTCGACAGAAAAGCTTTTAGGAAATCATTTATAGGTTCTTAATCTTCGCTATAATGTAAATGATAAAGATGTTTGTACGCTAGAGACATGAGCGAGCAATTCCTTATTCTTCATTACAATTCGATCTTTCAAAAGTAAAGTAATGTGATACAAACGACTACCAACAAGCTAAATACTGTATCAGGCGTCTGTAGCTTTAATTTACTGAAATGTCTAGAGCTTTTTTCCGCGTGGCGAATTTTCCACTGGCTCCATTCATCAGGCGAATGTCACTGTCCCCCACCGAGCAATTACTGATGTTGCACTCCACGGCACTGCCGTAATTACTAGATATTACCTACAGCTCTACTTGCGCTGCCAATATAAGAATACTTAGCACACCGTTTCACGATGCCTGTTTTTGCAACGTTCCTTTTTTGAAATAGAAAGAAATGGTTTTTCCAACCTACCTTCTTTAAAGTAGGAAGACATTTTACTTCAAAATAAAGTCTCAAACAACATTGTGGTGTTCTTTGCCATCTTTAGATTCCCTACAATGATATTCGACTGTATGTGTTGTTGTAATAATGCCTTTAAAGCAAACATACACTCATTTGCAAAAAAAACGGGCACCTAAGCAATGAACCATTTCAAATGTTAATATTGCTTTGTTTGATAATTATAGGTAGGTTTATCCTCACAATTTGGTAAATTAATAAGAAAATAATCGTTTTCATCAGTATTTCATAAAATTTTGTTACAATTTAGGGAAATAATGCTAAACCTCGCTAGTAGTGTATGTTCGCTAGTAGTGCATATGCTCATGAAGTAAAAATAAAAAAGTTTTTTTGTTTGTTTTTCTTTAATAAAGTAAAAGCAGATAAATGTTTAGTATCGAGTGTGACCCCCTCTAGCTAAAATCGCAGCTTGAATTCGTCTGGGCATGCTAGCGAGTATATCCCGGATACTTGCTTGCGGAATACGTTCCCACTCCGCAGTAATCACATTCTTCAGCTCTCTGATGGTCTGCGGAGCCGGGTGTACTGATCTCACACGCCGTTTTAGAACGTCCCAGATTTGTTCTATGGAATTGAGGTCGGGACTTCCAGCTGGCCAATCCAAACGACGAATGCCGACCTCTTGCACATACGCATTAACATCGCGGGATCGGTGGGCGCGAGCATTGTCGTCCATAAAAATCGAGTCTTGACCTAGAGCGGCCAATGCGGGTTGTGCATGAGGAATTAGAGCTTCCGTTATGTATCGATGCCCAGTCAGTGAGCCGTTTTCAATGAAGACTAACTCTGTACGTTCCATTGAATTTATTCCTCCCCAAAACATAACAGAGCCCCCACCATAAGGTGTGATTTCTTCGAAAAATGCATCTGCAAAGCGCTCTCCTTGTCTTCTTAGCACTCGCCGACGTCGATCTTTACCGAACAGAGATATCCTGGCTTCCTCAGAGAACAAAACCCTATTCCAATCTTCTTGAGTCCATGATTCACAATTTCTAGCGAACCTAAGCCTGTGAACTCTGTGCTCACGGAGTAATTTGGGGCCGCGGGCCGGGCGGTGACTGCGTATATTGGCAGCGAGAAGCCTCCTTCTGACCGTCCATAGACTAATATGCACATTTCTTACTTCTTGGAGGTTGTTCTTAAGATCCACATACGAAGATTTGCGATTTCTCAATGCGCGACTCACAAGAAAACGATCATCCCGTGGTTGGGTACATGGTTTTCTTCCAGAACCAGGCCTTCTCTCGACGGAACCAGTCTGCTGATATCGCTGCCTGGTCCTTTGGACCGTCGAGCGACTAACATTTACCCTCCTAGCCACGAAACATTGGCTGCAACCCTCTTCAAGCAGCGCGATAATTTTGGTAGCTTTTACCACTTTATCTACCATTTTTGATACAGCCAAACAGCAATAAATTAAGCTTTGACAGTCAAGGATATGAAATAAATCGAAAAAAAATTGAATAAAAGTTGTGAAAGTCGATGTTAACTTCTGGAACTTCGCGCCAAAAATGTAGGATAAAAAGGGGTTTTCTGTAAAAATGAGCATCAAATGAAAATTTGAATTTAGAACGTACTTTTTTAAATACCACGGCATTTTTAAAACCGGCCAGTAACGTGTACAAACGATTGAAACCTTTTTGGTATTGTATCTTTTTAAAGATGAATGAAAATGAAAACCGCCCGTTTTTTTTTTGCAAATGAGTGTATTAGTTTAGAAGAATTTTAACAAGAAATTAAATTTTCTTATTGAAATTGTATTCATTTAACATATGAAAACACTCTCGAGAGGTAAAACGATAATCATCTACAATGTTGGGATAGGGTGTCTATATGTATGTACTGTAAAACATCACCTGCTGATCCTCTGAGTATTAAGTATTGCCTTCGATATTGGACATCGACATCATGACTACCTGTGTCACTGTATCAGGAAGAAGTGATTATGAGGGTCACGAAAAGATTATTTGGTGCTATTATTTGCTAGTTACATGGAATGAAACTTGTCGAATATGAAAAGACAACAATTTCATTTTCGTCGTTATACAGCTTCAAGTCTTGTGGCATACACATTCAAAGCTATGCTTGTCTGTATGATAAAAAATACACCTGCCACACTGTTCACCAATCACAATAACGATATTCAAATTAACCACAACATTCAAACAAGAAGAAAGGCAGAGAGAATCAAAGCCGCTCAAATAAATAATTTCGCATCGTCCCTTTTGTTGCTCGCACAAAACTCGACCCCCATTGAGCGTTCGTAACGAGCGTCGCTATTACAACTTTTTTTTTACAAAAAATCACTCTGATAAATACATCATTCAATTTTTGGAGGAATAAAAATGAGTCAACGCAGAGACTCAACAATGCGGAATAAGTGAAACGACCGAATAATAAAATAAACCGGCCAAGTGCGAGTTGGACTCGCCCATGAAGGGTTTCGTAGCAGCAAGTAACATAATACAAAAGTTCTTATAGTTCGTTGCAACTTTGATTGATGTTTTAACTTAGCAGTGGTAGTGATTTTTCTAACCGAAAATTGCGGTTTATGACGAATTAAAAAAAAACTACCGGCTCTATCTCGTTCAAACCAATTTTCGTTGGTAGTTTTTATGGCAATGTACTTCATATATTCTTTTTAGATTTATCATCCTCTTAGTTTAGAAGTTAGAGGGGGGGGGACACACATTTTTCCACTTTGGAAGTGTCTCTTGCGCAAACTATTCAGTTTAGAAAAAAATGATATTAGAAACCTCAATAGCATTTTTAAAGACCTATCTATAGATACCGCACACGTATGGTTTTGATGAAAAGAAAAATTTTGAGTTTCAGTTCTGAGTATGGGGACCCCTAAAATTTACTGCTTACTTTCCAATTTTATATAAGAATCTTAATGCGGTTCACAGAATACATCTGGTTACCAAGTTTCAATATCATAGGCCTTATAGTTTCGGAGAAAAATGACTGTGACACACGGACGGACAGACAGACAGACCGACAGACAGACATGACGAATCTATAAGGGTTCCGTTTTTGCCATTTGGCTACGAAACCCTAAAAAAGGTAAAACATATCGGGTGCTCCGATTTTCAATATCGTTTTACAGGTAAACGAGCGTGTTATTCATATGTGTAAAGAGGAATTTCCTATGGTCGTAGATGGCTATCCATTTATGTTTAAGACCTTTCCTTACCTTTTTTAATAGTCTTTCATGTATTTCTTTAGAATGAATACCAATTGTAGCATTTTTTGTACGATGATAATGCTCTTAACCCATATGCACCCGGGTAATATATTCTTTTACCGTAACGGTTTTCTTCAATAGGTCCTATTTGTGCATAAAATGATTTGTATTCTAATGATATTTGGTTGGTACGTAACCAGTTGATTATATAACTTTGAAGCTTTAACCAGGAGTGTTTTTGTTGATAAATTGCTGTCATGTTCCAGCAATAAGTATCTAACATTCAATAACCATACCATCACGCCTATAACCCTTATGGCGCTAGACAGACGACGGGGCGGGCCGGGCTTTTTGCCCGCGACGTAATAAAGACCGCGTCTGTCCGCCGATGCCCGCGACTGCCCGCCCCGCGAACGCAACGCACACGACGGCGACGGGCGGGCAGTTAGTTCACTACGTTCGTTCTAGTGAAGAGCGCGTCAGTGAAAATGGATACCCAGAGAATTCGAGTAGTTGCTTATTTAATGTACAAAAAAAGAAAGAGACGCAATCGTAATATAGTCCATTGAAATGTTACATGAGCTTTGCATTTATTAGAGGACGCAATTTTATTTTCGGGACATATGTGGGGGGTCAATAGAAGCTTAACCTCAAGTTTGTGGGGTCGCCACCCTTGTCCCCCGGCCGCCATCTTGAAAAGAGTGGGGAAAAAAATACATTTTTCGCAACATTTCGGAAACTATGAGTCTTACAAAAAAATTGTAGAAGCATAATTTGTAGCATATTGTGTTGCCTACAAATGTGTATATAACTTAACAAAAAATTTTGAATTTTTTTATAAAAAATTTCTTTTTTGGTCTTTAACTTTTTTTATACATTTTACAAAAATAATACCTCAGACTAATCTTGTAGATGATCTTTAAAGAGAAATTTAAAAAAAAATGCCACAGAGCAAAAAAGAAATTTTTTATAATTTTATTTTCAATTTTTTGTTTATAATTTTTAATTTAGGACAAAAATTTGTTTGACATATAATATTTGTAGGCAAAACAATTTGCTACAAATTAAGTATCCACAATTTTTTTGTAAGACTCATAGTTTCCGAGATATTGAGGAAAAAGTGTTTTCACCCCTTTTTAAGATTGCGGCCGGGGGACAAGGGTGGCAACCCCACAAACTTGAGGTTAAGCTTCTATTGACCCCCCACACATGTCCCAAAAATAAAATTGCATCCTCTAACAAATGCAATATTCGGTCCTTAAATTGTAACATTTCAATGGACTAATAGGGAGTACTGGGTACTCGATGACAACTCATCCCATACTGCAGGCGTATATATTGCCTGGCATATTTGGTTCCATAGCTTCCTCTTTTCATTTACATCGTGATATTCTTTTAATGCCGTATTATAAATCGGCGATCTTTTTTAGACTTGAGAAATTAAATTTTCGACGTCGAAGGCGTCCATCACTAGAAAACGTGCGGCGAGGACTTTAGCGCTATCGTTCGCGGCGAAATTGACCGGCCCGGCCCGCCCCGTCGTCTGTTTTACGCCTAAAGGGTATCAGACGTAACTTACAGTACACTCGTAAGCGGCAAGTCTATTGTAGTCGTCAGGCATTATAGACACATATATGTATAGAGACTCTATAACCATCCTTTTATGTACTTCATTATAAGTAGTTTTAAGACTTTTTTATTAATGAAATGTTCCTGTTCATCTTTACAAATTTTATACAACAAAAATATACCGATGAAAATATATTCGACAGGTTAGCCAAAAACTCACCCCCTTCTGTCGACTACCGTGAGATATTGAAAACCGATCCCGGGGCACTCCGGACCTTTTTTATTGGCAACATTTCACTCCTCTAGCATTGTGAAATGTTTGATGAAATGGATTTTGCGTTGTCAAATTGCTTTGATATTTCGATGCTACCTTGTCTTATTAACCCTCATTTACCTTTGTAATTGCCAACGGGCAAATATGTACCTCATTTATAACAAACTTGTCATTTCTTATTATATTTGAAGCCACGTTTATTATGTAAAAGTTTATGAACTTTCATAAAAGAAATCATATTTTTCAATTCGTTTAAGGTCTAGGTAAACATGCTATTCCTCATACTTAAAAAAATTAGCTCTTACCATTTAGGAACATATTTTACCAAATAATAGATTACTATTATCTGATATCAACGAAAGTGAACACAAGTTTTTCAAATCATACGGTTCGCATCAACTACGATACCTTAAACCATGTGAAATAACTGGAAAAGAAATCATCCGTCTTGTAAAACGGTCTGTCGTGGAACGGGGACCTGTTTCGGCATGTTTAACACCCACCGACGCAAATAGTCCGCTTCTTTTGCCTCACCAAGCAAAGCGTCATTGAATGCAAGAGCGATAAGGTGAAAAGAATAAACGTCGTAACTACGACGCGACGATCTGATATGTCATTATCAAATCAGCCTACGCCACAACACACGGTCCTGCGCTTTTCGCATCCAGTTCTATCCTCCATCCTTTTCCAGGTCGTCGGAACATCAGGCAGGTGGACGTCGTACCCCACGTTCGCCTAGTCGTGGTTTCCACTCCAGATTTGATATGTATTGATACATAACCAAGAGATTATACTTTTGTTCACACTTTGACAACTTTTTGGTTTTTTAACCGACTTTAAAAAAGGAGGAGGTTACTCAATTCGACCGTATATATGTTTTTTTTTATTTTTTTTTATGTTTGTTCGCGCATTACTCCGTCGTTTATGAACCGATTTGAAAAAATTTTTTTTCGTTCGAAAATAGATGCTCCCAAAGTGGTCCCATTTTAAGGAAGTCAGGATCTGATGATGGCATCCTGGAGAAATCAAAGGGAACTTTTAAAAATTGTAGGGACATCTTGGGCATTTGTAAATATTTTTTATTAAGAGCTTTAAAGTAGTACAACTTAATGAAGGTCTGGAGTCGATCTGATGATGGAGACGAAAGACATTACAGAGATTTCCCTAACTACACTCGAGAGCAATGAATCCGGGTCACTTAAAGAATCCTAAAAATCTCGGAAACTAAAAATGCTAGGTTAATGCAATAAATTGTATTTAATAGACAATGTAATACTCCTTAAATGAAGGTATTAAAACTTCTTAGTTATTGTAAAGTTATATCATAAAAAAATCAAATTTGAAAAAGGGCCACTTTCGAAGATGGAACTACGAAATTACAGCATTTGGTGTTGCTTTTGTTTGTAATCTGTCATTTATGTGGGTACATAAACCATGTTGATAGTGCTCTATATTCATTAATCAAGCTGAAATTATGTCGCTTACGCCTGAAGAATGCACCAGAATACTTACAATGCTGGAAACCGGCCGGAGTCAGCGCGATACAGCCAGGACTGTCGGTGTGTCGCTGTCAACAGTACAAAGAGTTCTCCGACGTTACGAAGAAACTGGTTCTAACCTACGCAGACCAGGAACGGGCAGAACCAGGTGTACCACAGCACGAGAAGACCGATACTTGGTGAACACCATGCTTCGAAATCGCTTTCTCACAGGAACTGAACTCACCAATCAGTTTCGACGCCTCGGAGGAAGTAACCCAAGTGCATGGACAGTAAGACGTCGGCTTGCTGAATCTAACTTAAAACCCCTTAGACCTGCAAACGGCCCTAAACTGGAGCGTGGGCATCGTATTTCGAGACTAAGGTATGCCCAGAGCCACGTAAATTGGAGTATTGAAGATTGGTCAAAAGTTATGTTCTCCGACGAATCAAAATTTATGCTCTACAAGCACGATGGAAGACACAGAGTGTATCGAAGACCAGGGGAAAGATTCAAGCAAGCATGCATCGAAGAAAAAGTAGCCTACGGTGGTGGGTCTGTACTTGTGTGGGCCGGAATTTCTTCTGAAAGTCGCACAGAGCTGGTGATCATAGAAAACGGCTCTTTAACTAGCGTAAGATATGTGGAAGAAATCCTCAATGATCACGTTGGTCCATTTATGGTCAATTTAGGTGAGGATGCTATATTTATGCATGACAATGCCCGACCTCATACAGGTAGGATTGTGAATGACTACCTTCAAGAGATGAACATTACTCGTATGGAGTGGCCAGCGCGCAGCCCGGATATCAACCCGATCGAGCATGCTTGGGACGAGCTAGGCAGATGCGTAAAACAACGAAACCCTCCCCCAATCACGCTTCGTGAGCTCAAAATTGCTCTCACAGAGGAATGGGAGAATATTCCCCAAAATCGTATAAGGAACTTGGTGTACAGCATGCCAAACCGCGTAAACGCAGTAATGGAAGCACGAGGAGGCAATACGAAGTATTAAAATTCAAGAAAATCGTAATAAAGTTCAAAAATTTCATGTTTCCTATTTTTGTTTTAAGGAGAGATCAGCAGTTTTTTCTTTATGTAATTTTGTGTTAATAAAATGTATGGTGACTCATATTTTTTTTACTTTCATTTAAGGAGTATTACATTGTCTATTAAATACAATTTATTGCATTAACCTATCATTTTTAGTTTCCGAGATTTTTAACATTCTTTAAGTGACCCGGATTCATTGCTCTCGAGTGTATATACAGCAGTTACCTTGTTTGGTAAATGTCGTGTTAACGCAATAAAGCTCTTGTCAACTTCTATGAGATCCTAATTAAAAATACAAACACTCTTCATTCAAGTAATGAATACAAATTAAGAACATAAACAACAAAATAATGTTACGTCTAATTCGTAAAGAATACATTACAAATTAGTCGTATGGCTAGCAGAATATTATTATTACACTTACGGTTTTTGATTAATGAAATTCTTATAGTTTATACACTCGTGGAATGTCAATAAATAATTAAGCTAAAAGGAAGTTACTGTCCCGGTTCTCCTCAGGGAGCAACAAGCATCACATTAAACTTTGTTGTTATAGTGATGGTATTGAGGAAAATACATCCAATGAGATTATCACTTGGGAAATTTGGCTGATATTAACTGTTAGTATTCTTATGTAGGATTAGGTGTGCCTCCTCGGGTTTGCTAACTGTCAACTCTATTATATTTTTTGAAATAAAAGTAGCTTAAATTACTCCTTACAGCAACAGCTATATGCCGTTTCAGAGATTTCATTGACAATACTTGAAAAAATGACTTGTTTTGTAAGTATTGTTGGTATATTGACATTTTCATAATTATGGTAGTTATATTTTCATACGCATTTAGGGAAAAGTACTGTACTAAGATCTTCGAGGCCACAGCTTCGTTCATCGTTTGCCAATGGTGCAACTACTGATTAAAGAACGAGATCATCATGAATAAAAGGAAACCTATACAAATCCCTGTTCTAACCTGTCTGGTTCGTGTGTAAGTCCGACTAACTACCTAAAAGAAAAACTGGATATGCCTCTAGCAATGGACTTGGACACCCAGATTTGATATGGCCGTTATGTTTTAGGTACTCCTGAGGGAATAGTCGACATTTTGCAGGGCGCTTTCAAACTAATAGAATTTAAATGTACCGTGGCGTGATATCAGCAATGCAAACAAACGGCGTAAAACCTTTCTATATTTTTGAACACTTTTATGTCTTACCTTCATTGGTTATCTCAATACAGAAATGGACTGAACGGATTTGGCTGGAGCTAAGCATATAGATAGTTATTATAAATTAGAAATATACATTTAACGAAGTAAGGGTTGTGATCAAGATTCATTGTTATAGAGGAATCCTTGTCGAATGATATCAAGGAAATATGGCTGGTCTGCATTCTTGCATAATTACCCTAAAAGAGGACATAGTTTCTGTCACTAGACATTTTGTTACTTATTTTCCTTGACTAAATAGTAATATAGTACGATAAGAGATCAACCTCCCAAATTGGAATTAGAAGATACGAATGTCCAACAGTGGACTATAAAATTGGTACTGACTATGACACGTTGATTTGATGTGCCTGTTTCATAAGATACGTATCTTGAGGGAATAGTTAAATTGCCTTCTGTATTGCATATCTATAAAGCACAGTATGCCATCAAATTCATAGAATTTAAGAGTGACCCAAAAACCCAAAAAAATGTTACGGGCAAAAATTTCTAGCTGCTCGCTGTGTTACGTATGGTTATCGACACTACGCTACGAGGTGAATAATAATGATCTATAGGTCCACACTATACTTGAACACTTATGTACTAGAAAGTCCAAATTTGGCGAGTAGGTTTCTTATAAAGTCTAAGGGGCTACTGAGAAAGGATTTTTCTAAATTCTTCTCCTAAAGGAGTGAAATGGGGGTCCACAGTTTGTACGGGGAAACAAGAGTAGTTAGATTATTTGAATTAAAAATTCACAGGCGTATTCTTTAAGATAAATGAGTAAACACGTGTTTCAGGCTTTTTGAAAGTTCAACCCCAAAAAAGGAAAAAAGTCCCCAATAGGGGTGATAGCTCAAAATATCAATATGGGTATCGTTTTCATAGTATTTTGAGACGCTAATTAAAAAAAACCGGCCAAGTGCGCGTTGGACTCGCCCAAGAAGGGTTTCGTAGCAGCAAGTAACATAATATAAAAGTTCTTATAGTTCGTTGTAACTTTGATTGATGTTTTAACACGTTCGCAGTGGTAGTGATTTTTCTGACCTGCGGTTTATGACGTATTAAAAAAAGAACTACCAGCTCTATCTCGTTCAAACCAATTTTCGTTGGTAGTTTTTACGGCAATGTACATGCCGGCATGATGAAGGCTAGACCTAGTTTTACCCGAAAACAATCGGCTCGTACTAGGTTTAACCAAGAGTAAGTGGCTACACCTAGTTCTAACCGGCTAAAACTAGGTGCAGCCGCACTTCGGGTATTAGCCGTAACATATATACTAACAAAATATCCATCATCTATCTATACTTATAATAAATCTGTAGAGAGGTCAATTCTGTACATGAAATATATTTTCAAAATAACTATTAGGGGGTGATTAGTGATCGATACTGATGCCAAAAATGCAATTAGTAAAATTTTTGTCTGTCTGTCTGTCTGTCTGTATGTTCCTTATAGAAACAAAAACTACTCGACGGATTTTAACCAAAAAAAGTACAATTATTCTTCATACTCCTGGGCAGGTTATAGTATACTTTTCATCACGCTAAATCAATAGGAGCAGAGTAGTGAAGGGAAATTTTGGGAAAACGGGTGAAGTTACTCCATTTTTAAGCTTCCGTCGCGTGTGCAGCCTTAATGGTTAAAGTTACATAGAAATTATGTATGACGGAAATACAATATGTATTTCCGTCTACATAAAATTGTCTAAAAAATATCCTATGTCTATCTTTTATGGTTGACTCATTTCTTCGGAATACATCTCACAATGATGAAGGCGCATCTAATAATAATTTCCGAGATCTTGCCATAAATCAGTGCATATTAGCTCTTCAGGAAGACTTAACAGCAGTAGGCGGTAAATCACTCTGTGAATATGGTTTGCCAACACCAACATCAGTCGGAGAGGTTACCAATAGAGAATAATCCGCAGAGATTGGTTACAGCTCAATGGAACTGCTAGCAACATTAGAAAACAAATTGTGTCCCAATGATGACTGCAGAACAACGTTCAGTCTATGCTCGCGTGTGCGAGAGTGTTCAGAATAATTTGGGAACAATATGGTTTTTAGATGCACCTGGAGGAACTGGGAAAACCTTTTTGACTAAATTAATATTAGCTTATGTTCGAAATCAGCGTAAAATTGCTCTTGCCTTGGCTTCATCAGGTATAGCTGCAACATTGCTACCAGGAGGAAGAACTGCTCACACAATGTTTAAAATATCAATTGATTTAGATCGCACGGAAAGGTCAACCTGTAGTATTTCAAGAAACAGCGACAAAGCTAAGGTATTACGTGAGTGTAATTTAATAATATGGGATGAATGTACGACGGCCCATCGAAAAGGAGTAGAAGCGGTAGACAGAACTTTAAGGGATATAAGAAAAATGATCGACCAATGGGCGGTATCACAGTTTTATTTTGTGGTGAAATAAATCTGTAGAGAGGTCAATTCTGTACATGAAATATATTTTCAAAATAACTATCAGGGGGTGATTAGTGATCGATACTGATGTCAAAAAATGTACGAAAACCGACGAAAACGCGGACCAAGTCGCGGGCAAAAGCTAGTAATACCTATGTATATAACCTAATGAAATAGAAAATGTAAGATTTTATACAAATGGAACCTTTACTAAATGTCAAGTACGCAGACACGGAAGATATTTATAACATTTAAAATTATATGGCATAGGATATCTAGTAAATTAAAAGAAATAAAAAAATACATCTACTTTTTACAATAAAAATAGGCGTAGAAGTTAAACGATTGAAGGCAATGAACTTGTCATTCATTCACTTGACAAATGACACAGGTTGATCTCAGTAAGGGAGAAAGAGCGCATTGACATAGAAATCTGTGGAAATTCTTCGGCACCTTAATCCGACCCCAAGTTCAATCGAAGTGACATATCGGAAATTCAACCTATTATAGCGAGCGATTGAGCCTCGACTTACGATCAAAGGGAAGAAATATTGTGGAACTATTTTTTTTTGTAAACAGAGGAAGTCAAATATTTGATCAAGTCGTGTCTGTTTTGTACATTGAGTAAATACATTCATATTAATTCATTATTAAACTGCCACGTAGGAACTGCAAAACTACTAGCACCTATGAGGGCAACATTATCATTTTGATAAGTCCTCTTTTAATATCAATAAAAAAGTACTACGAGCAAAATGTGCGTCTGCCAACCCCTTCGGGGATATAGGCGTGATTATTATGTATGTGTTGTCACACAAAACTAAAACTTTAATTTCTATTATCTGCAACTGCCACAATTCCCTATTAAATTTTACTGTTTAATCTACACCACAGAGTTAATTAAAAGTAAACTCACAATTATCGCTTTGTCAATATTACTTTGTTATTCTAGATCTGTATCCTTCTAAAGGCAAGAGGAAAATCTCGGCACACTTCTTAATGGTACTGCAAAGGGTACTGGATTTGCCGTATTCAATTATAATTGGATCACGGTGTAAGCAAATATTAACGTTACGCTATTACAGCAATTGTTAGTTTAATCGACTAGTTCAATGTTGCTAACGTTTCTGTGAGCATTGAGCCATAAAGTCTACGGTTCTGGATAAACTCATTCGAAACAAAGGGATATACTCGACTAAAAAAGATTAGTATTCAATTTAATATGGATGACGAGTAATTGCAGGCAACACTGGAACCCGTGTTGAGATATAAAGTTAGAAATTTCAAAGTAATCAATATAGGACCTGAAACTACATCTAGAGAGCTACCATTCTTGATCTGTTTGGTTGCGGCACCGTTTGTCTGCTAAGCCAATAGAGAGTTCGCCCAAGACTATTGACGTAGACCGGTGCCTGAGAACCGCGGGGTGCTGCTCGCCGTCCTTACAGTAGTAGGCCAAAGACGGCGGCGTGATGTGAGAGTTTCACGCATGCCTCACGCCCCAATAAGCGGGAAAACACCCGAATCAACCCTTAGAGATGCGGGATAGTACCAGAACCCCTAGGAGAAGCCCCGGGTGGTAGCCAAAGTCTGCAGAGAATGCTGGGACAGTCTTCCGAGTGCGTATCTGGGGATCTCGGCTGTAGGCAGTAGTAGGGCGCCATCTAGAATTCCAGCATGGCATCCATGAGGATTCCGCAGAAAAATAAAAATAACAACTTCTACTGCGAAATAAATGCTTTGACTGCCTGATATACTATATGTATATCAGTTATGGGAAACGACATAACAGATAGATTACATTTTTGGATATTATTGTTAAGTGACCATCTATTGAAACGATTATCTACCCCTCGATATAATTGTCGTATTATCTTTTGAAAGTAAATTAAACCCCAACTTTATAATCCTTTATAACTATGCTAACAGCCACACTATAACAAATTGCCAGGCTTATGAAAAGGGCAAAAAGCACCTTAAACACTGCCTGCGCCACAGCTTAATGTGATCGTAGTAAGCTTAGTGTGAAGCGTAATGGGTCCCTAGTTTTGAAATGCCCACGCCCAAAACATATTTTCTCCGCTCACAACTTTTATCTGAGAAAGATAATGAATGTATGTAATGAAAACAGCGACATACTGGACAACATAACAATCACATATATCCTTCCGTAACACTATCTTTGCCCTGAGGCTTGGCTTTCGACGTACTTCCAACCCTACCTTTTTCCTTTGACGGGATACCATTCAAAAACATTTTCCTTGTGAATACTTTGTTATAATACGAATGTGCGAAAATTCAGGCAAATTCGTTCAGCTGCGCGTTGATAAATCAAAAACAGAAGAAAATAGGTTAATTTTATACATTTCTATAAAATAGTGATATTTTATATTGTAATAATATATTGATAGAAAGATGATATCTTTTCACAACTATGTAGTTAAATAATATTTTAGAACCACAAGTGTTTATGTAAACGAATTGGTATTTCAAGCGTGAATGACTTGAAGTGTGCTTTTCACCTAAAAGCATTGATCTAATAAAACTTATATTACTTGAATACCATAAGTTTTATTAGATCAATGCTTTAAGGTGAAACAGCTGAATTGGTTTCCCCACAAATAAATTTCCATGTTAGTGTACCAATAAATAAAAAATATTTTCTTGCTAATATCCACATGAACGAACATTAAAACGTTGGTAAACATTACACAAAGGAAATTGTTTTTCGTCTAACAGAAAGAAAATAAAACAGTTGAGAGTTAATTTATATAGAGGTTGTTTGCCTCTAATTTGTTGTGGCTTGGGGGAAAATCACCGCACACAGTGGTTTCACAAACTTGTCCGTGCGTTGAAACTCGATTCGGTTACTTGTGATCTTGAGTTACACCTTAACGCTATACCTATAAGACTAGCTACCTAGTTTTATTCACTTAGAGCATCTAAAAATACAACTTTTAACTTTTATATAGAAAGTATAATTGCATTTTGAAGGTATTAGTGTGGTGCGTACTACTTAGTCGCACCACTATAATTCCCAAACGGCTTGGAGGATCCTTGCATTGAATATATATTATTGATAGGACATGTCTGATTAAGGTAATACGACGGAAGTGGAAATGAGTTCCGTGCATTTATTTATCTACCTCCTTTTATTCGCGTTAACACTTTAATGTAGCTTCATAGTGCACTGTGTTACTACTTACCAACTTAAATTTACGAAAGATCCTACTTATAAACTTAAACAAAACTAATTAGGTATTTTTTCGTTCCTTGTTATTAACATAGTAGCTTCATTATTTATTAACATAAATAATGAAGCCACTATGTTAATATGTTAATAACAATAAGGCATTACTGTACAAATGACTTCTACAACATGAATTTAGTCGTAATTAGAAGTAAGTTACTTGCTGACATGCACATTCAGTAAGTATCATTGATTAGGTGAAAATTAAAAGAGGAAAGATTTGATTGTTTGTTTGTTTGCATCGAATAGGCTGCGAAACTACTTAACCGATTGGAAAAATTCTTTCACTGTTAAGACGCTACGCTATCCCCGGGTAACATAGGCTATATTTTATTCCCGTATTCCCACGGGACGGGAACTACGCGGGTGAAACCGCGTGACGTCCACTAGTAAATAATATTCATTCAGTTCAATAAAAGCACCTAACCAAGCAAGTTGATATATTCATTTATTTTATTGAATACTCACATCAACCTAGCATTAGCATACACATAACACAAGTGTTAGGAAACACCTCTAAATTTTTGGTCTTTCAAGCCAGTATTACGGTGTCAATTGATGTTTGTAAATTTCCAACGAACGTAATTCCGTCATCAAGGAGGGAATTTGTTTAAAAGATATTTATATTCCCTATTTACCGGTTGAGCTCTCGTGGGCGCCCGTCAAATTTCCATTCATAATTCGATCTCCTTCAGATCGAACGGAAATACTTTAGGATTGGAAAATGTTTACAATATTTTGTATTCTTGTGTAGGTCTTAACATACTCTAAAATGTAATATCAAGTTAAATGAATCGTAACTTGGGATTAGTAGAATGATGAACACAAATGCAATATCATCATTACTGGTAGTAATAGTCCTAACGCTAAAAGCGTTGTAATAATAATTTAATCATATAGTTTGGATTCAAAATCCGTATTTTTTATCCCTACTAATATTATAAATGCGAAAGTAACTCTGCCTGTCTGTCTGTCTGTCTATTAAGCCTTCATGCCTAAACGGCTGGATCGATTGAGATGAAATTTGATATAGGAATAGTTCGAGGGCCTAGGAAGGACATAGGCTACTTTTTAACTCACTGCGCCAAAGGAGGGTTATGATTTTACGTGATAACCACTTCTACGCGGTCGAAGCCGGGGGGAACAGCTAGTTATAACTAAAAAGTTATGGCAATCAATTAAAAAGCTAATAAGTGGCAGGTCGTAGCTATATCCGCAATGGTTCACGGAGGCAGAAATAATGTGTATATAAGTAATAAAGTAGCACCTTCTGTTTGAAGCTTTTAAGATTGCGCTAGTCAGTGGCCGGAACACTGTCGAATAAGCAAGCCGTTTCACCCAACATCAGTTAGTGAGAGCGGGAAGCAGCGATAATTTATTCATTCAAAGGTCCTTCATTAGAAAGGGTGTTATGAAAAAAGTACTGCATTATATCAACTTAGAATAAAGTTATCTGAACTCTTTGAGAAATTAACTTTGTCGTAACCAACCTAAATTTTGAGTTTTACCGCAACTTTTAATACTTATTTACACATAAACTTGTTTAAAAATTAAGCGGAAAGATCGAATATTTAAAGGCTTCTATAATTTTAGTGTTTAATTAATAATATTCACATTTTTGAACCGTACAAAGAAATTTTATGATAAGGCAAAACGATTAAATCCTTTACTTTATATGTTGGATATTAAACATTTGAGTAATTTCCTCCCGAAGTTAGTGTGGACAAAATAGCGACTAGCGCAACCTTAAATATACTTAGGGCATAAACTTTTAATGAGCAAATCCTTTATTGCCTTACCGAACATTCACACTGATAAATATGACCAATATAAAGGCAAACAAAATGTCAGCATGACAAATTATTTCGGACACCGTAATTTAACTCTACATTTTATTTTTCTACACCTTTCATTGTGTTGAAAAAAAAATGAGCCGGTCAGTTTCTGTTTCAGGTGTTCTGAAAACAGTTAATGAAAAATCGTCTCATTCATATGACACGGCAAACTGTAGAATCCTAATTTTATGGTAGCTCATTTAAAGAACCCATGGTATTGGATATTGTATCAATAGGTAGCGCTTCCTTTTTCAATTGGATGTATACTTACTTGGTTTTCCGGTAGATCCTTCAATTTATCTTCTGATTCTTCGAATTCTGAATAATTCGATGCCAACTCTAAAATATTTTAACCTGTCCTGAGACTTCATAGAGTTTGTACTATTCTTTCTTTTATTTGCAATGCTGTGGCTCTCGTTTTGACTTCATGTAGCTTTCGGGGGCCACAACATTCCAAATACAACCAAGAATATCTCCACAACCGCCGCCATCAACCGTTGGTGAGCATCTCTTCTTGGAAATTGAACTCGCCCATATCAAATTATTACTTGGAGTATATTATTGCCCCTCTATGCACATTAACTTTTTCTCTTCGTTTGAAAATTTAGTTGAACGACTTTCAGCCAATTATAGTCAAACTGTTATTATGGGAGACTTTAATACTTGTCTTTTAAAGCAAGATTCCCGTTCTTCTTCTTTTCTAAGCATAGTCGAAGCCTGTAATCTATCTGTCTGGCCTTCTAGTGCTACCCATCACGCTCCTGATCACCCTCCAACTCTTCTTGATTTAATACTTGTCTCTTCCACGGACCTTGTTGCTAAACACGGTCAGTATCCAGCTAACGCTTTTTCTTGTCATGACTTGATATTTCTCTCATATAAAGTTCGTCCTCCGAAACCTAAGCCTAAACTCCTTATGCAGCGCAATTTTAGTGGCATGAACCTAGTCAAACTCCGTGAGGATGCTAGCAACATCAACTGGGATCCGTTGTATGAAGCACAGACGATTGATGCTAAAGTTAAATACTTAAATGAAAAAATTGTGGAGCTTTACGACTTGCATGCACCAGTACGGGCAGTAAAGGTTAAGCATTTTCCGTCTCCGTCTTGTTACGCTCCTTTAACATATCCCCACCAGCGATTGATTGGTTTCATAGTTACCTGTTTGGACGCCGGCAACGAGTTTGCGTTGAAGAATCTTTTTCTACTTGGTGTAATACTTCTGTCGGCGTTCCACAGGGTGGCGTGCTTTCTCCTTTGCTGTTCACTATTTTTATAAATTCGATCTCGAAATATTTATTTTCTTCCTACCACCTTTATGCAGATGATCTTCAAATCTACAATCAAGCCTCATGGTCTATGGTCTGAACTATCTACAGCATTTACTATACTTAATACTGACTTAGCGTACATCAGTCAATGGAGCAGAAAATAAGGCTTAAAGGTGAACCCCTCTAAGACTCAAGTTATTTTGGTCGGGAGTACACAAATGATAAATAAAGTGCAATGGACAACCCTTCCGAATATCGAATTTGATGGTGTTACCTTGCAAGTTAGCAGTGAGGTAAAGGACTTGGGTATTTTGATCGACAGTACACTATCTTGGCGTCCCCAAAGGAGAGAGGTTAGCCGAAAGCTTTTTGCTTCTGCAGGCTCACTGCGTAGATTACGTAACTTCCTGCCAACTGCCACTAAAAGGGCGCTTGCAGAAACCCTTCTCCTTCCTGTACTCGACTATGCAGATGTTAGCTATCTCGATATCACTGAGGAGCAGCTAGACAAACTTGAGCGACTTCAAAATTTTTGTATCAGATTTATATTTGGGTTACGCAAATATGATCACGTATCTCAGTTTCGAAGACAGCTCGAGTGGCTCCCGATTCGTCTTCGTCGGAACACTCATATTCTTTTTATGCTTTATAGCACTCTCTTTAACCCCTTTACTCCCGTTTATCTAAAAGAACGTTTTAAGTTTCTCAATGACACACATTTGAGATCTCTAAGGTCATCAGTATCACTGCAATTAGAAATTCCTAGTCATTCCACATCTTTTTATGACAAGTCCTTCGCAGTACAAGCTGTACGGTTGTGGAATGCCTTACCAATAAACATAAGGCGCGCGCAGTCTCTAAATGTTTTCAAAAGACTGATTAAAGAATATTATTTAGCATTATAGTATCTATGCATGTACTCGTATGTAATTGTGTATTTATGTGTAGGTATATATATTTATATATATATTATTAACCTATTCTTTATGTATATAGTTGTGTATGTATGTATTTGTGTATGTAATTTATGGTTTTATTGACATGTATATGTTGATGACGTGGAATGTTTAAACGTTCAAATTTATGACGTGTATTAATAAATCACATCCGAAACTTCGTTACACTAATGACCACCCATATCCTGTGATTCTTAACAGTCTTTTCCATCCAAAGGTTGCCTGTAAGAGATAGCTTTTTAGCGATAAGGCCGCCCTCTGTACATGTATAAAATTGTAATATCTTTCTTTTCTGTATGTTTTATATTGGTGTACAATAAAGTTTATTCTATTCTATTCTATTCTATTCTAAGAATAGGTAAAAAAACGTATTGATGCAAGCAATTAAATTTCTTGAATTTTAACAGTACAAAAACACAAAATGTTCAAAGTACTTCCATTTTCCTTATTGCTACTGTGGTAACTTTACAACATGTACCAACATTAAGGTTCTCAAAGGCAGCGAAGCATTCATTTTATAGGACGCTCGATGAGTGTGTTTTGGCAGATGAAACACAAAATATAGTCATGAATAATGTGACACGGTTCCCGGGGTGCTGGCAGGCTTTGCGACGCAAGTCGCTTCGACCTTTATCCTCGTAAATATTCAGGGTCCGACTACCAACGCTCTACGATACATCAAAGTCGTGTTGACTCATACAAAACACAACTGTACCTTTGTAAATTTCGTCAGCGGATATTCTCTTTATGTTTAACGTACTATACCCAAAAAAGAAAAATGTAGAATATGCAAAACTCCTTTAAACAAAACCGTGTTCTCTGGGATGGGATATCGGTGAGCTCTTGTGTATAAGTTCGAAAAGACTATAAATATATATTATGTAGGAATTTTGTAACATACTAATATTAAAAATATTGCTCATTAGCATTGTGATTATTGTAAACAGTAATTATTTAATTTTATCTTCTGTTTTTCTGACTTATTTATTCTAGTACCTAGTCCCCTTTTCACTTGTACCTTAGTCACTTTAGTCGTTCGGTGACACATTATCACAACGATCTGAAAATCTTGTGTACATAAATGTCTAATAAGGTAGGTATGCCAAATTTTTCACCTGCTTCACCGTTTATTAACTGCATTTAAGGTGATAACTTCAGATGGGTTCAATCAAATCAGTTAAATACGGCCGTAAATTAGGCAGTTCCACTTGAGTAATGGTGGCGGTGGAAGGTGGTTGATGGGCGGGACGGCGCGCTCTTTGGTGACGTGTTAATTTGTCAAAAGCCAGTCATAAAGAAAAAGTTCGAATATTTACACGATGAATCGACGGTTATCATAATAATATGTTGTGTTCTGATTCGTCACATAAAATGGAGTAAGTCAAGGATTAAAAAAAAAGTTAAATTTAATATTACAATACTTCACTAGCTGGGCCCTAGGCATCGCCTGTATTTTATCCTTTAAAATAAAACTGTTTTAGGACATCCTTTTGATAGCTTATCCGGAGCGTGGTAGGCTGTAGGCAGAGGCACGTGTGGTTTTAATTGCTAAGACGGCCGGACGGCTATCTCCAAATGTACAAAAAAAACAGCATCGCCCATCGCCTGTGAAATTGAACCCCTACATGCCCTTATTTACAACTAGTTGACCCAGCAACTTCGTTTACGTCACATAAGGTGTATGAAAGGAGAGGTATTTCTTCATCAGACTCATCAAGCAGCATGTGAAACTGCCCTGTTTGCTTAATCATAAAAGAGCTTAAAGATAAAGTCTATTCTAAATTGTTTTAAAATCGCCTTAATCATTAAGCTCTTTTATGATTAAGCCAACACGCCAGTTTAGATTTACCCATTTTTAGATTTACCAATTATAATTCTTTAAAGTGATATTACTTTTTTATTTATTATCCGATTGACATGAAATAAACACTAAATGCTAAGTGGAGCAAACCTCAATACAATAAAGAAAACTGCATTGCAATCGGTTAAGCGGTTACTGAGATTAGCGTGCACAAACGTACAGAGACAAACAGACAAAAATTCTAAAAAATCATTGCTTTGGGTTCCATTGCGTTCATAAAGCCCCCCTATAATATTTTTTTATATTTATCTTCCATGTACAGACAGCGACTTGTTACGATTTTATTAAATGTATTGAGTATGATAATGTATGAAACTTTTTGTAAGCTATTGATGAGTATGTAATAATTGTTTTGTATGTCTTTAAGGCGGGACATAGTCAGTGAATTGAAATAATAAAAAATTTTGTACCATTGATCCACAATAAAATGGTTTATGATTATGATTTATAATTTATGATTATATTTCCTACTAGCTGATACCCGCAGCTTCGCTTGCGTGAAATTTTGTTCCTAGACTATAACATATCTCTGTAGGCACCAAATTTCAGCCAGATCCGTTCAGCCGTTACAGCGTGAAAGAGTAACAAACATCCACACTCACAAACATTCGCATTTATAATAATACCTAGTTAGATGAATTTCTGATTAAAAAAATCATAATGCATAATAATATGAGCTAAGTAAATTTATTTATTAAATACATTTCTTAATTCAATGGCTAAACTACTACTTGACACAATTTCTCTTCTAAGCAATTGACATCGTAAGTTAGTTCCTTCTTCAGGTAGTCCCAGCCTACGACGTTTGGACAAACCGAACTACTGTAGGCTTTGTCCTCCTAATACAGATGGTCCAACCAAGACCTGGTAACGTAATAACAGCGTAAATTTCATCAGCTGAGCGATCATGTTCATTGTAATGGCTCTTTTCAGTCTTGTTGAATGTAGTCTACGTAGAGGCCATTCTCGTATTTTACAAAGACATAGTGAGTCTGTTTCATGACAGAATACAGTCGGCACTATATGTATTTAGGATAGTTATTAGGTATTAGAAGGAGTGTGAGCAGTAACTAGAAACACAGAATGTTATTTACACTAAATACACTTTATTCCAGATCTATACATATAATAAAACTGTAGGTCGAGAGTCTGTACATGGAAGATATTTTGAAAATTTTAATTGGAGGGCGTTCTCTAATCGATACTGAAGCCGAAAATAAACTTTTCATGTCTCTCTGTCTGTCTGTCTGTCTGTATCCCGAATAAGTATCTCGCTGAAACTACTGAACCGAATTGAATGATACTTGGTACATTCTGAGCTTATAGTCCGAGGAAGGTTCTAGGATACTTTTGATTCCGAAGTTTTGTGCGGTTCCTGCGGGAGAGGGGATGAAAGATAAAATGGTTTTTCAGTTGTTATTTCTCAACGCGTGATGCGAATTCAAAAGTTTTTTTAGTATTGGAAAGGGAGTACTTTAAGGATTTTTCGACACAAGTTTCAAGATTGGGGGGTTTGTAGTTCAGAAATTAGAGGCATCTCAACTTTCGCCAAGCTTAGAATTCAAGGGTTCCTTTGAATGAGAGGGTAAATCTAAACGGGCGTGTTGGCTTAATCATTAAAGAGCTTAATTATTAAGGCCGTTGTAAAATAATTTAGTTTTCTAAAACAATTCAGTCCGCGCCGAAGGCGTAGACTGAATTGTTTTAGAAGAGCCTTAATCTTTAAGTTCTTTTATGATTAAGCAAACAGGGCCGTTCCACCCGGTACTTGACGAGTCTGATGAAGAATTACCTCTCCTTTCGTGCACATTATGTGACGTAAACGAAGTTGCGAGGGTCAGCTAGTCACTAAATAAACGTAGATTTTCTCCTTTATCAATTCACAAAAGTCATAACGTCACTTTTTCTTTTTCTAAACAACATGAAAGATAACACAAACAACTCAACACCAAAGAGAATGTAATACTAAAATATTATTTACAAAACAGTTAGAACAACCAAATGACTGGTTTTAATCCTAAGCTTAGGTACACAATATTTACATGGCCAAAGGCCATAGAAGGGCCTGGCGGCTACATGTAGAATAAAGTTCATGCCTTCCATGACCAGTCGCTTAGGGCTGCTGACAACCTTTGTCGTATTGATTGAGCGTAGATGGTAACATGCGGTGTTATTTAATTGACCAGTGGATACTACCTAAAGCGTGGTCTTTCATTTTTTCTGGCTAGCCATCTTACAATTTTCTTCTTTTCACAAATGTATTTTTGTCACACAACATTTGAATAAATTAGCAATTATACTTCCATAAATCATATTTGGTTAATATTATACCAAAATAGAGCTTTTTATTTAACTTTTTGGCTATGTAGTAAAATCATCGGTTTGAAGTTTGAAACAAAACATAAATGAAAACGTCAATTGTATTGAACTTTCACAAATTATGTGTCAAAATAAAAAGTAATTTAAGTATAAAATAAGAGTATCTAAGGAGTATTGATATCAACTCCGGAGAAAATCAGCCCCAAAATAATTTACATTCCCTTTTTAGCTCGTTATAGTATAAATTTCAATAAAATACGAAACACGTCTTCCACCAATTATGTTAATAATGCTATATGCCAAATTTTAAGTAGATCGGACTAAGGAATCACGTTGTTCCATACAAACTTTACTCTCCTTTTTTATACCTTTGGAGGCGGAATTTTCAAAAATGTTAAATTACTTTTTTCAAATTGTAACAAACGCTCATGCTTAGTTTCATCATCGTACCATTAACCGCTTAAGCAATAATTGATAATAACTTTTGGTCTAGGGATCGAACTGCAAAATTAAGTTTCGTTTGAATTCTATAAACTTTTCCGGAATAAAAAGTACCCAGTGTGGTGCCCAGGCTATTAAAGAAAGAATTATACAAAATTTCATCGTAATCGAACCGGTAGTTTTTGCGTGATGCCTGAACAAACAGACAGACAGACAAAAATTTTTTTAATCACATTTTTGGGATCGGTGTCGGTCTAGTAACATCCTATGCTATTTATTTTTTTGATATTTTGAATGTACAGAATTTTCACTTCTACAGATTTATTATAAGTATAGATTATTGCACTGCTTTACACAACCTTTGTTATTTCAAATTAATTTGACTATCTTATTGCGAAAGAATTTTGAAAATCTGTTCAGTACCTACTTCAAAGATGTTTTATTACAAATGTTTCTTTTTTCTCTTCACAATTTTAGTATAAACAGAGTAGTAGGCACACAGTAATCCTCAATGTGCGACAAAAAGAGTGTGATAATGTGATTTCCGAATTGTCCTAAAGGCAAGTTAATAGACATGACACGTACGTACGTTTGTGGTTACCCTTCACGTCTCACATTTTATTTCCTTATATTGTTTGAGATTAAGTCAGGATGTCTCATAAAGATTTTATTTCATATCCATCTAATAGCAAAAACATGTTTGTTTTGGTTGTTTTGATCCTACTTCCTACTTCCTACTAATATTATAAATGTGAAAGTTTGTGAAGATGTTTGGATGTTTAGATGTTTGGATGTTTGTTACTCAATCACGCTCTAACTACTAAATGGATCTGGCTGAAATTTGGTACAGGGATAGAGTATAGTCCGGAATAACACATAGGCTACTTTTTATCCCGGGAAAAAGTTCCCACGGGAAGCGGGAACGGGGACCAAATTTCAGGCGGGCGAAGCCGCGCGCATCAGCTAGTTGTAAATAAATAAATAAATAAATATTATCGGACATTTTACACAACGCCATCTGATCCCAAAGTAAGCTAGGAATAACCTGCTTGTGTTCTGGGTATCAGACCACGGATATTAATACTTATAAACTTTTAAATAGGTACATACATATTATACATAGAAACACCCAGACTCTTGAAACACACACAAATATTTGTCTCCGGTGGGAATCGAACCCACGACCTCCAGCGCCGCAGGGGGTATCACTACCGACTGCGCCACAGAGGCAGTCAAATTGTAGACAGAAAGTGAGATTTATTCGAAAATTAATGGCAGGTGACTGTAACTACGTGTGGTCAATAAAACAACTCCTAAATGTGGGCGCGTAATTCACATCTGCCTAACTCCGCGTGGATATAGGATTGATAGTACCCGTTGATTTCATAATTAAAACCTGTAAGAAAATTACTGGTCAGCGCTAATCAACGTCTATTTTATTTTTTCTGCCATGGTCATGACTGGAACGTAAAATACGCTTATAAAATAATCAATCTACACATTTGATCTGAATATATTAAAAATCTCTGAATGTAGTATTATTGCGTAATTTATATTTTATTTATGTTACTAAATAAAGACTATTTATTTTATCTTATTGATGGCTAGAATTTGGATTTTGATATATTAATAAAAAACCGGCCAAGTGCGAGTTGGACTCGCCCATGCAGGGTTTCGTAGCAGCAAGTAACATAATATATATAAAAGTTCTTATAGTTCGTTGTAACTTTGATTGATGTTTTAACACAGGTAATTAGCTGGCAACCCCGGCAATGTAAACAGTGCTGACGATCTGTACCGCATAAAAATTTAATAACATACCGAAATAGTGCACAAATTAATCTAAGAAGCAGTAAAAAGTGCAGCACAGGATCCTGGACAGGAACACACAATACGAAAACCAGCAATTTGAGAGGAGTGAGTAAGATATTAACTAAAAACAATAACACGATTTCGTTGGTACATTTAAAATTCACTTTCACTCTTTCTCAACCTTCACTGTTACCAGAAAATCCACTAAATTATTGATAAATTATTGTATCATTCCCCCATCTGATACGTAATTAAAGTGACGGTGACAGGTGACAGCTGTGAGAAAAGACACTGATATCTGGCAGCTGCGTTTCGTTATCGCACAGAAAAATAAATAAAGGGGGCGTCTCACATTCTACCGTGGAATTAAATACAGCTAAACATGTCTAACAAGTGCAGCGCTTGCTCAAACATAGTAAACAGTTTGTTTATGAAATGTTCTAACGTCGAATGCACGAAAAAGTATGACATAAAATGCCTTAATATCAAACTTGACTTGTACAAGTCATTTACGGTTGATTATAAGAATACATGGGAATGCCCTACTTGCACTTCGATGAATCCAAAACCTCGAAACACTGACGACACACCTGTTAGAAGCAATAAGGCCATTACACCGATAGGTTACGTGAACACACAACGAGGTAGTCAAGCTCCTTTTACACCTACAATTTCTAATAATAATATGGAGTCGTTACTGCTTGAGGAGCTGAGAGAATTGCGTTCGGATATGGTAGCCCGCATGGACAGTCAAGCAAATGCTATAAAAGAGCTTAAAACACAATTTTCTCAAACCAAAACGGATGTGAATCGTTTGGTCACTATGATAACATTATTAGAACAGAATATTAATGAGAAACTTCTAACGGGTTGCCACGTTCGGGGGGTCGAGTGTGCGACTTCAATTGCGCCCGCAACCGTGCTGGGAACGGAGGTAAAAGATATTGAACACAGCGGTAACAACACCTTGAACGACACAGTTGAGATAAGACCAGATCAACAACGTAGGGCCATGAAATCGGTATCGCGGCCTCAACCGCAGAAAGCATCTACGGCTAGTTCATCCGCTGGCGATAAATTATCAAAGCAGCATAGTGGGCTGTCTGACTTGACAACCGGGCAAGATAAAGCTCCCGGTCGGTTCTCGGGGGCAGTGGAAACTGGCAGAAACACTGCACTGATGAATATACAAGCCATAGAACGTAAACGGTATCTACATGTGTGGCGCCTACATCCAGACACCACTGAGGAAACGGTGACAGATCACGTGAAAAAGGTATGTGGCCCCAACACCGATCTGAAGGTTGTCAAATTAAAACCCAAGACCGAAAGAGATTACTCTTCATTTAGAATTGGCATTCAAGGACATATGTTTGACAGATTAATGCAACCTGATGTATGGCCACTAAATACAGAATACAGTGAATGGATATGGTTTCGGAACTCCCTTAAAAGAACAACCCAATAAAGGTAAAATGAAAATATATTACCAAAACGTTAGAGGGCTACGCACCAAATTAGATACCTTTAGAAACAATATAAGTCTTGTCAACGCAGACATATATGCCATTACTGAAAGTGGATGCAATGAATCCATTTATGATGCGGAAATAGTGCCTTTAGGATATCAGATACTTCGATGTGATCGAACGGACGGTAGAAAGATGGGAGGCGCATTTCTCGTGGCCACACACCGCTTTGAATTACGGCGAGTGTCCTTGTTGAGCGGTGGGGCACGCACGCCGGGCACTACTGTCTTGCCAACGTTATCAAGGTTAGATTTGAGTAAATGTTCTTTTGAAATTGTTTGTGCTACCGTGCATTTAAATAGTAAACTATTATTTTTATGTTGCGTGGTTTATATACCGCCAGGAAGTTCAGAAAATGATTATATGATTTTATTTAGTATAATAGAAGATTTGTCTACTAGGTATAAGGAAATCATTGTAATTGGTGACTTCAATATGTATTCTTGTCCTTTAAATGTTAGTATTTATTTTGAATATTTTTTGACCTACTGCGAGTTCACTCAAAATAATAAAATATCTAATTCCATGGGTCGTCAGCTCGACCTAGTATTGAGTGCAGGGATAGGCGGTGGGGTGACAGTGACAGCATCGTCAGCGGGGGACGCCATTGTGCCGGTGGACTCGCTCCATCCGCCGCTTGTCGTGAGCTTGTACATGGCAGCGCCGCCCGCGCCGGACGGTCGTAGCATGGCACCTGTTGCGCGGGCGTCCGCTCGCCAGCGCGCGCTCAGTGGGGTCGCGCCTTGTTTGCAATCACAGTGGAATTTTTTTAGGGCGGATTTTCAACTTTTATATGCAAGTTTAGCTTCGGTCGATTGGGCAACATTGTACCAAATAGTAAACGTGGAAGAGGCAGTTAATTATTTTTATGAGACATTAAGTAATATTTTGAATGCGTGTGTACCAATAAAAAACGTTTACGTGCAATCTAAATACAGGTACCCGGAGTGGTACACGGTAGCCATAATAAGGGACCTCCGACTTAAATCAAGGCTCCACAAACAATACAAACAAACGAAATTGGACACAGATTATAGGGAGTTTGCCGAGTGTAGGACTCGTATAAAAAATGCGATAGCGGCGGCATATAAAGTGTACATTAAAAATATTCAGTGTCAGTTTAGGAATGACCCAATGTCTTTTTGGCAGTATTTAAAAAATAAAAAAGGCAGACGTAACGGGCAAACTATTTTAAGGGACGGGGAGCCCTTATCCGGCGCTGAGTGTGCGGAACAGTTTGCTGAGTTCTTTAAGTCAGTTTATATTGGCTCGCCACCGAAGCTGGATGTGATGGCTGCTATGGGGGAGGCGTCGGCTCGCGCTGAGTCCGGTGTGTGCGTGAGCCTTGACGCTCTGACCTGTGAAGATGTTAGACGCGCTCTCGCTAGCCTGAAGCCGAAGCGTTCGACAGGGCCTGATGTCTTACCTCCCTTTTTATTTAAAGATTGTAATAGAGTCTTAGCGGGTCCTCTTCAGCATATATATAACCTGAGTCTGAAGTCGGAAACTTATCCAACTTGTTGGAAAACTACAAGGGTAATTCCCATACCAAAGGGTGGGTCGGGCCCAGACGTGGCTGGCTATAGACCCGTGGCTGTGTTGTCAACACCTGCCAAGGTTTTCGAGTCTGCTATTCACCGTAGTATGCAGACACAGGTGCGGGGGCTCATATCGGACGCACAGCACGGTTTCCGTTCTGGCTACAGTACTACCAGCAACCTCCTAAACTTTATGGCTCAGGTGGTGCCTGCTGTGGATTGTGGTGTACAGATCGATGCCGCATATTTTGATTTTCAAAAAGCATTCGATACTGTACATAATGACGTTTTATTGAGCAAGCTCGCGGCGTTCGGATGTACGGAACATTTGCTTAAATTTTTTGCAAGTTACATGAAAGACCGTCGGCAGTATGTAGACTACAATGGGTGCGTTTCGGAGCCATATTTTACCAGATCGGGCGTTAGTCAAGGTAGTAATTTAGGACCTCTAGAATTCCTCATAATGATCAACGACCTACCGGAAGTGGTCAAACACAGTTCATGTTTATTGTTTGCCGATGATCTGAAGTTGTTGATCAAAGTTAAAGAGGAATCTGACTGTAGACTTTTGCAAGAGGACATAGATAACGTCGTAAGGTGGGCCGCGGAGAATCACTTAGCATTTAATAACTCAAAGAGTGCGGTTATATCATTCACCCGTGCGCGGAGACCTGTGACATTCGAGTACAACTTAGACTCGGAGAAGATGCAACGTGTCACGCAGGTACGAGACCTGGGGGTTATGATGACAACAGACTTGTCTTTTCGCGATCATATTTCTAATATTTGCAAAAAGGCATATAGAAATCTGGGGTTTGTGCTTAGACAGTCTCAGGACTTTACCAACATAAATACTGTGAGAGCCTTGTACGATGCGTTAGTTAGAAGCCACTTGGAACATAGTTCCGCAGTGTGGGCACCGCATGAGGATAAGTACAACCTAATGGTAGAAAAGATACAAAATAAGTTTACAAGGTACTTATACATGAAGCTGTACGGTGTATACCCCTTTTACCCACTCATGTACCCAACGTTATTTGTGCTAGGCATGGTCGGGTACAACCAGTTAAGGGTGCGGAGGGAGTTTTCTCTTACTGGGTATCTTGTGAACATACTGCGGGGCAAAATATATAATCCGGGTGTGCTGGCCCTGTTGAACCTTAACGTACCGGATAAATATGTATGGAGGCGACGACGTCCGCCGCTACTTGCAGTGCCAGTGGCTAAGACCAATTTACTACAGAGGGCACCAATGGTCCGGTCCATGCATATTATTAACGAGGCAAGTAGTAGAATAGATATATTCTCCTGTGGATTGAGTGAACTTGCAAAGGTCTTATTATTCGTTATTTGTTATAGTAAGTAGTTATAAGACTTCTAATTTTGTAATTGTAAGTTACAGATTGCAAAATATTTTTTCACATTAAGACATGCTGTTATTTAAAAAGGATTATTCACATTTTATTCATACAGGGACATATTCCTATTGTATTCGAACTCTAAATTGAATTTTAATTGAAATTTGATAATTTTATTGCACTTGACATTTTAATTTCCATACCTAATTTTATTTTATTTTATAATTTGACATTGTATTATTTAGGGGTTAAGTTGACATTTTTTGTGACTAAATATGTATTTGGCAATTTGACTATTCATTTAATATTAATTATTATATTTCAAAATTAGTTTTAATGTAGGTAAGTAGTCAGTATTTATTTAATGTAGTTAATTATTTTTTCTTTTGTTGTTTGGTAAAGGGTAATGTAATTCTAATGTAATACACTTGACAATTAATTTCCATACTTATTTTTATTTTTTATAATTTGAACATAAATCGAATGTAATTGTAACTTCACTATCGCATTGGGACTTCCTGTAAGGATAGTGAAAAGTGTATGCTTAAATAAATGAATAAATAAATGAAAAACACGTTCGCAGTGGTAGTGATTCTTTTTAACCGAAAATTGCGGTTTATAACGTATTAAAAAAAACTACCAGCTCTATCTCGTTCAAACCAATTTTCGTTGGTAGTTTTTATGGCAATGTACATCTTATATTCTTTTTAGATTTATCATTCTCTTAGTTTAGAAGTTAGAGGGGGGGGGGATACATTTTTCCACTTTGAAAGTGTCTCTTGCGCAAACTATTCACTTTAGAAAAAAAATATGTTAGGAACCTCCATTTTTGAAGACCTATCTAAAGATATCCCACACGTATGGGTTTGATGAAAAAAAATTTTGAGTTTCAGTTCTGAGTATGGGGACCCCCAAAATTTTCTGATTTTTTCTAGTTTTATATAAGAATCTTAAGGTGGTTCACAGAATACATCTAGTTACCACGTTTCAGTAGCATAGGCCTTCGAGTTTCGAAGAAAAGTAGCTGTGACACACGGACGGACAGACCGACAGACATGACGAATCTTTAAGGGTTCCGTTTTTGCCATTTGGCTACGAAACCCTAAAAAGGAAGATTATAATATCCTTGTTTACTATGTGCAAACATGGCTAGTTCTATATCGGGACAACAGAGGAGTAGAAACGGCTGGAGATCAAGGCCCAGGTGTTTTAGTGGGGTATGTAAAAGAGTCAACGTGATATTATTATCACCATTGTACATGTTGTGTAGAGCTGTTCGACAGTCACGTATTGAATAGAACTGACATAGACACGTTGTGTGAGTTTATTTCCATGGAGCAAATATATTTCTCACCTATACAACCTCATAAATATGCTCCTAATAAATTGCATTAAAGTTTTGCCCTGCTCACAAGTATTTCCGAAGAATCACTTTGTTTAAATTGGCTTTTACTATTAAACTCATGGCAACGGTAACACACTTTTGTAGATTATTGTGTACCCTTCAATATTGATTATTTTACTAAGAAGACAAAATAAGTTATTGCGATCTGTGAAGGAGGCCTGCCAGAATGTTATGGTGACTACCTTAAACAATTAATTTACTTTCCCATAATTTATTCTAGTCCTGGGGTATCCTTCCGGGGGCTTACCCGGGGCTTCCATCTGTGGGATATTAGGCAGGATACGTGAGGTTATTTAGTCGGCATAGCATCCACAATTATTTTCGCTAACGGAAAAAAAAGGACCTCGAGATATACATTGAACAATATTATAATTTATTTCAGCTGTTTAGGGACGTTCGCCTACAGATATTGATGTAATTCTTTTAAAACCTCTATCTACCAATGCTTCAAGGGTTCCACAAATCTACCTATACTAATAATTATAAACAGGAAAAAAAAAATGAGTGTGTGTGTGTGTATGTTTGATGATGATGATGAAGCGCTCATGGCTCCGCGAACTTAGTGTTCTGTAAACGATAGCTGTAGTAAGCAACATTTACTATGGCCGGTTGTGGATGGGTGACCATCACATGACCGCGTTGTGGCATTTATTTGCGAGCATTTGCGCGGTTCGGAAGGCATGTTAAGCCGTTGGTCCCGGTTGCCAGTAAGATAGCAGTCGTTAAGCCAAGATGAATGCCTTTATGGGCGGCTTGATAAATTTCAACAGCGTCTCTGTCTTACCATCGCTTCCTGCCATCTCTGAAAATCAGCGCTGTCTGCATGTATCACACGCGGACAGCATTACGCTGAGAGGTTATTCCACAATGTGTTCTGTATATTTTAATAATTGTAAATGTGTTTATTTTTAAAAATATTTTTATTAGTTTAGTAGTGGTGGTGGTGGGTATTAATGTGGAATAAAAAAAAATCTTCTTCGTTCAAACAGCGGGCAGTCACAACCTGCACCTGTTCATATCATCTCGGCAATACGGCTCACCACCTATTACGTGGGATAATCTCTAAAACAGGTGAATTGTGGGCATATAATATGTCTCTGCCTGCCCCTTCGGGGATGAAAGGAGTGATCATATGTTTGTGTATGTTTGTAATGAATAAACTCAAAAAACTACTGTACTAACCTCAAAAATTCTTTTACCATTGGAAAGCTACATTCACCTTGGGTAACATAGGCTATAATTATATTTTATATTTAGCTACGCGCGTGAAACCACGTGATGTCGCTAGTATCTTACTAATATTATAAATGCGAAAGTTTGTGAGTGTGGATGTTTGTAACTCTTTCACGCTCAAACCGCTGAACGGATCGGGCTCAAATTTAGTACAAAGATACATTATAGCCTGTTATAACACATAGGCTACTTTTATCCCAGGAATAAGTTCTCACGGGAAGCGGGAATGGGAACAAATTTTACGCGGGCGAAGCTGCGGGCATCAGCTAGTACATTTAATTAATGAAATTGTCTTCAATCCTATATCGATCTTATTGTAAAAAAAAAAACAATCTGCTTCGGGCTTTCTGTTTTTACTGTCGCCGACTTAGTTCTTCCCTTACCTTTTCACTGTCTTACCCTTTGCACATTTCAAAGAATATCCTTTGTCCCGGTCTCTCTTTTAACAAGCAGTTAAATTATGAATAAATATTTTTATATTATTATAAGTTTCCCAACTCATCCAACCGACTAACGATCTTAGCCGAAACCTACTTATTTTACACGAAAACACCAAATGTTCGAAAAGCCGAAATAAATGCTAATTTCCATACATAAATTCTAGGAAAGCAACTTTGGGAATAAGAAATGCTCAACATGTAATATGACATCATATTTAATGGTAAAATTATTATGTAGATTGGTGTTTGTGGAAAGAAACGTGTATTTTAGAATATATGCGTTATTTTCTCTGTATCTACTACTACCGAGCATAATATAAAATGCCACCTTCTACATCTTCGCCAGAACTGAACGATTTAAAAGATCGTTCTCCGCCGAACAAAACTTCGAACGACCTGTCCGCACACGTGTTTCCCTCATCTTACAATCCAGGGTTCTTCAGACGGATCGGGAAGGAAGAGGCACATAACAGAGCGACCAACTTGAGGACCACTGTCAGAAGTCTTAGAACTGTGAGAGTGGCCCCCAATCGCTAGATGCGCCATGACTTTCCATCAGGCTGGCGATGTTAATTTGGCAAGCTTAATATAAAAAATAAAACATCTATGGCAACCTTTTTTTTTTTTTTTTTATACTACTTAGGTGGCAGACAAGCTTACGGCCCACCGGAAGGTTGGTAACCGTAGCCTATAGACGTTTGCAACACCAGAGGCGCTACACACGCGCTGCCGACCCGGGCGCAGGTTGTGACGACCCACAGTTGAAATTTTTCAAGCCGCCCGTAAGGCCTTCAACTTGGCTTAACGACTGTCATTTTACTGACAACCGGGACCAACGGCTTATCGTGCCTTCCGAAGCACGGAAATGCTCGTAAATAAATGTCACAAAGTGGTCCACGTGGTGGTCACCCATCCATATTCGGCCATAGTAAATGTTGCTTACTGCAGTGATCGTTTACAGAACACTGAGACCGTGGGGCCACGAGCGCTTCATACCTTATCCCATTGACCCACTCTAGTCATCTTCCACCACTGTATTGTCATATTTTGGAACGATACCCGCCTTCGTCGTTTGGGACGCAATTAAGTGGTTATGATTTCCCTCAAAAAGTCTTGGGAGTCCTGGAACATCCTTCAAAGAGCTTACCCGGGGCTCCCAACCGTAGGCTGTTAGGCGTTACCTGAGGTTTTTTAGTCGGTAGGAGTCCGGCATAGAGTCCATGATGGATTTTAACTCACGTTAAAAAAAAAGCCAGAGTTATAGAACAGTCTTCTATGACCCTGATTGTTTTTAGTAGAAGTAGAGAAAACAGAAAAGCTCAGGGTGATCTTCGGAGGTTTTTACTGATTTATTTTCATTTTGCCAAATTTTCTTTTGCATGTCAAGAGCCGTAGGAACTGACGTGCATGCATGAAAAGAAAAATGAAAGTTGAAGAAGCAAGTGAGGTGTGTATGGACCGTGCCGTGTGGCGCTCGGTTCTTTCTGCCTACCCCGCGAGGGATTTGGCGTGAAGATAGTTAGTTAGTTAGTTTTTCTTTTACATGTCAAATCTTTCTCATTTACTTGATTCTATATTATACACATAATTAAATCAACTTTTTGAGTATTATCTAACAAGTTGATAATGAACACTACCTACTTATTAAGTGATTTTATTTTTGTCGCTCATTTTTATTTAGGTAGAATTTGCTTATAAAACTTAATTAAAATTCTAAACTTAATTAAAATTCGTTGAAATGATTCGTTTATCAACGAATTTAACTGAAACTTGAATGAAAGTTTAATATTATCTTTTAAAAAAGTCGTCATACAGTTTATTAAACCGTAGGTAGGTACGCAATTCTTCGTGATTTTGAAAGGAAACATTTTAAGTGGTCACCAAAACGAATAAATGGTCACCAAAATGAATTAATTAATTGACACCAAAAACTCCAGTTTCAATTTGCTTCAAGGTCACGGCAGCGGCCGCCAAGCGCCAGTACCTATTGATATAATTTATACTTAGTAGCTGATTTCCATTGATTTATGCTTAATCCACCAACTATTTACTTAATAATAATCCGACAGTTTAAAAAGTCGACAGCAGTCTACAGCTAGTATTTTGCTTCATTTTTTAGGAAACGTAATTTGGTGACCATTTATCCATTTTGGTAAACGTGCATTTTCGGGCGGCATTTAAAGACAAGCCATTTTGAAAGTATCGCCTCTTTTTTTCATCAATGTAACGCTAACAGTAGTGCCGTAATGGTGCTGTTAGCATACATGAGCTCCGGTTCAGGCAAAGGTTGTGGGTTCAAATCCCGTGTGGGCCAAGTTGTCTTTTTTCACTTTCATTTTTATGAGAAATATTTTTATTTTAATTTTCTTAACACCGGTCTCGCCATTTAAGATAAAGAATGTACCAAAGAGTGCCTAATCACTATGTAAGACTAGTGACTAGTGGGAACAACTCACGACTAACTTCACGTTCAATAAATTTGTGCTGTATTTGAAAGCCGTGATGTTCGTGCATGACGTGTCTAATGTCACTAAGTACTTTTTTCTTGGAGTTTAATTTGATGCTCAATAATAAGTGCATCAATTAATTGCCAAGTGATTGTCTGAGACTAAAATACTTAAAGGTATTTTATATATTTTATTTATTTATATATTTAAAAAAACCAATTTACTATTTTTTGAGCTTGTATCGATCACATTTTTTTTCGGTGAATTATATTTAGACAGTATACTATCCCAAGTCAAGCTAGAAAACTCTGTAACTGGGTCAATGGAACACCCTGAAATCAAACTCTCCTTAGGCTCAAAAAGATGACCTCTGATCGCGTCGCTCTCAAGAGTTCCTCCAAAAGCAGAGCGGTTGAAGAGCAAGCAAGCGATCTCTATGAGGCAGTGCCGGGACATGGAGAGAGGGGAGGTGTCAATTGCTATTCCAACAGCCGCAGTCAGTTCACTGAATATCTGCTGACTGTCATTTTAGTAGAGTACGCAATGCAACGGCGGCCTTTGATGATCCTAGACTACTAGAGTGGGGTTAGGCATTGCCAATTTTATTCCCAAGATGCGCCGAGAGCAGGTTTCCAACTCTACAACCATTGCATCGTTCATTCTAGGCACCTAGCTATTATTCATGTCGTGTTTACTGTCTATTTGTAGAGCAAATAGCACATTAGAGCGGTTACACGGAGCCGCATTTTTAAAATAACTAGCAGCTCCGGTTCATGCTCGTACTAAGCTCTAGAAATCTTTTTATAACGAGATTCTGCATTAAGGCGCCTGTGCAACATCGTTTCCTATTTCTACGTAATGAGTTTCTTATACAACACTGTTAATAGGCAATAAAGATAAAAATGATGGTACTAGATATTTATGTGACTTTATGTACCACAATGGTTTATACTACACCTGTTTACTGTAATTTTAAAAAGAAACAAGTAGCCGGAGAAATGAGAAAAAACATTTCAGATATTAATATCTTCGAATTCATTTATCAGACGATTGTTTTCTTTGCTTAATAAAAATACTTTACACCCCTGCAGTTACACAAACAGCGATATTTTTTCCCAGGAGCTATTGCGATGGTTATTAAAAACATGTTCACGATTTCTGATTTTAATTTTTCGACAATACTTTCGCAATATTTCTTGCTGGAGGTCACACCAAAACGAAATTTGCATATTCAGCAGTAAAATTTACGTCACAAACAATGCCCTATTACGGGACCATTGAAATGTCTTTGTGTTGTTTGGCGGCAAGTAGGTACTCGTTTATGCAAACTGTATGCTGTGATTACTGGACATAAAGTGGTACTGGTCACATAATTAAAATTATTTTACCTAAGATCAACTCTCGTAACTGATTTGCACCAAAGCTTGTAGCAGCAATCTATACTTATAATAAAACTGTAGACGGTCGAGAGTCTGTACATGGAAGATATTTTAAAAATTTTAATTGTAAGGCGTTCTCTAATCGATACTGAAGCCGAATACGTAATTTAAACTTTTCATGTCTGTCTGTCTGTCTGTCCATCTGTACGTTTGTCTGTCTGTATCCCGAATAAGTATCACGCCGAAACTACTGAATGGATTTGAATGATATTTGGCACAATTTGAGCTTATGATCCGAGGAAGACTCTAGCATACTTTTATTCCCGATATTTTGCGTTGTTCCTGTGGGAGAGCGGATGAAAGACAATATGGTTTTTTAGTTGTAACTTCTAAATGCGTGGTCCGATTCCAATTTCTTTTTCAATGCAATAAAGGGAGAACTTTAAGAATTGTTTTACACAAGTTTCAATGTCGAGGGTCTTGTAGTTCAGGAATTAGAGACATCTCAACTTTCGTAAAACCTAGAATTCTTGGATTCCTTTGTATGTAAGGGTAAATCTACACTGGCGTGTTACCTTTATCATAAAAGAGCTTAATGATTAAGGTTATTGTAAAATAATTCAGTCCGCGCTGAAGGCGTGAACTGAATGGTTTTAGAATGGCCTTAATCTTTAAGCTCTTTCATGATTAAGCAAACAGGGAAGTTTTACACGCTCCATGGGAGCGTGTAAAACTTCCCTGTTTGCTGTCTGTTGAAAAAATACCTATCCTTTCATACACCTTATGTAGCATAAACAAAGTTGCGAGGGTCAGCTAGTTGTTCATATAAAATTGTACTCTAAACCGTCGCTATAGAAGCACCGAAAAGCCTTTTTCATCCTACAGTACCTAACTAAGATCTCTCCATACTTCGTGAAGCCGTCTGGTACGCTCTTGAAATTTAAAATACAACCGCCTCTGCATCTGTTAAATTTTTGACGCCGTGTTAATTTATTGACTGTCAGAGAATTTTTATTTCTTTCAGGTGGTTATGATTTTGATTTAAAATTATACTGTTTATTAAAAATTGGTAATTTTAATAGGATATTAATTTGAGAAGATAGCCTTCTGTGATAGGTAGCGCTTCTTAACAAAAAGCAATATAAAAAAAAATTAAACACTAGCTGTTGCGCGCGACTTCGTACGCGTGGAAATTATCTAATAAAATGACAATTTAATTGCTCTCTGCTTAGCCCTTAGGATATATACCCTATTTGAAAACCCTACCCCTAGTTAATATTTGTGCAAAATTTGAATCAAATCTATTGAGTACTTTTCAAGATCCTTCCGATTCTGGGTTCCCGGTTTTGGGTTCAGAGGTTTTCGGTTACTGGGATCCAGTTACCTGTTAGTCTTTCTGTTCCCGCTTCCCATTTCAAAGTTTCCGTTTCTAGACCCGATCCAAAATCGCAATAGAAACCATTTTTTCGAACAGTTCAAGCGGGTAACAGTTATTTAAAATTTTCCACCCATTTTTTTTAAAACTCCTGAGTACTACAAGCACAAAAAAAAAATTTGCGAAATCGGTCCAACCGCAGCCGTTCTGAAGTTATGCGCGGAGGTACATACATTTCGCAGATTCATTTAATTTTCTTTCTTTATTTTGATGTTCATTTTTAAACGTTTCAGTATTTTTACATACTTTTTGATGATATTTGCAGCACGCATTCTCTCAATTCTAGGTATGTCAAACGTCATAATGTTGTTACAATAAAAAAGTTCATTTGTCCAAAGCGGTAAGGTTTGATTAGAAATAATATGGTATGGTGGTTAAGTGTTCTAAATTTTTTTTCACGCAACTTTCTTGATTTATTCTTTCACAAGAACCTTCTCCTGACAATAACAAACACAACAAAAAACAATTAGCGAAATCGGCCCAGCCGTTCACGCGTGATGCGATGACCAAGGAAAATGGAATCCATTTATATATATATATATATATATATATATATATATATATATATATATATATATATATATATATATACATATATATAGATAGATATAAAAAAAATGGCAATTGGATAAATATAAATAATAATATGCGAGGTGGTTGCAATGAATTGACTTGTTTCACTAATCGTAGAAATACATAATAACAAGTAAAAGTTGAAAATGTAATTTAAAGTTTTCATATCTGTCTGTCTGTCTGTATCCCGAATAAGTACCTATCACGCCGAAACTACAGAATCGATTATAATTAAACTTGGTACAATCTGAGCTTATGACCCGAGGAAGGTTCCTTTGGGAGAGGGGATGAAAGACAAAATGGTTTTTTAGTTATAACATATCAATACGTGGTCCGATTTCAATTTTTTTTTCAGTTTCATAGAGTACTTTAAAGATTTTTTTACACAAGTTTCAATGCTGAGGGTTTTTTAGTTCAGAAATTAGAGACATCTCAACTTTCGCTAAATCTAGAATTCAAGGATTCCTTTGAATGTGAGGGTAAATCTAAACTGGCGTTCGGCGCAGACTGATTTATTTTACAATAGCCTTGATCATTAAGCTCTTTTATGATTAAGTAAACAGGGCAGTTTCACACGCTGCTTGATGAGTCTGATGAAATAAACCTCTCCTTTCATAGACTTCATGTGTCGTGAACGAAGTTACGAGGGTCAGCTAGTTTTATTATATGTATAGATATTTACGAAAAATGAGAGTAGAATTTTGTAGTTCCTACCTACCTGCCAGCTCATAACGGGAAGGTACTTCAGAGTAATCTCCTTACCAAAACAGCCTACAAACTTTTTCTTTACGAAATCCCCAAAAAGCATTAAATACAGCGTACTTGTACAGTAATTTACATAGTTTGGTGTAAGTTCTCAGAGGTAACACACACCGAAGTTCTGTCATAACTCTCAAACGATGTTTTCAAGCAAATAGGTAACTGGCAAGTTTCAAGCAAACACTATGAATTGTAAACCAACACGTAGCATGAGTTTCAAGAACAGGGAGCACAGGCCGTATATTTTTGAAATGTATTTGAAACGCTAGCTACCTTCAAAATAAAAATTGACTTAAAAAAGTGAAACGACTTTTATCGTAGTTTTTCTTAGTCAACTATTCTACTTTTCATTTTTGGAACCAATAGCCCTTTCATTTGATAGCCTTAAATGTAGTAGTTTTTAAAATCAACATATTTTAATTTTAGCGATAGCGATTTTCGTTTTACAATGATATTGTAATATACCTAATATTAAATTGCAAGTATAGTTATCAGAACCAGTAACAGTATCAGACCGATCTATTAAATTTCGATTTCTAAATTTAGTTACCTATTATCAAATAAACAGTAGGGACAATATTATAGGTATATCGAATATTTAGGTTCTGTATTACACGACTTCGTTCCTTCCTTTGTGTAGGTATCACGTAAAACACACTTAGGAGAAGTGGATTAAAATTATGGAGACATAATAAGTACCTACAATATAAAAAAATTAGTACCTACTAACGTAAAGTTGTATAATAATGATTAGTGGGATATTTACTATTTCCCCGTATTTGCGAATTTTAAATATTTTCGTACTGTTGCAATCGCAACGATGGCCGTCATCGTTGCGATTGCAACAGTACAATTCACATTTACATAAAGTAGATTATTTTATATTTTAGTATGATCTTCAGCTATATTTCACCGTTTGAACATACAGCGCTACTTACTTATAAAATTGTATTTTAACGAAAACACAAATGAATGATTCAAAACTCTCTATTAAATATAACTTAATATTGTGTCTGAAGTTAATGTAAGTCAACTCGTATAATAACTCGGAACAATAAATTAAACGATGCCTGAAGGGCTTGTATGAGTTAATGAGTTATCATTCAAGAAATTACTTATTAAATTATTCATTATTCTGTAATAACATTTGAATTAACTGTTACTTAGTCAAGTTAAGGTGGTCGCACATTTGTCAGCAACGTACGCGCCGTACGCGTCGTACGCGTCGCATTTTAGAATTCGTTGTATGAAATGATATGGAACCTCGCACATTACACCCGCACCGTATGCGCCGTATTTCGTGAAATGCGGAAGGCATCCGAATAGCATTCTGATGACGTCATAATGCGGCGCGTACGGCGCGTGCTGGTGCTCGGTGTAGCCGCATGCATGCTCAGTGTTGTGTGAAGAATTTACATAAACGGAACTTTATTTGCTCTTTCATAAACTAGCGATTTGTATTATTAAATGAAATATTTACTCATTTCATTTTATTCTTCCTCCGCAAATAAGCAGGCCATTACAACAATTTCTTCCATAGCTCACTGTCACAATACCACTCACTGTACTGTTTCACACCAGAGGTAAAAGAAACTGCAAAAATAGTTGGCAATACCAAAGATTTGCTTACGGCGCGTATGTGCGAGGCTATCAGGAAATGCGGCGCGTACGGTGCTGACATATGTGCGATCAGTTTATCTGTTACTTTTTGCATGCATATAAAAATTAAAATGCATTTTTGTAGGATTTAGCATTTTTATAAATTTTTGAATACTAGCTTTTGCACTTATCAAACTATTTCAAATTTCAGCCCAAATGTTCGATTTAAAAATAAATCACAAACTTTCACGTTTATGATGTTAAAAGCCAGGACAAGTGTGAGTCAGACTCGCCCACTGAGGGTTCCGTACATCCGTCCGTCGCTTTTTTTATGATTTTTATGATTTCATAGTACATTCAGACTTTTTCCTATATTTGTGGTATGTGCGTTCATTACTTTCCAAATCATGGTCCGACGTTAACGGAAGTACCAATATAAATTCTGATTCCCTTGAAAGTGTCAAAATACACGTTTTTGACGACATAAGCGACCGTAACTTTTTTGTGTTAACTTAGAAGTTTGTTTTTTTTATTAAGGTATTTATTCAAATTCATCATCACGCGTTCACGAGATAAAGGGTCTTGACAGACAGACGAACGGAGAGACGGGCGACAAAGTGATCCTTTTATAAGGGTTCCGTTTTTTCCTTTGAGGTATGCAAGCCTAAAAAGATTCATATTATTTATGCAAACAATGTAAACTATTTTTACGTGAGCCGTTATGACTTCTACCGACTAAAATCACACGTTTTCCTTCAATCTGCCTACGGCTAGGATCCCGCATACACACTCGGAAGTCGGCATAAAGAACTTGTCCTTACGAATATGACAAGCTCAAGTGCGGCACTCATTTAAAAATACACATTTATAAGTATATGTATAGGTAATAATTACTTCGTAAATGCTTTAAAAAGTTAAACTTTTAAAATATGGCCTGCAGGTCTCTGCTTGATCCCTCATCAAGCAGAGACCCAAATTTTTCCTAATTAAGCTTTTGCAAGCATACTGTTTTTAAAGTATTCAAAATGCAAAATGATGAAATAAAAACCTCTCAAAACTCACAAAAGAAACGTCACTCATCATTTGAGCATTATTCCCGTGGGCATCCAAAGTTTTCGCTGCGGCCCAAAGCTTGCTTTCTTGCTTTACCAATTCCCTATCTCGCAAAGAATAATGTAAGTAAGTAAGTTCTTTTTTTACGAGTAGAATTTCCTCATAGATGCTATGTGGGACTTTTACCGACTAAAACCACGCGTACGGGAGACCCGCGTAAGCCCCGAGACAAAAGATGTCCCAGGATATTATATGTACCGTGGCTCCTCAGAAAATATTATCATATTAAATCATTTTACATAGTAATAAATTAATATAGCAATGTTTTGCAGCCTGCAGCAGAATCACAAAATAGTCGTGACCCGTGACTATCATTCATAATCTAATAGATTAGAGTGTACGCTTGAAGGAGATAAATGGCTGGCAATACACGACCGTAGCTGCCGTAGCACGAACGTTGGATCCTGTAGTATGAGCTGGTTGGTCATTAATCAAAATTTAAAAAATGCCGGTAGATAATATTTTTTCATAGATTTAGCAAATAGAGGGTATACCACATTTATTATATGTAATTAAAGTAGTATTGGTTGTCTAGTATACTTTTTATGATACGACAAAGTTGACCATATTTGTATTTTCCTTGTAGTCAATTACGTTTTTTAAGTTTGGTGCAGTATTGAAACATTGTATTACTTTAAAAGTAACAGGGTATAATTTATAAAAAAAATCATGAGTGATGCTGAAGGTATGTAGTATTTAAAATGTATAAATTTAGTTCTTCACGATAAAATTACTTCTTCATAATAAATTTTTATTTAAAAACCACTTTTTCTTCAGATGTGCAGTTTTGATACTGTTTTTTTTCGAAAAAGTGCATTTTGTCAGGGTACTAATTAGTTCTCCGTAACTCGTTGGTTAGTGTATTTTATATAGTTGATATCAAAAGTTCAGACAAAATGCTCCTTTTCAAATGGCAGTGGTTTATAGTTTCACGGTAGTAGATTAAAAATATGAGCCAGTCGTATTTCGGTTAGTTATTACACTTAATTGTGAAAATTTTCGTCATTAACATGAATGAATAGTTTCGAATGGTATTGTAGCCAATCATATAGGTTATTTTTTCGTTTTTTTTTTCTTAGGAATAGTGGATTATCCAGTAAAAAGGAGAGATTTGTGTGACAAATTATTTTTAATTCAATACAAGAAATAAGATAGCAAGTTTTTAAAATTAGAGGAGATAATTATTGCAGAAACCAACTGCCTTACTTCAGATATAACTTCCCTTAAAGAAACACTGCATATTTTTTTTAAATCTTTTAAATTAAAATTGCAATCTTCGAACTGAATCAAAGAAAGGTTTGTAAAAAATAACTCAACGTAGCTAGACGAGACTTGCATTTTTTTAAAATATATTATTAAGCAAAGGGTGAGCCCAGGTAGGCCCCCGAAGGATTTTGAGCAGTGTAGTGTCCGCAGTAAGCGTAGGAAGTCCGAAGTTTTACGTGCGTCCGGTTCTGGCAGTGAACTTCTTTATTCTGCTTAAATGTATTTTCGAAATGAAGGCTACCATTCCCAAATAAATAAATTAAAAGATATTCTATCACCGAAAACCACAGTAAATGAACAAGAGGCAGTATCTCCTCAAACCGCTTTGTCTATGTTTAGATACTGAAGCGAAATAAAGTAAGAAGCTGTATAACGTGGTACAAAGCTACGCGCCTCATTTCTTTCCTTCTTAACTTAACGCTCGTAAAACTTCGAGAAAGGACACTCTAACGGATGTATTTAATTTGTTTTTATTTTTTTCGGATCCAGTAGTATCGTGCTTAAGGGTTGTGAGAAAATATAAGACCACTCTTCCTAGTGAGGTGCTAGAAATGATTTTACCAGATTAAAAGAATCTAGCCTTCATAAATCCATTTATTGTGATATATATTTAAATTGTTTAGAGTAATAAAGACATTGATAAAGTTATTTTGCCTCAAAACACCTTTAATAAAGACAATTATGAAAGTTAAGGAATAGAAAGATGTTTGCAAGGAGCGTTGCAAGTGGCAATCAGTGGTCTCTGCCTACCCCAGTGAAAAATAAGCGTGATTTTATGTATTTAGGTACGTATGAATGTATTATACACCTTTAAGACTTAGCTTAAGTCTCGGAACGTAGTTAAATAATATTGACCAACCATCCCATACAACAGGATCCACCGTGCGACGGACCAACAAATTATTGTCGTCCTGGGAGTACGAAATATCGAAATGTTGGCCGCGATCTACCAGAAAATATATCTGCACTCTCCGTCGGAAGCAAAACCGACAATCGAAACGAATATTTGCACGAGTTGTGGTCGGTCGACGAGTACTTTTACTGATGCACTAATAATTTTTGCTATTCTAAAGGAGATCAATTCAAATCGAAATTACAAAATAATGTAGAAGTTTGTGTTTACAGATGTTTTTTACTTTCTTCGTGATAATAGAGGATTATTGGGATGAAATTTGACAAACAGTGATTCAGGTACATGTGGTGTTGTAGCTACACATTATGGGATTTTCTTAGCAGTGAGTTTCAGGCAAGTATGCCTGGTGAATTTGTACTATACGCCAACATAAACTTAACTTTAAGTTTTAGTCGTATTATAATAAAAAACCGTTCAATTGCGATTCCGTACGTAAAACCACGTTTGTTGTATAATAACTTCCAATAAATATTATAGTTTTATTAATTTGTTAAAAATGTTGCGGCAGTGGCAACAGAAACACATTATTTGTGAAAATTTGAGCTCTCTAGCTATCACGGTTCCTGAGAGACAGCCTCGTGACGGACAGACAGACTGAAAGACAGTCAGTCAGACAGACGAACGCGAAGTTTCATGATTAAGGTCTCGTTTTTACCCTCTTTGAGAACGCAACTCTGAAAAAAAACCCGGTAGACGGCGGACGTGTGGTTTTGCTCGGTAGTCCATGGGGACATTAGCACATGATGATAAATAGGTTTAATATACTTCGGAGTTGGTTTTTAACAGGGTTGCTTTACTAAACTTTATTTTTTATGATAATAATGTGTCATTTAGGGCCACTATTTTTACATTTCTTTTCATGAAGAACCTTTTTAAATAGTTATACTCGTATAATCATTAACAATTGATTATTGTTGACAATTGATCAAAGAAAACATCTTAATAACTTTGCTGTAGAAGATATTATTATATAAAATAAATATTCCCTGGGAACTATCTAAACTTACGTTACAGAACTTTCAGAGCTGTTTTGAAGTAATCAAATCATCCTGCCTAAAGCCTACATCTACTACCAGGCTTAAGTTTCTCGCCAATCATTTCGGAAGGTAATTGACCTTACAAATTACGGTATTATGTTTCTAAGTAATATTCCTTCTCTTTGTTTTGTTTTGGATAATACATATTGTTTTTCAGCATCGATAAACAGTAAAAGCATTACTGGTTTAAAATGTACACGTAAGCTTTAGTAATCCGTAGAGGGTATATTGGATACACAGGTAAGAGGGCAAGAGGCGATGACCTTGAATGTGGCTCTTTGTGCAACGTCTAATGGTTTCAAGTTGGTTTTGAATATCCGGATCAATACCGCTGTATAACATTTTCTTACTTACAAAAATAAATATTCACGTACATTTTTCACACAACGCTATCTGATCCCAAATAACGTGTTATGGATACCAGACCACAGATATCAAAACATAAATACTTTTAAATACAAACTTATCATACAAAAAAACACCCAGACACTCGAGACAAACATTTATGGATTACTCAAATTTTTGTCTCCGGTGGGAATCGATCCCACGACCTCGTGATCCACAATCGCACATTTCGACCTCTAGACCATCGGGGCAGTCATTACTTACAAGAAAATGAAAAGTTTTTGTTATTTTGTTCCATGTTCTTTGTCTAGATATTAATATTACTTCTAACTAAATCAAAAAATACTTGCCGATACACAAAATAATGAGAAAATTGAACCCGTAATATTTTACCTGTAGTCAAACTTCTAACAACAATACCTGTGAAAATTCTAACCAAAGGCAGACAAAACCAATTAGTGCGGAGTTTATAACAATATAGTAAAGAATGCGGTACTTAATTGAGCTGTATGTGAACTAAACTGAATACGAAACATTGGATGCGGAACACCTTTCGGCATGATTTAGAAATCTTTTTTATTAAGCCCACAATGCTTTTAAAGGCACTTGAACTTCAGTATTTTCTTGACATTGAAAATTTGCAGGCATAAAATTGAAATTGAAAATCAGTATCAGTTTACAATAAACTGTCTTTCATTGCAAATAATCATCATTGTCTCAAACTCGCGCCATTTTAATAGACAGCTCTGTTAGCTAACGAAACATGTCGCACAAATGAGACTAGCAAGTCCCGATTGAATAACGGGTCGGATCCCAGCTAAACTGATAAAATGAAGGTAGCTTAACAGCTAATCAAAAAAACTCCAAAAAATGTCACTCTGAAAGTCATAAAATTCTTGCAGCCATAACATAATAAACGCTTTATACTGGTGGAAGCTGAAAGTGTCGGTTACGTGAATAGCAAACTAATCCATCAACGCCATTTTGAAATCGCTCCACCTCCACGCTGACCAAGCAGCGTTATGTAGGCACACAATCCACGTAGTTTAGATAAGGAACTTTATAGGAGTGCCGAATTGAGTTCAACAGGTCATCATTATTCCAGATACTATGAATATACTGTACATTATTTTAGTTGATTTATTATCTTGAAGAAAATGAAACGTACCTATTTAGTAGGTTTGAGTCCGCCAAAACATTGAGGATGTCCTAAAAATGCTGTCCATTAACGATAAGTAGTAAAATATACTCATATTAGGCATACATATTTATATTAAGATTGACAATAGCCAACAGACTTATAAATAAAATACATATTAGGCTCCTCAAACTGTAACAGACACAATACAAAACATTTTTCATATTTTATTCTCATGAAGAGCCATTAGTTTGCATTTATCCATAACGTATATTTGATTCTGTCTGTTATTTTGTTCTCTTTATTACTGCTTAAGTCTCATCATCTCGTGAAGTTTTATTTGGTATCATGATTTTCTGTGATACTTTTCCTTATTGTCTTTTACAGAATGTAACGGTATAAATTTGCTCATTTTCTTTTTATTCATAATGACTATCTGAATAATGAGTACCATAGATCGACATAAACAGGGTACCATTGAAAAATAATAAAGACATCGATTAGTGATATTAATGAACTAATTTGAAAGGGTCTCCGTTTGTTGTCCGTTTTTTTTTCATGTCGCAAGCAAGTAGTTGACATGATAATATATTTATTATGGGCAGAGTTTTGGTTCTGGTGAGCGCCAATAAGCTACTTTTATCCCGGAAAAAATATCTTATTCCAAGGGGATGCACGTCGATAATTCGATGCCGGATAGGCAAATTGGATTAACAGCCACTTTAGGCAAAATTGAGTTTATATTGGTTTATTAAATTTTGAATAAACAGATTCGAATGAAAATTTACTAATATTTTTTTTTTAAACTATGGTGGTTTTTAAAGTCATACTCCATACTTTTTGTGTGAAGTTCCAACCTTCACAAAAAAAGCTAATCTCTTATCGCGTGGAGATTGAAACTTCACACGATAAGTATGGAGTATGTCTCGCACATGATAGTTAGATCGGGGAGGACCTCGTTTAAATGACACTCAAATTGTACTTAAGTAGGTACTCGAGTCTCTGTGATACAAAATAGTTCATACTACAATTATACCTATACTTCAAAACAAAGATTTGTCAATCATACAATAATCTTACTAATATCATAAATGCGAAATTTTGTGAGTGTGGATGTTTGTTACTCTTTCACGCTCTAACCGCTGAACGGATCGGGCTGAAATTTTGTACAGAGATACATTATAGTCTGGAATAACACATAAGCTACTTTTTATCCCGGGAATAAGTTCCCACGGTAACAAATTTTACGCGGGCGAAGCTGCGGGCATCAGCTAGTATATTATAGTTCTAACGATGAATTTAAAACCGAACTTCAACGGCAGTCGCTATGATAATAACATGCCACGTACAATATTTTCAAATAGATACTCAGGTGCACGTCATAATGACTTTGTGCAATTTGTTTGCGTTTTCGTTTAGTTATTAGTTTAGTTATTAACTACTTTAAAATTATTAGAGGTTTCAAGGAATAAAATGGAGTAAAGTAAAGTGTGCGACTGCAGTGCAAAGTCCTGATACTAATCCTGGGTTGTAAATGGCCATCGTCTTAGCGTATTTCAAGTGGGGACTACAGGGCCACTCTAGCTTTCACTGGCTTCCAGGAGTAGCAATAATTTAGACATTATTGGAAAAGACTGCCGTCTGATCCCAGTGCACTTTATGTGAATCTAAGAACCAGCCTGATTCAATACAAAATTTCATAGTTTACAAGAAATCACTATTATTAGAGTTGAAAGAAAAGAAAGAAAGAAATTTTTTTTATTCTACATGAAATAACCGTAAACTATCTTACTGAATATAAAACAATCTTAAAACAAAAGATAATAAAATAATGATAAAAAAAAAGATTACAAAATAAAATTAAAAATACCTACAACTCAAAATTCACAAATTACCCTAATGTAGAACAAAGGCCGTCTCTCAGCTTAATGCTGCCTGCATAATAATATGCAGACAGCGCTGATTTCACAGGTCTGCAATGGTTTTCCTCTTTGAAATCTGAGTAACATTTTCTATAGTTTCTGATGTGCTGATTACGAGAAAAATAATAAAAAAAATCCTACACGTCAGGATTTTTTGATATTGAATATTTAAGATTTTGCTTTAAAATGTCTGAGCGCCTACGTTTTAAAATTTATAAAACGTCATTAAATTACTTCAGTTTAAATTTTATTGCATTTAATTAGTGTAAGGGGACATAGAAAATCATGCAAATCAGTAATTTAGTAATTACTACATAAAAAGTATAAGTAATTCGCCTTAACCATGTTAAAAACGGGTAGTTTTGACTTAATTTTGTAATAAAATCAAAAAATTACCTAGTAGTAATATTAGATACCTATTTTTTGTAAATATAATTAGAAAAGGGTATAATAAAGATAAACCAAAGGGTTTTTGTATAAGTACCCAAACTGATTTAGAAAATTAACAGTTGAATCTTGAAACATGAACTTTAAAATGTCATTGCAAAGGTGTTTAAATTCTACGAATTGTTTTTGTAATATCTCCCGAAATTTTATGGTGATAAAACAATGAAACAGTATTACAGAGTTTGTGAAAAATATTTACAAAAGTTATTTTGGACACGTATTAAGTAACCAAGACAAAACTTCGACACCTCATAAACTTTGTTCGACTTGTTTATTACAATTTCGCAAGTGTTTAAAAGGCCAGAAAAATAGCTTCAAAATTGTTTCACCTATGCTATGAAGAGAGGCTAAAGACCATGATAATGATGGCTACTTTTCTTGTTGTGACATAACTGGATACAATTCTAAAATAAAAGGGACATAAACAAGCACTAAACATCATTTCCTAAATTCGCACATTGATTACTTCCCAGACAATTTAGGAGCCGTTAGCAAAGAACAAGGCGAAAGATTTTACCAAGATTTGAAAGAGCTTGAAGTCTGATATCGTGGAAGATGGAATACTAACATGATGGCGGAATATTGTTGTTTATTGAAGCGCGACTATCCAAACTGGAAATTTAAGCGAAAATCGCACAACCGAAGGTTCCAGGAAAAAAGAACCGGGTTCCACAAATTAAATTTACGTGTAATGTAGACTAGTAACAAGTTATTATTATATTTTAGTCGTTTTATAAGTTAAAGGTAATGTACTTTTTTAAATATATATTTTTTATGAGAAAACGTGGGTCTTTTTTTCAATTTTCTATCTGTGCCTTTTTCGAAAAATCTGGAGGTGATGGAGAAAATCTAAGTACATATTCGTAATCAGCGCACCAAAATACCCTAGAATCAGCCATCAAATTCCAGAGAGGAAGTTATGACCCTCATTTTGCAGGCCTGTGTTTTCAGAGACGGCCCGATGGTGATTTAGACATACTGTGATTTATCCTGTAGAAATATTTTGCTATCACGTTAATTATAAACAAAAATGAAATGAAAAACAAAAAACAAAAACTATAAAATAAAAAGAAAAAATTAACACAATTTACAAACAACCACATTGCCAACTATATTTATAAATTAAAATAAAACTTAAGTACAATTATAAAGTATCAGATTAAAAAAAAAAAATAGATATTTACATAAATAATTAATTGTTAGTGCTAACGTTTACATCTTTTATTCTCCCCTATTACGCGGCAAAATATCTTAAGCTGGCACTCATATGGGGACTTTACTGCAATACCAACATACAGAAAGCGATCTGTCATAGCCTCAGAGGTAAACAAACTGCGAACGGACCACCACCACATGTGAATGTGAAATCTATGCTATCTGTGGTTCCAGCATACAAAATGTACTCTGTGGGCTCAAAACCACAAAACTAAAAAAAAATGTACATAGCAAGATGTTGTTTGTTATGATTGTTTGTGATTAAAGAAAGATACGAGTGATACGACACAATGTAGACATCTCTCTGATCTCACTTTTGAGTACACTGTTATAAAGCATTCTGTATGCAAGTTAATATGAAAAAACCTAAAATTATGACTGTGTTGTACTCCATTTTCATTAATGTGTCCTATTCGTGCTGACCATCAATGTGCCTGTGGCAACATGTAAATAAGTGTGCCGCCATTTAGTGACAATATACTCAATACGAGTTAAAGGAGAGGCGACCTAGTGTCACTCACTTAGGAGTCAGGAGCCCAACAGATCCACAACAACATACTCTTCAGATAAACACCGCATACGGGTAAGCATGACGTTTTTAACATTTTAACCTTTTCGCTGTACAAAAAAAAAACAGTATTATGTACATTTTCTACAAACCCGCTGATTCTTTACTATTAATCTATCACTGACTCGATACTCTATTCTAGATCATTAATTTACACAACTTACATACAATTCTTGTTCTGTTCTGCTCTGATTTTCATACAATTCTTTACCTAAACTGCGCAATTACTATAGAGTTAGTTTAGTTTTATAAATGTATTGTTAATAGTTACAAGATTATTCATAAATATTTTGTTCCATAAATTCAATATCAACTGAGGAATTATTATAGTGCTCATCCATCATTTCCATCTTATCATACATTCAATTATTTATTTCAGACAAAATCAAAAGAAAAAAACACAAACTGCAAATGAATCAAAGCACAGGCATTATTTCACAGTCATGCTGCAGCATGCCAAGCCATGCCTCGATTAACCACCCCCACACTGGCCTTTGAAACAAAGGTAAATCATTTAGTTTCTTCTCAGGATAAATTATATCTTTGCAAGGTAATAAATTACTTTAAATACCCAATAGTGAGTGATAAATAAGAAGAATACATACTTAAACTCTAAAAAAAAAAAAATCCTAGGTTAAATAATTAATAGGTATATATACCAGTGGATGTCACACTGTTTCATCCGCATAGTCCATGTTCACCAGGAAGAGTGTTACTTCCCAACAGTGAAGGAGTTTTAAAATCGGTCTAGTAGTTTCGGAGCCTATTCATACATACATACATACATATGGTCACGCCTCTATCCCCGAAGGGGCAGGCAGAGCCATATTATATGCCCACATTTCACCTTTGTATAATTTGTCCCACGCAATAGGTGGTGAGCCGTATTGCCGTGTTTAAATGGACAGGCGCAGGTTGTGACTGCCTGCTGTTGAAATAAAGCCTTCAACTTAGCTTAACGACTGCCATTTTACTGGCAACCGGGACCAACGGCTTAACGTGCCTTCCGAAGCACGGAAACGCTCAAATAAATGTCACAAAGTGATCACATGGATGGTCACCCATCCATGGACCGGCCATAGTGAAAGTTGCTTACTGCAGTGATCGTTTACAGAACACTGAGTCCGCGGGGCCACGAGCGCTTCAATGCAATGCGCAAAGTGCAAAAAGGAGCCTATTCAATGCAAACAAACAATCAAATCCTTCCTCCCCATAACTTTTCTGTAAAATTATGTTTCAAAATATAATATATCTATAAATGAATATATATGCCTTGCAAAATTGCCAAGTTTTATCCATTCAGTCAAAATTTATCCATTCAGTACTTAGAGAGTTAACGGGATATTTACCACGTATTATTGAGTTTTTCCGATATTTCGACGCTGTTGCAAGCGCCATGATCACGGTGGAACTCAATCAATATCGGAAAAACTCATAGCACTAATAGTATGAGTGACCATGAAAGTTTAAATACTTACAAGAAATCACATTAGTATGTAGTTTGTAGTAGATGGAACCACAAAACTACCATAAAAAAAAATAAAAAAAAAGACGTGTGGCACTCGGGGAATGCCGCGGTAAAGCATTTTTTATCAACTATGCTAGTATAATTATTTCTATACTAGTTGACCCTCGCAACTTCGTTTACGTCACATATGGTCCATGAAAGGAGAGGTATTTCTTAATCAGATTCCTATCAGCGTGTAAAACTGCCCTGTTTGCTTAATCATAAAAGAGCTTAAAGATTCAGTCCATTACAAAACCATTCAGTCCGCGCCGAAGGCGTGGACTGAATGGTCTGAATTGTTTTACAATAGCCTTAATCATTAAGCTCTTTTAATGATTAAGCCAACACGCCAGTTTAGATTTACCCTCACATTCAAAGAAACCCAGGTTTAGCGAAAGTTGAGATGCCTTTAATTTTTGAACTACGAAATTCTCAATAATGAAACGTCTGTAGAACAATGCTAAAAGCATTCCCTTTCTGACACTTAAAAGATATTTGAAATCGGACCACGTGGTGAGAACTTACAGCTGAAAACCCATTTTATCTTTCATCCCCTCTCCCGCAGGAACCGCGCAAAATATCGGGATCAAAAGTATCCACGAACCTTCCTCGGACTATAAGCTCGGAATGTACCAAGTATCATTCAAATCCATTCAGTAGTTTCGTGATACTTATTCGGGATATAGACAGACAGACAGACAGACTGACAGACATGAAAATTTTAAATTACATATTCGGCTTCAGAAACGATTATAGAACGCCCTACAATTGAAATTTTCAAAATATCTTCCATGTTACTCTCGACCCTCAACAGTTTTATTATAAGTACTAGCTGACCCTCGCAACTTCGTTTACGTCACATAAGGTCTATGAAAAGAGAGGTATATCTTAATCAGATTCCTAGGAGTATGTGAAACAGCCCTGTTTGCTTCAATTCAGTAGTTTCGGCGTGATACTTATTCGGGATACAGACAAACAGACAGACAGACAGACAGACAGACATTAAATTTTTAAATTACATTTTCGGCTTCTGTATCGATTAGAGAACACCCTACAATTAAAATTTTCAAAATATCTTCCATGTACAGACTCTCGACCCTCAACAGTTTTATTATAAGTATAGATAAGAATACTAGCTGATGCCCGCAGCTTCGCCCGCGTAAAATTTGTTCCCGCGGGAAGTTATTCCCGGGATAAAAGATAGCTTATGTGTTATTCCAGACTATAATGTATTACTGGACCAAATTTCAGCCCGATCCGTTCAGCGGTTTGAGCGTGAAAGAGTAACAAACATCCACACTCACAAAGTTTCGCATTTATAATACATATTAGTAAGATTATAAGGCCTATGTTCAACAAAGTAAAGTACCAAGTACCTACTTGACTGTGGACATTTGGGCTTTTGGACTTTTGGACTTTTGGCCTTTTGGACTTTTGGACTTTTAGACTTTTGGTCTTTTGAACTTTTGTACTTTTGGACTTTTCGACTTTTGGACTTTTGGACTTTTAGACTTTTGGACTTTTGGACTTTTGGACTTCTGGACTATTGGACTTTTGGACTTTTGGACTATTGAACTTTTGGACTTTTGGACTTTTGGACTTTTGGGACTTTTGGGACTTTTGGGTCTTTTGGGACTTTTGGGACTTTTGGGACTTTTGGGACTATTGGGACTTTTGGACTGGACCCAACAAAAAGCAGGATCAAAAGTCCAAAAGGCCAAAATTCCACTCCACCTAACCTCACCCCACCCCACCTCACACCAATTCACCTCACCACACCCCACTTCACTTCACCCCACCCTACACACCTCAGCCCACCCTACTTCACCCTACTTCACTTCATATACATAGGTACACGTTATGCAAACGCTCACGTGTACACGTTGGTATATGAAGTGCGAGATACAAGAACGTGGCCGAGCGTGGCCGAAGGTAGCCGAGAGTGTTATTTATTTTCGTGACACAATTTCTGGATTTGGTCTCCACGCAAGGCCCGCGATAGAAGCTATGCAATAGCTTAAAAGTATAAGCAACGTTTTCTCAAACCGTGATAACATATATTATTAACTTGTTCTGTACACATCTCTATGTTACTGCTAAAATATGTCAGGAAAATTCTTTAGCTAGCTCTCAAGAACTCCCCCGATAGTTTTTAAAAATTAATCGACTGAGAAGGGTCCAGTCGCCTTGGTATCGTAATAACAGCGAATACTTGTATATCACGGCTTATAAATATAGCTTTTGCCTGATATACTAACTAAAATATTCCCTAGGAAGGCATAACAGAACTTTTCGGTCGAGGGTCGAAGTTTTGCAATTTTATATTTTTATTTTACCGTGCCTACCTTTTGCCGGGAGCTATGTAGGTATTGAAATAATATAAAATGAACGCGTTTGAATAAATAAAAGTGTTTGATGTACATTATACACTTATTTTTACTCAAACGGAATATTCATTAAATATGGACATAGCACGTCTACGTTCAGCCTGACCAGCGGCGTACACTCTCGGCGGGGTTTAAAATTCTTCATTCTAATTGCATATGCGGGCGAAACGTCAAGTAACCAAACAGGCTGAAACATCTAGTTTATGCGTTAAAATATACACCATGTTAATAGTTTAAGGCACTTCGTAGACACTAGTTCTATAGAGCTGTAGAACTATTTTACACTCGTCAGTTTTATTGGTATTACCACAGATATTTAGGGATATCAGGTCTTAGTAATATTATTATCATCATTCATCTTTATTGCCACAATGCAATGCTGAAAATACTCCAATGGTTAAAATTCTATAAAAGCTCTTACAACTCTTGTTAACGTAAAATTGTGACCACTTGTAACAAGTTGTCATTTCACCGTAAAATTGGAAAAACCGTTAGATTGTAATTTGCCTAGCGAGATTTTAAACTATCAAGTTATTGTAAACCGTAAAACCGCCGCGGCTTCGGCCTCGTAGAAGTCGTAATAGCGTAAAATCATAACCCCGTTTTGCGCAGTCGGTTAAAAGTAGCCTTTGTCCTTTCCAGGGCCTCGAACTATCTCTATACCAAATTTCACCTCTATCGCTCCAGCCGTCTAGGCGTGATAGCGTAACAGACAGACAGAGTTACTTTCGCATTTATAATATTGGTAAGGATTATGTCAAAATTAGTGTAAACACCTTTCACTATGCTATGAAGCGAAACCGGTCATGTATGGTTAAAATTAAAATAAGTGTTGCATAAAGTACAAGAGAGTGAATTTTCATAATTAAAAATGATCCGTTAAACTGTAAAATGAAGTCGCCGCGTAGATTATAATTCTAACGGTTTGTACAATTTCATATTGACATAATAAATAACAAAACACACAAGTATGTGTAAGTAAGTGCTATACAAGCAATGGTTGTACTAAACATTGGTGCCCCAAATGAAATGAAGACCCAATAAAACTGACACAAAACAATTGCTATTATTCTCAGTTATTACCGTTCAGGTGTGTTCACGTGATATATCGTTCTATCGAATGTTTTTGTGCGAACCCAAAGCAGAACGGTTCGATGTATAGGTAAACCTATATTATATCAGTACAAAACTATACGGTCTTAGAACAGCGGTCCTACTGTGAAAATTATATTGCGTTGATGTTAATGTTACTACCATTACAAGCAAATAGATGTTCTTTTTTAATTTTCGGATAATATTTCGAATGTTAGCAGGCAAAGCGAGATTGTATCTATCTGGTATTGATATTTCAAGATCTCAAACATGCTGCATTAAACTACCTACTATGTTAACTGTGTTTGTTATATAGTGTATGAAATAAGTCTATGGGGGTCCATTATTGAAATTTTTAACAAAGTTGATAAGGGCGATAATTGGTTATAATCTGGGCTTTTTTTTTGTTTATTATTGTAAATTTTTCATCACTATTAATTTATATAATGTTTTTCTTTTCACGAATGTCATTATGCATTCAAATATCTACTAGACTTATCTGTGTTATAAAAATCTTAAAATATCTCTCGTCTTCAAAATCGAAAACTAATTATATTATAGGTCCAACAAACGCTATTTCCTTTGCAACTGGTTTACCATTAAACTAACTAAAAAAAACTTGACTGGTTTTACATAAACTGCTACTGCGGAAATGATCGAGATGGTTAAGAGTGATTAATTTTACATTATATTGGCTCCGATATTCAAAATGCAAGCACAGTTTCAGCTGTTTGCAGTGCATACTAAGCGACTTATACTCTCAAGAGCTTAAGCACCATGAGTAACTACGTACTATCAGTTGTTTTAGTACGGATAAATTAGTTGTTGTAAGCACTAGATTTATACTTTATGATAAATTTGTTTAGTTAGGTTTTTTTTTAATATTCATACATACATACATAACATCACACCTGTCTCCCAACGGGGTAGGCAGAGACTATGACTTTCCACTTACTACGATTCTGGCAAACAACTTTCGCTTCTTCAACTTTCATAAGTGTCTTCATACATGCTCTTCGGTTAAGGGTACTCTTGACCTGGCCTTTTTTCAGAAGATTATCGATTTGATCGATATGAGTATGCCGAGGTCGACCCCTACTAGTTTGCTCATTCACTCTTGCTTCATAAATCTGTTTTGTCAGCCTATTTCCATCCATTCTCTCCACATGTCCAAACCATCTGAGCATCCCTTTCTCTATCTTAGTGACTACATCTTCTGTCATACCGCAATGTTCCCTTATCACACTATTCTTTACTTTATCCCTCAATGTCACTCCAGCTATACTTCGCAAACTTCTCATTTCCACTGCATTAATTTTACTTTCATGCTTCTCCTGCCACACCTGCACACAGCACTCCTCTATGTACAGCCATCCTTGCCTTTTTAAACACGTTTTGACTGCTCATAAAGGTGTGAATGGCTCCATTCACTTGATTTCCTGCCAAAACTCTTCTTTCAATATCATTGTCACACTTTCCATCTCTTGCAAATTTTGAACTCAAATATACAAACTCTTTCACCTGTTCCACGCTCTTTCCTTCGATCGATATCGAGCAATCAGTCATACATTTCTCTCTTTCAAAAACCATTACTTACATTAACATTCATTCCTCTATTTTTAAGCGCATCGTTCATTATATTAACCATCAATTGCAACTCATCCGCCGATGATGCCAGTTTCCTGATCATCAGCATAAAGTAGGCATTTGACGGTTAGCTCATTCATTTTTAATCCATACGCACACTCTTGTAGTTCTTTCAAGCAACTGTCCATGTATAGGTTGAACAGCCATGGTGACGCTACACAGCCTTGTCTCATACCTTTTTCGATGGGAAAAAAGTCTGTGCAAGCACCATTGATCCTGACACAAGCACTGGAGCCCTCGTATAGAGATTTCAAGGCTCGTATCAAGTTGCTGTTCACTCCATACATAGACAGTGTTGACCACAGTTCATTCCTCACCACTCTGTCATAGGCCTTTTCCAAGTCCACGAAGATGCAATAGACTTTTTGACGTTTTGCCAAAAACTTTTCAACTAGGCATCTTAATGAAAAGACCTGATCCGTGCATCCCCTTCCTTTCATAAATCCTGCTTGTACATCCCACATTTTTCCTTCAGTTTCATTCATCACTCTTTTAATCAAAACTTTCGCATACAATTTGCCTACGACACTGAGCAAGCTTATGCCGCGGTAGTTTTTGCACTCTTGCTGTGACCCTTTACCTTTGTACAGCGGCACTATGACAGATTTGCACCATTCTTCTGGTTCTCTGCCATTTCGCCATCAAAGATTAAAAAGGCGGTACAGCTGGCAAGCTACCACGCCACGACCCGCTTTCAGCATCTCGACAGAAATTCTATCAATCCCAGCAGCCTTTCCTAATTTCATACTATTCAACGCTTCCACAATTTCTTCCATACTTAAGTGGCTTTCATTCTCAAGTTCATTCATTTCCGAAACATGAGTCTCCATTTGCATATCCTCTTATTCAAATAAACTTTCAAAATATTCCTTCCACGTTTTTAACACACATTCCTCTCCTATCACAAGACTGCCATTACGGTTTCTGATTTGCTTAAATTGTGCGGTTGTCTTTTCAGTCCTCATTGTTCTTATAGACGACTTCCAAAAGAATTTTATGTTTTGTTGGAAGTCATCAGATAACCTGTTATGAAAGTCATCCTCATCATTCTCTCTCTTACTTTTTATGACTTCTTTCGCAACACGCTTATACCTTTTATACTCATCCTTTGCCATTTTTACATCCTCATCCGTTGCCTTCTGCATTCTTTGGTTGGCCATTGTAGCCAACCAGTTCAACCATGCTTGCTTCTTATCAGATAAAACTTTTAAAACTTCAGCACACATACTCTTTACCTGACATCCTTGTCTCCTTTTGCTTATCCCACATACTTCTACTGCAACTTTTACGAGACCTTCCTTAATCAGCTTCCATAATTCTTCAATCTCACATATTTCCTCTAAATTTACAAATTTCTCGCTCAATTTACTTACAAATTCCTCTTTCACGCGTATATCTTTCAAATTTTCGACTTTAATGCGCTCCAATACACCTATGGGTTTATGCACACGATGCCGCCACAGCTGAAACAGACCTCTTACTCGGCTAATTACAAAGAAGTGATCTGTGTCAATTCCGGCACCGCGGTATGCCAGAACGGGTGTCCAGAACATTCTTTCTCATTCTTGCGTCTACTATCACAAAATCAATCATGCTTCTCTGGCTTTCTTGTGTCCTTGTATACAAGTGGATATCTTTGTGGTTAAATATGGGGTTGGTTACTACAAGATTCCTCTCCAAACATACTTCTAGCAAACTTTCGCCATTTTAATTCACTCGCTCATCCCCAAACTTACCCAATACACTTTCATATCCATCACGCTTCACTCCAACCCATCCATTAAAATCACCTAACATTACAATCCTTTCGTTTCGTTTGCATTTACCCAGAATATCATTCACACTCTTTAATATTCGGCTCGCCAAATTGACGTCGCCACCAACCTGATGGTAAGCCGTGGCGCAGAAAAAAAAATATTTTCTATTATTTTATATTAGGTATTATTTTCTATATTTTATTCCACTTAGAGTAAAAGTTATAGAAAGCTTTTTAGGTAACAAATTTAATAAAATATGCATATAAAATAGGGTAAACTAAGAAAGGAGACTAGATAAACTAAGATAGGATTTACATCCCTAAAGTGTGTTATATACAGTGTGTAGATAATTCGCTATTTAACAGTAGTTTTAGTGACGAATGCTCAGATGCGAGGGCCTAGTCGAGCATATATTAATCATTAAAAATTTTATTTTGTTACAGTATTAAAAAGTTTTATCTTTTAAAAAAATATAAAGATTATTTTGCAAACGTTTTGTTAGATTTAACTGAATTACTTTTCAGACACAACCAAAGCAAAATAAGTAAGTAGGATTATAGACGAGTACCTACCAGAAGCAATATGAAACACCTTTTCTTGGTACAAAAAAAAAACAAAGCACCATAACAACATACTGCAACAATGTGAGTGCAGTTGTTCACACTGTTTTATTCGCTGTTCGGACTTTTAGAGCACTCTGTTTTCGCAGTGTTATCCTCCGGGTGAATATTAGCGCGAAGTTAAACCAGTGACAGCCTGTTGTACTGTTTTGATATTTGATGTTATGTTGGCCGTTCGTAGCTGTTTCTCTTTAAAATAACGAGATTTTTGTCAAACAACTTTTATGCTGCTTTGACAAACTAGTTATCCATGTCCTGGGTATGAATCGAGTAATTTAAACGCGGAATATAACGGTAGGTATTATTGTCTCGGTAGGGATGTTCTTAAATATATATTTAATTATATTACTAAGCTGTAATTATAATTTACTTGCGGACGTCACGCGGTTTCTAAAATATAGCCTATGTTACCCGCAAAGAGTGTAGCTTCCCAACAGTGAAAGAATTTTTCAAATCGGACCAGTAGTTCCGGAGCCTATTCGTTACAAACAAACAAACAAACAAACAAAAAAACAAATCTTTCCTCTTTATAATATTAGTATAGATATTAGCTCAAATTCAGACTACGCTTATTGTGCTAGCTATAAGTATTTTTTTTTTGTTTAACATGAAGGAAAATTCTTATGGATGTTATGCCGGACTCCTACCGACTAAAAAACCTAACGTAACGCCCAACAGCCTTTAGTTGGGAGCCCCGGGTAAGCCCTCGAAAGGATGTCCCAGGACTTCCAACAGACCCACGGCCGCCACTGCGGCCTCGCCCAGGGGAGCTATAGGTATATTAGGTACTAGCTGAGCCCGCAACTTCGTTTACGTCACATAAGGTGTATGAAAGGAAAGGTATTTCTTCATCAGTCATCAAGCAGCATCAGAAACTGCCCTGTTTGCTTAATCATTAAGCTCTTTTATGATTAAGCCAACACGCCAGTTTAGGTTCACTCACATTCAAAGAAACCCCTACAATTAAAATTTTCTAAATATCTAATTCTTTAAAGTGTTATAACTCTTTTATTTCTAAACCGATTTACATAAAACAAACGCTAAATGTTAACTGGAGCAAACCTCAACACAATAAAAAAAACCGCATTGCAATCGGTTGAGCAGTTGCTGAGATTAGCGTGCACAACCGTACAGACAAACAGATATACAGACATACAGACATACAGACAAACAGACAAAAATTCTAAAAATCATTGTTTTGGGTTCTATTGCGTTCATAAAGCCCCCCTATAATATTTTTTCTTATTTATCTTCCATGTACAGACAGCGACCTGTTAGGATTTTATTATATGTATTGATATTGATAAAAGTAAGTAGTAACTTATGGTAAACTTACTATTTAGTAATACTGTGCGCCATATTGTTGTGCTATGCTATTTTATTATAGCCTAATCTGAAGTCACCTTCAGAAAAAAAACATTTTAATAGAAACAAAAGTATACAACAAAATAATTGAACCATTCTGTTCGACGTTCAAAACTGGAAGCTCACGTTCACAGCGTATATACACTTAAATACAAATTAAGAACGACGCAAATTACTATACGTTAAAGGTTCAAACCCTAACAAAATTACAAGGAACCCATTGTAAAAGCTTCTACATCCAATTATAGGTCACCCATGCATACACAATACGAAATTTAACAATAATGTACCAAACTATCAATCATACGGTAAAGGTGGTAGCTAATTACTCACCGTGGTACGGCATACGGTCGCCTCTATACATACCTTATTGTAAGAGATGAACGGCTGAACATCAATCAATGTTAGTAACATATTATCCATACAAAACCTTTATTGTTGAGCTGCTGTGACGAAAATATACATATTGATCTGTTCTATATTGAATGCGCACAGCAGAGTATAAAGTTTCCAGAAGTTAACTCGTTGAATGGAATGAGATTAAGTTAATCGTAAAGTACATAAAAACTTCACTAGAATTGATATAAGGTTTTCCATTTACTTATTAAGATCACAAAGAGTAGCTTATAATATATCAATCGCAGCGTGTCTACAAATATAGGTAGGTACCTACTTACATAACGAGATTTGATTCTTATACAAGCATGCCATAGAGTATGCCCTATGGGATATGTATAAATTTACCAAGTAGCTATCTACATATTTTTACATAAATTTTGGGGGTTTCATTTCGACAGCATTAGGTATATACAACGTTTTTGTTAAAACTTTAGAGTTCAAAGAATGTTTTGTTAAATAAATAATTTCTCAGATGTATTGTAACGCACATTCTCTTAAATAACAATAACGTCAAAGAACCACTGTCCAAAATAAAAACATATAATCAAAGAAAAGGCACAACGGAAAGCAAAAGTCGTTTATTTTAGTTCACAAAGCGATTTTGTGGCCAAGTAAAGTGTGAATGTGGGGTGCATAAAGCGGAAAAGTGCGAGCTTGGAAGTCGGGGCCTGCCCATTCAATAAACATGAGCTTAGTTAAACGATTAGGCTAGGAAATTAGCAATCGCAGATGAGGGTAAAATTTGATTACAAATTGTTGCTACTAACATAAAAGCTTACAAAAAGTTGTTTCTAATCCAGGCTACAAGCTGTGTCTGTACCAAATTTCAGCCCAATCCGTTAGAGCGTGATTGAGTAACATCCAAAAATTCCAAAAATCTAAACATTTTCACAAAAATTGTCATTTATAAAATACTAGCTGACCCGCGCAACTTCGTTTGCGTAATAAATGAAGAACTACTCGACCGATTTTGTACAAACTTCACATAAACCATCTACTAAATAGTCGGAACAAAGCCTAAACATTTGGTTTGGATAGGTGAGCCTGTTCTTGAGTTATAAAATTACAATGAAAAGTGGCATTGATTTTTATATATATAGATAACGAGCATAACCCTTTATGCTCGTTCACTCGAAATTCTGTAAACACAGCTTTATGCAATTTACACTCAAGCTGGTCCTTTGTAGAGTTACTACTATGAGAAGTTTCCATTAAGGAACATTTTCATACTCGGAGGACATGTAAAACCGTTAGTCTAGGTTGTCAGTTGAAATCAAGCCAAGTTGAAGGCTTTATACCTATACCTATATAACCTGCACCTGTTCGTTTCAACGGGGCAATAAAACTCATCACCATCCAGTATTACGTGGGACAAAAAAGTATAAGGTGAAATAAGGGCATATTACTATTCCTTTGCCTACCCCTACGAGAGTGAAAGCGTGACTATTGTATGTATATAAGATAATCCTATCCTACTAATTCGGCGGCCTTGGCGGCCGTGTGAAAAATTTGCATACTATTTATCAATAGAATATTATTGGACTGTTGGGTATTTAGATCAAAGATTTACATAATGTACCTTTCAAGTATTTGGGCGGTTATTTTGAACTGTATAACAATATTCTGTTTAAATTTCCCTGTAATATGGAATTAATTTATTCACAAACGTAAATTTTATGGCCCAATGCTAACAGCTACGTCCGAATCATTGAACTAACCGATTAAAACAACCTTCACTGTAATAGAGTCTCAATTTGCGTTTTGTGCCACCATTGTAACAGAATACAGCTAGTCTTCTCGTAGTAGTCATAGGAAGTAAAATGCTCCGTGATCAATAATTAATTAGGTAATATTAAAGAGCTGAAGAGTTTCTTTGTTTGAACGCTAGGATCTTATTAACTGCTGATTGGTTTTTGATTTCGGTTCGGAGTTCGAACGGAACGCGGTTTCGCCTGCGTTTAAATAAATAAATATTCACGGACATTTCACACAACGCTATCTGATCCCAAAGTAAGCTAGGAATAAAAGTGTAAGTATGTACCTATGGTTTAATTTCGTTCCTGTTCCCGCTTCCCAAGGGAACTTATTCCTGGGATAAAAAGTGTACGTTATTCTAAACTATAATATATTCTTATACTGAATATCAGCCCGTGTGGCGACGGAGTCCCGTGTTGCGACGGGTACGAGCACAAAATGTCGCCACCCCAATACATTTCAAGGGTGTCGTAAGAGGCGACTAAGGGAACACTTTCGCAAAAAGTTCCATTGCGTAGAGAAGGAAAATAACAATCGTTAAGCCAAGTTGAAGGAATTATGGGCGGCTTGAAAAATTTCAACTGAGGGTCGTGGCGGCCTACGCCTGTCCATTTCAACAGGGCGATAGGCTCACCACCTATTACGTGGGACATATAACTATAAGGTGAAATGTGGGCGTATACTATGCCTCTGCCTACCCCTTCGGGGACGAAGGCGTGACTATATGTGTGTATGTATGGATTTCAAAAATTCTTTTACAGTTTAATAGTCTATTTTTTGAGGAAGGTTACAGGCTATAATAACAACACGCTAAAACCAATTGGACGCAGCACCAATGACAAATGTTTTAAAAACAGTTAAAATTTGTTTCTTTTGAGAGCTGTATACGGGCCGTATTTTGCTTGAATGTGTTGCACTGTTTAGGATCAGAGACAAAGAGGTCTTAATATTTCAAGGTGAGGACTCGACCATTAATACAAGATTACCGCTTGGGAAATATTATTATTTCCAACACAAACAATCTAAACTTGTTCAATCAATCAATTTTCAGCTGGATATAATTTTAAATGTCTCCTCAGCCACCGCCTGCAGATGCTGGGGAATCAATATTCATCGAGTTGGAGCTTTGGCATACCAAGGTTCTGCTTGGTGTGTATTATTCCTCTTCATCTGCAATTAATTTCTTTTCTTCCTTTGAAGACATAATGGAACGTCTTTCACCATCATTCAACCATACAATTGTTTTGGGTGACTTTAATACTTGTCTTCAAAAACAAGATCCTCGCTCGCGTGCTCGGGCCTCTACTTTCACTAACATTGTAAATTCTTGTAACTTGTCTATCCTGCCTCTAAATGTCACTCATCACTTTCCAAATTGTGCTCCATCGCTCATTGATCTCATCCTTGTTTCTTCCACTGAATTAGTTGTTAAGCATGGACAATGCACAGCTGACGAATTTTCGTACCATGACCTAATCTATCTTTCTTATAACCTTCGTCCTCCTAAATCCAAACCCAAAATCCTAATGCAGCGTAATTTTGGTGGTATGGACCTTCATAGGCTACGTGAGGATGCCTCAAATTTGGACTGGGGTTCTCTATTAGCAACGGACTGTACTGACGAGAAAGTCAGCATTTTCACACACAAATTAATAGACCTATACGACGTACATGCTCCAGTCAGGGCCGTAAAAGTGCGATACTTGCCGGCACCTTGGCTTACAGCGGAAATCAAATCCCTCATTGCAAAAAAAGCTGCTGCCAAGTGTAGGTTTAAGCGTAGGGCTACATGCGAGAACCGTGAAAAGTATATAGCTTTGAGGAACCTCTGCGGCAAGGTGTGTAGGAAAGCGCAACGCCAACATATCCATAATTCGGTCCAGAACGGGGACCCTGCGAAGATCTGGAAATTTCTTAAAACAATAGGGGTTGGAAAGCCAAAACCACAAGTCCTTCAGAAAATTCTGTATATTGATTCATTAAATCAACATTTCTGTTCGTCTTCAAATTATGATCCATCTAACTGGTTGTGATGTTAAGAGGTGCATAATATCGCTTAGTTCCAACGCAGTGGGTACAGACTGCATAAGTCGAAACATGGTCGTGCCTATTCTGGATGAAATTCTTCCTATTTTGTGTCATCTCTTTAACCACTCCTTAACCTACAGTGTATTTCCGACAACGTGGAAAGAGGCACAAATTGTCCCCATTCCCAAAAAGCCTAATCCTGCATCCTTTGCCGTGTATCGTCCCATCTCCATGTTACCTTTTCTCTCAAAAGTCCTAGAAAGGCTTGTTCATATCCAACTTAGTACATTTCTTAACAGAAACCTTCTCCTTAACCCGTACCAATCAGGATTTCGTCCGGGATATAGCACGACTAGTGCGTTGGTCAGTATTACTAACGATATTAGGCTGGGCATGGAGAACGGAAATCTTACTGTATTATCCTTACTCGATTTCAGCAATGCTTTTAATACAGTGGATTTCCAGATCCTGCTTGGCATACTGCGCTCGATTAACATATCTCCAACAGTTATTGATTGGTTTCACAGTTACCTGTTCGGGCGACGTCAGCGTGTACGCATTGAAGAAACTTTTTCTTCTTAGTGCGACACGACTACGGGAGTACCACAGGGTGGCGTTCTATCTCCTTTATTATTCTCAATTTTCATAAATTCCATCTCTAAATCTTTACTATCATCCTACCACCTTTATGCAGATGATCTACAGATCTATATGCAAGCTCCGGTCCATGAAATTACTGAAGCTATATCCATAATTAACTCGGATCTACGGCGAATATGTAAGTGGAGCAAGCAATATGGTCTTAGCGTGAATCCCTCCAAGACTCAAGTTTCCGTTATCGGCAGTCCCAATATGGTGTCACGATTGGACGGGGTTCAAATGCCTGACATAATGTTTAACGGTATTGCAATACCCAGTAGCGCAACAGTTAAAAATCTGGGAATTTTGATTGATGGCACGCTATCCTGGCGTCCCTAACTACAAGAAGTCAGCCGGAAAATGTTCGCATCTGCAGGGTCTTTGCGTCGACTACGCAATTTTCTGCCAATTACCACTAAAATTACGCTTGCTCAATCTCTCCTTCTCCCTATTCTAGATTATGCCGATGTCAGTTATCTCGATATCACAGAGGAGCAACTTGATAAACTTGAGCGCCTTCAAAACTTCTGCATAAGATTCATATTTGGATTACGCAAATATGATCATGTATCTGAGTATCGCAAACAGCTCGAGTGGCTTCCAATTCGTTTTCGTCGGAATGCTCATATCCTCTCTATGCTTTACAGTATACTATTCAATCCATGTTCCCCAACTTATCTCAAAGAACGATTCATGTTCCTTAATGACACACATTCAAGATCCTTGAGGTCGTCGGAATCCTTGGTATTGGCTATGCCTATTCACTCTTCCGGTTTTTATGATAAATCTTTCACCGTACAGGCTGTGCGATTGTGGAATGCGCTGCCTATAACGATTAAAAAGGCACAGTCTATGGTTGCCTTTAAGCGCATGGTGAAGGAACACTATTTAGCCCGGTAGCATGTTCCAAAGCTTGATATGTTGTTTCCACACTGAAATGTATGCATTTAGGTATGTATATTTGTATGTATGTATATTTGTATGTATGTATTTTTGTATGTAGGGATATTCGTATGTGTATATGTGAGATATATCTATAATATGTACTTAGTTCTTTGTTCATTTACATACCTACTGGTATGTTTTATTGTTTTGTATCATATTATTTCTACACCTAAACTACCCATTTGTCTTATAATCTATATCTTTATCTGTCCATCCCAAGGTTGCCTGGCAGAAATTGCTATTTAGCGATAAGGCCGCCCTTTGTACAATATCTGCAATTATTTATTTCTGTAAAGTATAACTTGGTGTGCAAATAAAGTTTTATTCTATTCTATTCTAAAGTTTTTATTCTATAATTTTTCCATCTGATATTTCACACGTAAGAAGTTGTTGAAATTTGTTTAGATATTGACAAGAATGAATATTATACATATCCGCGCAACTTCGTTTACGATATTATTTGTATGTAATAGACATAATTATAAATTTTCCTCTTGAATGAAGTTCAAAAGAAGAACGGTCAGAACATCATGTTCATTTTATATTACGTAAAAATAATAGACAATTATCTACCAATATGTGTTTAATTTCATTTTATAAATGACCTTTTTTAGATAACGATTGATTTATTAGGGATGCGATGGGGCTTTACTGGGTTTAAGGCCGCCTCACATGCTCAGTTGCATGTAAGACTAAGCTAACTCACTAACCAGACGAGGTGATGGCGAATAAAAATAAAATTCAAAATAAAATTACTCTTCTCAAATGAAATTGCGAGAGGCTTTCGTCCAACAATGGACTGTGATAGACTGAATTGATTTACTCGTTACTATTTTTTAATAAAAAAAGTATCGTTTACCTCAAAAATTCTCCCTTTAATCGAAGTCAAGGCTCTACCGCACGCTATGATAGCTTTTAAATTTCCGCAATGTCACTTCGGGTCAGACTTATGCCGTACCGTTTCTTCAGCATTCGATATTCGTGCTACCTTTCCCTTCAGTGGAGTCAACCTGTGTCATTTGTCAAGTGGATGAATGATACGTTTATAGCGCTCAATAAGGGACACATGGTGTAGGTGTAATGAGCAATGCGTCCCGGACGTTAAGGGAAGGCACATAATGGCTACACATTCATTATGAAAATGTGATTACTGTTTCAGTTAAGTTAATGTTTCTGGGTAAATGATTGAGTATCTAATTATGATCTGTTCTAAACGTATGTGCAAGTCTGAAACATGTAAAGGAATAATTATATTTTTGGGAACCAGCAAATAAATACCTACCTGGCATAATTAATTTAATTAATTGAAGACGGTGTCAACTATAATTTTTCATCAACTATATAGAGAAAACTTATAACTAAATGGCTAGAATTGATTGGGTTTTTTAATCAGTTTTAGGAATCATTTTAATTTTTTAATACTGTTACCCGATAGAAGAGTCTTTATTAAGCTTGACCAGATTAGGTGGTTACGGAAAATAGCTTATGAGTTGGTGACATTATGATGCTTCTAAAGATGATTTATTGTTCCCAAATATTATACTCGGAGGCACTATTTTACCGTTTCTTTAATTATTGCCTTTAAAAGCGTTCTTGAATATCGCAACAATAAACCAAGATATGGTTTATGCCAAAGGGAATAAATATAATTATGAAGAAATATATGAATATACTAGCTGAGCCCGCAACTTCGTATACGTCACATAAGGTGTATGAAAGGAAAGGTATTTCTTCATCAGAGTCATCAAGCAGCGTCTGAAACTGCCCTGTTTGCTTAATCATAAAAGAGCTTAATGATTAAGTCTATTTAAAAACAATTCAGTCGACGCCTTCGGCGCGGACTGAATTGTTTCAAAATAGTCTTAATCATTAAGCTCTTTTATGATTAAGCCAACACGCCAGTTTAGGTTCACTCACATTCAAAGAAACCCCCACAATTAAAATTTTCAAAATATCTGATTCTTAAAAGTGTTATAACTCTTTTATTTCTAAACCGATTTACATAAAACAAACGCTAAATGTTAACTGGAGCAAACCTCTACACAATTAAAAAAACCGCATTGCAATCGGTTGAGCGGTTACTGAGATTAGCGTGCACAACCGTACAGACAAACAGATATACAGACATACAGACATACAGACATACAGACAAACAGACAAAAATTCTAAAAATCATTGTTTTGGGTTCTATTGCGTTCATAAAGCCCCCCTATAATTTTTTTTCTTATTTATCTTCCATGTACAGACAGCGACCTGTTACGATTTTATTATATGTATTGATGATATGAAGTTTAACAAAATAGGACTACCAAAAAGGTAGAACCATACATTAAGTTCTCAGATCGTGGATATGCAAAATCTAAATATTATTATGGAAACATTCAAGTGGCTCGGCCCATTATGGGTGTAAAGTGTTTGGAGCGAATGTCATCAGTCGCCTCGCTTTTGCTAGTCGTTCTTTGGTTAATAAATGTTTGCTTCAATTATAATGCGACGGGAACATACTTTTTTCGTATTTTGAAAAACTTTGATCGTTAATTGCAGTGCAATTAAAAAAAATCTCTATCAGATTTAAAGTGGTCTAATACTGTTAATTGAAGAAATGATTTCAAATGTTACCATATAATTATGTGATAAAAAAATAAAATTTTAATCATTACAACTTATAAATATTACATACATAAATGTCAAAATACCATTCTCGTCAATCCTTAAACAAATTCGTCAATGCCATCTCCACCCGCGCCTGGTGCAAAAGTGCCCATAACACTGCTTGCATTACCTCTCTGTATGGCAATGGACAGCCTTTGCACCAGCCACGAACCAGCGCGTGAGTCTCCAGACTTCTCTTTCAGTCTACGCCCTATCTCTTTGACAAAACGCTTCGCCTCTACACCCCAACAGCCCATTGTCTCCACCGCAAAAGGAACGAAATGGTAGCGATCTCCTAATGCTTCGTATTTGAGGCTCTTTCTTGCAGCCGCGAACTCGGCCGCAGCGGCTGGTGACCGGACCGTACGACTGAGGTGGCTGGGAGCAACAGTGCTGACGCAAGTGGCGTCCCACACCAGGCACTTCCCACTCCTCCATGGCACCAAAGTCATACCGTCCGGTCTCTTGCCATCAGACCTGTTTAAACCAGGGGGCTCAAGCAAGCAAGGGACATCAGCTGAAACTAAGGCCCTTCTGATTATATCGTTAAGAGCATGGTGCCGCGAAAACCTACCCATGCACCTACGACAGCTCAGAGCGTGATGGCCATCGGCTTCCACCGTGGAACCACAGGTGCATTTATGGGATAAAAAAATGAGTTCAACATTAAGCTTCTTGGGTTTTAAAAATGTTAACGGCAGGTTGTTGGCATAAAATAACACACTTTATATTTTTTATACCACTAATGTAGCAATAATCCTGAAATCTTATAAAAAATATGTTTGCACCACCGCAGATTTATACTTCGAGCGTGGAACTTAAAGCTGAAACCCATTTCTTTATTGATAGAAACATTGTTGGTACATTTTTCTCCTTCCATAAGAAGCATAATTGGCAGAAATTATTTCACGTTACTTACCCTGAATAATATTGACTTGGCTAGATCTTGCAATTATTTAAGCAAACCTTTATCTAATTGTGAAAACTGTTTTTAAACCGAAGTGGTATAAAATTAGCCGGAAGGAATATATCGGGAATCAACTAAAATAAAGCCGATGTTGCGACCTCTTCACAATAAAAGCAGCAGCCTCAGTCTATTTCAGATATAGAATGGTTCAAAACTCAACTCTGTCTTTAAATTTAGAACAGAGACAGACATGAGCTAGTTCGTTGCAAACTACTTAATTTGCGACGCACGCGACACGGCACTATAAAAAACAGCAGATACTCGTAGATAAGTGAACTAACTGGCTTTACAAACGACTTCTACCGGTGCTTCCGTGCAGTAGCAATTAACGGTGTACCTATATTGCCTTCTGCAGAACAAATTGCTATTTACAGCCTGATTTGACCCTGTACCACTATCTGCTAGCTACTTTGATTTATTTGATTGATAAGGAAGCCTGGAAGTGATCTGCTTGCTCTACTGATGGAGTTTTAGTTTATAGTACTTATTGTTAATATGTAGTGCACAAAAAGAACAGCCCGCCGAGTTTTTTGCCAGTTCTTTTCAAGCGGGCCGCGCCCCTGACGGCCAGCAATGAGGCTAGACTGCTGAGCCCGCAGAGAGTGATGGCCGTCAGGGTGATAAGAGAATACCGCACGATCTCCGGTGAGGCGGCATGTCTTCTAGCCGGGACCCCTCCATGGGACCTGCAAGCGAGAGCCCTTGCGTCACTGTTCAGATGGCGCAAGGAGGCCCTGGAGCGGGGCCAAAGGCCTGCGTCTCGAAAAATCGAGGCCCAGCGGACCCTGCTCCACCAGGAAACCGTGGAGACATGAAAGATGCGACTTGAGCAACCAAAGGGGGGATTCGCCACAATCGCGGCCGTCAGACCGGTCATGGACGAGTGGCTGGAGAGAAGACACGGTGCTCTCTCCTACAGGTTGACACAGATGCTTGCCGGGCACGGTAGCTTCGGTAGGTATCTGTGGCGAAAACACCGGGAAACCACGGCCGAGTGTCAGCACTGCGAGGACCGCAGCGATGACACGGCACTCCACACGCTGGTGGAGTGCACAGCGTGGGCACAACAGCGCCAGGTCCTCGTAGTGGGTCTGGGCGTGGACACTCTCTCGCTCGAGGCCATGGTGCGAGCCATGCTCTCCAGCGGGAGTAAGTGGGACTGCGCCGCCTCTTTCTGCGAGCAGGTCATGCTCGCGAAGGGGGCGGCGGGCCGGATGCGGGAGAGAACTCTCCCACCCGAGTTCCGCAGTCGGCGCCCTGGGCGCCGCCGACGTGTCTTCGCCGAGGACTATCGGCCTCCATGACCGGGGGTCTGAGGACGGTGAGAGGGCCGCTCACCGTCCTTACAGAAGCAGGCCCATGACGGCAGCGTGACGTGAGCAACTCACGCACGCCCCCCCCCCCCTCCCCTTAGAAGCGGGGTCACACCCGAAACCCCCCTATAGATGCGGGATTGCACCCGAACCACCCCCTGGGCGAGGCCGCAGTGGCGGCCGTGGGTCTGTTGGTAGTCACTGGACATCCTTCCTGAGGGCTTACCCGGCGCTCTCAACCATAGACTGTTGGGCGTTACGTGAGGTTTTTTAGTCGGTAAGAGTCCGGCATAGCATCCTATGAGGATTTTACCTCACATTAAAAAAAAAAAAATATCGGGCCGCGACGCGGTCCGAACTGGTGGTACTATTTGCATTGTATTCATTGACGTGTCGCAAGTGCCTATGTATTAGGATTATGCGAAATAAATGTTTTTTGACTTTGACAGGAGGTGAAAATTAATTATACAATGTTTTAAGATTAGCGCCAGAAAGATGGTTGTTGATTATGTGTGTGTTTTTAGGGTTTCGTAGCCAAATGGCAAAAACGGAACCCTTATAGATTCGTCATGTCTGTCTGTCTGTCCGTCCGTGTGTCACAGCCATTTTTCTCCGAAACTATAAGGACTATGCTATTGAAACTTAGTAACTAGATGTATTCTGTGAACCGCATTAAAATTCTTAGAAAAAAATTTTGGGGGTCCCCATACTCATAACTGAAACTCAAATTTTCTATTTTCGTATATTTATATATTTTGTGGTATCTATAGATAGGTCTTCAAAAATGCTATTGAGGTTTTTAACATATTTTTTTGTCTTAAATGTATAGTCTGCGCAAGATACACTTCCAAAGTGGAAAAATGTGTGCTCCCCCCCTTACAACTTCTAAACTAAGAGAATGATAAATCTAAAAAAAATATATGATGTACATTGCTATAAAAACTACCAACGAAAATTGGTTTGAACGAGATAGAGCTGGTAGTTTTTTTTAATACGTCATAAACCGCAATTTTCGGTTATAAAAATCACTACCACTGCGAACGTGTTAAAACATCAATCAAAGTTAGAACCAACTATAACAACTTTTATATTATGTTACTTGCTGCTACGAAACCCTTCCTGGGCGAGTCCAACTCGCACTTGGCCGGTTTTATTTTATAAGATGCTTCGCCAGCCTAAACAATCAGTAGATTTGCAGCGGTCTTGAGGGTACATGTATTTAGTAAAATAGTTCGATTAGGAGGTAACACCACAATAATATTGGTGGAGAAATCCCTCTAATATTTTTGGATCGGCTATTTATAGGTCAAATGAGGAAATAAATGACTGAGTGTACCTACGTGACTTATTATTTTACTAGCTGACCCGCGAGAGATGGCGTATTAATATTTTAAGTGATATAATGTTTCTAGTCGCAATCACTCCCGTCGTGTCGCTTATATTCATTAGAGCTGACCCGCACAACTTTGTTTGTATCACACGAGAGTGAGAAGGAAAGATTTGTGGTATTTATATATATATATATATATATATATATATATATATATATATATAGTGATAATTATAATGTTTCCTGTCGCATTTACCTCCGTCCATTTTTTGGTTCGGAATTCACCGTGAGCGAGTCCGCTGCAGGTCATGTTTACTCCCGTCGCATCGCGTTGCGTCACTAATATTTTAAAACTTATTATGAACTAGCTGTTTTTCGTTTACGTCACATAAGGTGTATGAAAGGAAAGGTATTTCTTCATCAGAGTCATCAAGCAGCGTCTGAAACTGCCCTGTTTGCGCCTTCGGCGCGGACTGAATTGTTTAAAAATAGACTTAATCATTAAGCTCTTTTATGATTAAGCAACACGCCAGTTTAGGTTCACTCACATTCAAAGAAACCCCTACAATTAAAATTTTCAAAATATCTGATTCTTAAAAGTGTTATAACTCTTTTATTTCTAAGCCGATTTACATAAAACAAACGCTAAATGTTAACTGGAGCAAACTTCAACACAATAAAAAAAACCGCATTGCAATCGGTTAAGCGGTTACTGAGATTAGCGTGCACAACCGTACAGACAAACAGATATACAGACATACAGGCATACAGACAAACAGACAAACAGACAAAAATTCTAAAAATCATTGTTTTGGGTTCCATTGCGTTCATAAAGCCCCCTATAATATTTTTTCTTATTTATCTTCCATGTACAGACAGCGACCTGTTACGATTTTATTATATGTATTGATGATGATATAATGAATATAACCTATTGTAAGTGAACCTTAAAAGATAGACATAGGCTATTGAGGACTTTTTTATAACTTTTTAAGAGGAACAATTTTGTATTACACAATTTTTAACGGAGAACGGGAAAATAAATTTCCCCGTTCTCGAAAAATTATTCATGGCTGCTCCGCTCCTATTTGTCTTAGCGTGATGTTATATAGCCATTAGCCATCCTCAAGAAATGAACTTTAAAACTGTAAAATAATTTTTGAAATGTAACTAGTAGTTTCTGAGACTTTAGCACAAACAAACTATTCAGTTTTATAATATTGTGAACGAACCTTAAAAGATAGACAAATTAGGTTATTGTGAGCGGACCTTTAAATATAGGTATATACTGTAGCGGATTTTTTTAGAACTTTTTAAGAGAAACAATTTTATAATACTCAATTTACGTTACTTTAACCATTTACGCAGGGCACTCCTCAGAAGCTCTCAGACGGCAGACGGTAAAAATATATCCCCGTTTTCGAAACATTCTTCTTTGCTGCTCCACTACTATTCGTCTTAGTGTTATGTTATATAGCCTATAGCTATCCTTAATAAATGGACTGTCAAGCTGTAAAAGAATTTTTGAAATGCAACCAATAGTTCCTGAGATCCTAGCGTTCAAGCAAACAAACAAACAAACAAACAAACGCTTCAGCTTTATAATATTAGTATAGATATAGATGGATTGTGAAGTGGCCTGCAAACTAATGCTAAGTGTACATAATTTCTAAAAAGTAATAAATTTGGATACGGAAGGCGAAGGACCGTATATTTTGGCGTGAACTGAAGAGACCTACGTCCTGCAGTGGACTGCTATAGGCGGGTTTGATATAAATACTGTTGTCCAGTGCCTATAAACCAAGCAGGTTATACCTATCTTACTTTAGGATCATCTGGCAGTGAATATTATGTAATCAGAAATCTATTACGCTTGTCTTCCTAGTCTGTGCCTCCATCGTAAATTCGATAGGTAAACGTTTTGTCGAACGTGATTTAACTTAAAAGCATGGCTCCTTTTGGAATCGAGAGAATCAACTCTATTTAGAAGTATCTTTGTCTCTGAAAACAAATATGATGGATGTTACATTACACATTCATGAACTTAAATATGATGTCGAGTTTCTAGACATTCTAGTCAGTGCAGATGTGAATACAAAATTTTAGTCGCGTTTTAGATATTTGTGAGAGAAAATAGTAATGTGTACGTTCCAAAAAAATACCTTATGAAAAGTTATTTATATTAGCTATTATAAAGCTGAAGAGCTTTTTGTTCAAGCTATGACTTCAGGACAAACTGTGGGCTTCATTAAAAAAAATATTTCAGTCTTCGATAGTAAATTAATTGAGAGTAGATAAAACACCGTGACACTTACATAAATTACCATTACAAAGCCTAATATTTCATGAAAAGTTTTGAGCAAACCAACAATTATTTTAAAATACCTATTGAACGATAGATTCTTGACATCTTTTATGGAAATGAATAAATTAATATTAACATACAAAAATATAAGAACTCCTTACAAAGGGATCTTACAAATTAATTAGGTTACCCGAAAGCCTGTATACAAGATAAAAGCGACGGTATTTCCTTTACGGTCGTGGTTAAAAGAATTCAATTACATAATACTAAAGAGATTAAAAAGGCTAACATAACTCCTTTGAGATGAGGTACAGAAGGTAGGTAGCTATTTAATTATTGGAAACGTTTTCTGGTCCGCAACGCTCATTCGATTAATTTCATGATTCATTTTATTCAAGTAATCTATTTCAAGAATTTAGTCAATTTATGAAGAATAATTTGTAAGTCTATCGTAAAGTTTAAACTGTACAGAATTTTAAGCCGGCAATACGGCTCACCACCTATTACGAGGGACAAATTCTAAAAAGGTGAAATTTAATGTGGATATGTAATATGTCTCTGCCTACCCCTTTGGGGACAATGGCGTGATCATATGTAATGTAATGTATAATTTTAAGCTATTGATTCAATATCATTACCTTCACCAAACAAATTTCACGATAGCGATTTTCGAATTGGTGATCACTTTGTGACATTTCATTTACAAACGTTTTGCGGCTTCGAAAAGCACCTTAAACCGTATTTCCCGGTTGTCAGAAGCATTTTAGTGGCCAAGCTTAAGGCATAAGTCCTTAAAGTTGGCTTAACGACTGCAACATAAAATGTATAGGGCAGCGTTTTGCAAAATTTAGAAAGTGAGTCGCTAAAACTTGGCTTTTTCTATTTCAACACTATCGTAAAAAATTGGGATAAAACTAAAGGTGATATATGCCTCTGCCTAGTCTTTCAGGGATAATGGCGTGGCTATAAATTTGTTAAATATTATGATAGTTTAAACTCTATTGAACTGATGCTTTGTTTTGCTAATATTTATATGTAGGTATAAATGAAATTTATATTTAAAAGGGGCGTAAGTTAAGTACATTTTAATACATATTATTAAAGTTTCTTTAATTACGAAAATTACAATTGGGGAATATTATACAAGACACGCGTATGTTGTTATAAAGAAAAATTAACAAAATAACTATAACTACATTAAACTACACGCATGGTGAATCATATTCCTTGACTCTTTGTTATTCTGGAAAACGCAATCATTTTAAACACTTACACTTATTCCTCTAACTAGCTGTCAGACCAAATGTGTGACGACATCACTCTAAACTTTTATTATTATTTTTTTACTGTAAATTTTTTTTTACACTGTAAAGTTTGATACATGAAGCCCTATTATTTTGAGTGCTCTCTTATGTGTAAGAATAGCTTATTTTAAATTCAAATGAATTGAATGAAGGACGTGGAAATTATATAAGGTTTGTAGGTATGTAGAAAAAAAAACCTCTTTTTGAAATGTTAATGTTAGGTCTTTTTTAGGGGTCCGTAGCCAAATGGCAAAATCGGAACCCTTATAGATTCGTCATGTCTGTCTGTCTGTCTGTCCGTCCGTGTGTCACAGCCATTTTTCTCCGAAACTATAAGGCCTATGCTGTTGAAACTTGGTAAGTAGATGTATTCTGTGAACCGCATCAAGATTTTTATATAAAACTAGAAAAAAAGCAGTTAATTTTTGGGGTCCCCACACTCAGAACTGAAACTAAAAAATGTTTTTTTCATCCAACCCATACGTGTTAGATAGGTCTTTAAAAATGCTATTGAGGTTTCTAACATCATTTTTTTCTAAAGTGAATAGTTTGCGCAAGAGATACTTCCAAAGTGGAAAAATGTGTGTGTGTGTCCCCCCCCCCCCCTCTAACTTCTAAACTAAGAGAATGATAAATCTAAAAAAAAGTACATTGCCATAAAATCTACCAACGAAAATTAGTTTAAACGAAATCGAGTTGGTAGTTTTTTTAATACGTCATAAACCGCAATTTTCGCCGAGAAAAATCACTAACCACTGCGAACGTGTTAAAACATCAATGAAAGTTACAACGAACTACAAGAACTTTTATATTATGTTACTTGCTGCTACGGAACCCTTCATGGGCGAGTTCAACTCGCACTTGGCCGTTTATTTGAGGATATAGGAGTTAGTTACAGATGGTTTTGGATCCTTTCTAACCCCGTCCTATCCTACCTTATCAATTTCCTTGTCCGTGAATCCCTTCCTACCCCATCCTGATCCGCTCCACTATCCGCCAAGCCAAGGTCGCCGTGCCGATGAGCTGCGTGGCTACGGGCGAGCGTAGTCTTAAGCGTGCCTAATTGCCCTGGGCCCGGGCGAACCCAGAACAAGGCTAGCCTTACCTGGACAAGCGGGGCTCTGTTCAGGTGGACCAATTTAATTCCCTAGCTTCTCGTGGGAACGCTATGGTAGTGAAATTTAAAACCAAAAACGGCGGCGATGTGGTTCGCCACCCATCACGTCTCGTTTCCCATCGAGGCGAAAAGTGGACTAGGGTTAGCCACTTTGCTACATTAAATGTGAGAGGAGGAATGAAAGATAAAATTGAGGAGGTATGTAGGATGATGCAAGAGAGGCATCTTGATATTTTGTGTGTGAATGAGACAAAGCGGAAAGGATGTGACACCACGACACACGGAGCCTATACGGCCTATTGGTCAGGTGTAGCCACAACCAGCACAGCATGCCAGGGGGTCGGTGTACTACTTTCCGCGAGAATGAATGAGTGTGTGACAGAGTATGAATGTGTGAGCCCAAGACTCCTTTGGCTAAGGCTGAAGGTTGGACTTACCCGCATCTTTGTTTTGGGAGTGTATGCTCCGCAGGATGCGCGGTGGCACCGGTCTTCAAAAGACCAAAGCGAGAGGCAGGCATTTTGGGAGAGTATGAGTGATATTCTGGATAAATGTAAACGAAACGAGAGAATAGTGATGTTAGGTGATTTTAATGGTTGGGTGGGAGTGAAGCGCGATGGATACGAAAGTGTATTAGGAAAGTTTGGTGATGAACGAGTGAATGTAAATGGAGAAAGCTTGCTAGAAGTATGTTTGGAAAGGAATCTTGTGGTAACTAATACCATATTCAACCACAAGGATATCCACTTGTATACAAGAGAGGAGAGAGATCAGAGAAGCATGATTGACTTTGTGATAGTAGACGCAAGACTGAGAAAGAAAGTGCTAGACACTCGGGCGTACCGTGGCACCGGGATCGACACAGATCACTTCTTGGTAATTAGCCGGGTAAGGGGTCTGTTTCAGCGGTGGCGACATCGTGTGCATGAACCCGTTAGTGTACTAGAGCGAATAAAAGTTGAGAATTTACAAGAGTTAGGCATAAAAGAGGCATTTGTGAGTAAACTGAGTGAAAAATTTGAAAACCTAGATGAAATATGTGAGATTGAAGAATTATGGAAGCCGTTTAAGGAAGGACTTGTGGAAGTTGCGATTGAAGTGTGTGGGGTTAGCAAAAGACGACAAGGATGTATGGCAAAAGGAATGAGTGCGGAAGTTCTTAATGCGTTGACTGGCAAGAAGAAAGCATGGTTGGACTGGTTGGCTACAAAGGCCAATCAAAGAATGCAAAAGGCAACGGATGAGGATGTAAAAATGGCAAAGGATGACTATAAAAAGTATAAACGTGTTGCAAAAGAGACGATGATGAGAAAGAAAGAGAATGATAGAGAAAAATTTGATAAAAGGTTATCTGAAGACTTCCAACGGAATATTAAATTTTTTTGGAAGTCCATAAGAACAGTGAGGAGTCAGCAAACAATGTCGCCGCTCAATCACATCAGAAACCAGGATGGAAGTTTTGTAAGAGGAGAAGAATGTGTGCTAAAGAGATGGAAGGAATATTTTGAGAGTTTATTCGAAAAAGAAGATATACAAGGCGATACGCGTGTTTTAGAACTGAATGAATTTGGCGATGAAAGCGAGTTAAGTATGGGAGAAATAGTGGAAGCGTTGAATTGTATGAAAGTAGGAAAGGCTGCTGGAATAGATCGGATTTCTGTCGAAATGCTGAAAGCTGGACGTGGCGTGGTAGCTTGCCAGCTGTACCGCCTTTTTAACTTTTGTTGGCGAAGTGGCAGAGTACCAGCAGAATGGTGTAAAGCTGTCATTGTGCCGCTTTACAAAGGAAAAGGGTCGCAGCAAGAGTGCAAAAACTACCGCGGCATAAGCTTGCTCAGCATCGTTGGCAAATTGTATGCAAAAGTGTTGATAAAAAGAGTGATGAATGAAACTGAAGGAAAAATGTGGGATGTGCAAGCAGGATTTATGAAAGGAAGGGGATGTACGGATCAGGTCTTTTCCTTACGATGCGTAGCTGAGAAAGTTTTGGCTAAAAGTCAAAAGGTCTATTGCATATTCGTGGACTTGGAAAAGGCCTATGACAGAGTGGTGAGGAATGAACTGTGGTCAATATTGTCCATGTATGGAGTGAACAGCAACTTGATACGGGCACTGAGGTCTCTCTATGAGGGTTCTAGTGCTTGTGTCAGGATCAACGGGGCCTGCACGGACTTCTTTCACATTGAAAAGGGTGTGAGACAGGGCTGTGTAGCGTCTCCGTGGCTGTTTAATCTATACATGGATAGTTGTCTGAAAGAACTGCAAGAGAGTATGTATGGCTTAAAAATGAATGAACTGACCGTCAAATGCCTCCTATACGCTGATGATCAGGTGATATTAGCATCATCAGCGGAGGAATTGCAGCTGATGGTTAATAGTATGAATGAGGCTCTAAAAAGTAGAGGAATGAAAGTTAATGTAAACAAGACGAAAGTTATGGTTTTTGAAAGAGAAGAAAGTATGACGAATTGCTCAATCTTCATTGAAGGGCAAAGAGTGGAACAGGTGAAAGAATTTGTATACTTGGGTTCCAAATTTGTAAGGGATGGAAAGTGTGACCAGGATATTGAGCGAAGAGTTTTGGCAGGAAATCAAGTGAATGGGGCTATGTACACCTTTATGAGCAGTCAAAATGTGTCTGAGAAGGCCAGGTTGGCTGTACATAGGGGAGTGCTCATCCCTACACTTATGTATGGTAGTGAAAGTTGGGTATGGCAGAAGAAGCATGAAAGCAAAATTAATGCAGTGGAAATGAGAAGTCTGCGAAGTATAGCTGGAGTGACTTTAATGGACAAAAAAAGAAATAGCGTGATAAGGGAAAAATGTGGTATAACAGAAGATGTAGTGACTAAGATCGAAAAAGGGATGCTTAGATGGTTTGGACACGTGGAGAGAATGGATGAGAATAGACTGACAAAGCAGATTTATGAGGCGAGAATGAATGGGCAAACTGGTAGGGGTAAACCTCGGCGTACGCATGCCGATCAAATCAGAGACGTTCTGGAAAAAGGCAAGGTCAAGAGTACCCTTAACCGGCGAGCGTGTATGAAAACAGTTATGAAAGTAGAAGAAGCGAAAGTTGTATGTCAGGATCGTAGCAAGTGGAAAGCCATAGTCTCTGCTTACCCCGATGGGAGACAAGCGTGATTATATGTATGTATGTATGTATAGGAGTACCAATGCGCCCATGTCTATTTATTGAAAATATTTTCCGCAGTTGTTAATTACCGTAATAATATATTAGTTTTGGAAACAGGCAGACTGATAGAGGTAACTAAAGTGTTACAAGGACTGCCAGTAATAATTTTGTAGTGCTAAAATAATTGTAATGTACATAAAGAACACAATGTTATGTTTTTAGGGTGTAATTAATATAATTTACACACACACAAAACATTCTAACGGGCCAGTTATTAGTATTCTTCAATATTATTAAAGCACTCTTCCCTTAATTAAGATTGCACCATATAGTCTGTTATAGAGGGTTAGGTACCTATTACAACGTCAGAAATCATAATGCTATTACTTAAAATATATTAGCCCAAAATATCCGAAATCGAAAGGACCATTATTCAAAAGGCCAAGTTTGTTGAACATAGGCCTAAAAATATGCCTTTGTTGAAATAATTATTACAGCATAAGTTACTAAAAAATGCTATGCAAATAGCTTTACCGCGGCAGTCCCCGAGACCCACACATCTTTTTTTATTACTACTATTTTTCTACAGTGTTGGCTATTTTTAAGAGACGGGAGAGAGGTTGAGTTTTAAGAGACTGTTTTTAATGTTCAAAGAGTGATGTTTATTAATTAAAATACACGCATTTCTTAGAAAATTTAGATAATTTATAGTTTTGATAAGCATTTGTTTCGCTGCTTTACAAAAATCGGCTTTAAAACTGACTGATAGAGTCAAACGCATTTCTTTACCAATGAACCTTTTATGTGCGTCCATTTATTTACAGACTACGCTGCAGCTGCAGGCTGATATACTATGAGTTATGATGACTGAGCTATAAACGTAGCAACCACTCTACGCTTCGATGCCCACTCCGAGTTTGCATTTATTAAAAAAGAAACGCTCAGGAATTAGCTGTGGTAGACAGCTTGTGCTGTTTTATAATAATCTAGTATTCGGTTGAAAATATTAATTTCAAAAAGTTTGTCTAATTTCGCATAGCTAACTAAAATGGTTAGAATGTCAACAAAAGGTCAGGGAGAGGTGTTCAGGGTTGATTGAAGTACGCCATTGCTTGTCCTCCACCTTATAAACGAAAGTACCTATACCTACCTGCCTTATAATAAAAGGTAGTTTAGATCAAAATATTGACACTTATGTTTAAAATAGGGAAAGATTTCTTATTTACTTCGTGGGAGCTTTCAAACTCTGAGGTGCGCTTTGGCACTAAACTAGCCCGTATAGTGTGAGTGTTGTCAAATCGACTTTCCTGTCGGCTTTCCTGTCATTATGACAAGCTAACAGAATCATATAGCAAAATAGATAAACTAGTACAAAATCTCAGTGAATCATCTATGCACTTCATTTTGAACACATTTTCTGCATTTAGAACTATCTAAATTATTATTATTTTATCAACAATTTTATTTTATAATCGCAGACAAAGCTTTGCCCTTGCAAAATTTTACGCAAACATAAATTTTACAAGTCTATTGATCTCAATTAAACAGCAACATTAATTACGATATTCATACAAGTAGAAAGCCGGATAGAATCAAAGGCGCTCCCTCCAATAAATAACAGCGTCCCTTTTGTTATATTCATAAACCTCTATTAATAAAGGACAGGAGGGAGAGGAGGAAATCCAACGCGCACCCTGATTTCATCAATCCTTGCACCAGTCAAGAATTACTCAATTTGTTTTAAACTAACACGCGTTGAACACATACTTTTATACAAAACGGGATTTCGCGTGGCTGCCTCGGCGTGTCGCCTCGGGACCACGATAGGTGTAACCCTGTCGAAACGTCGAGGAAAGTAAAGGTACCGAAACCTTTAATTAATAATAGAATAGTGCCACGTGAAATCCCGTTTTGTAAAAGTATGATTACTCAATTTGATGATGACATAGGAATTAAGAATCGAACTCCTCAAGGAATAGAATATAGAACGGGTATGGTTCCTTAGTCTTTTATACTCTTGATAGTTGACATTTGATGGAACTTGTTGGATTGAATAGTACAAGTGACTGTGTTTTTACCGTTCGGGTAAAAACAACACAGTCACTTGCCGAAGAAAGAAGAGTAATGTTTTTCGAGATAATGTATGTATGTAAGTACGTCCTACAGCCTGAACGGCTTGAGGGATTATGACATACGAGGTGTCATTTAATTTGTCGTAACTGTGTGAGTGACACCAGATATAATATAATTCCTAAAGTATCAAAATGGCGGATTTTTGAACAATAATTATTTGACTGCGATGGACGCAAAAACTACTGAACCTATTTCGATGCGATTTTATTTGTTTATAAGGTCTTAGTCAGACTTAAAATCTTACATTTGTTTGATTGCAATCGGTTGAGTAGAACCAGAAATATGACCAAAAATATAATAAATAAATAAATAAATAAATATTTACGGATATCTCACACAACGCTATCTGATCCCAAAGTAAGCTAGGAATAACCTGCTTGTGTTATGGGTATCAGACCACGGATATTAATACTTATATACTTTTAAATACATACATATTATACATAGAAACATCCAGACTCTTGAGACAAACATTTATGGGTCACACAAATATTTGTCACCGGTGGGAATCGAACCCACGACCTCCAGCGCCGCAGGCGGTATCACTACCGACTGCACCACAGAGGCTGTCATTAATAATTGTCATCAATAATTAAGGTTAAATTTCGGTGAAATCCCTTCTACACAAAATTAATAACTCCACTTCTAAGATAACCAAAAAGTTTAAAATAAACTTAATTATTAAGAATAAACCCATGACATAGCTTGTTCCTGCTAGCAAATGTTGTCGACAAAGTAAAACAGTAAGTAGCTAAAGAAAACTACAAAAGAAATGTAGAGCTTTTTTTTTGCTTTTCAGTTGTATTTTTATTTTGCAGTCGGGTTTTTTGTATTCTTAATAATTAACTTTATTTCATAATGTAAATAAAAATTAAATTTAAAATTAAAAAAACCCCCGACTCATAAAAAAACCTGTAAAAAGTAATAAAATAACTATTATATTATGACCTATCTACCCTAAGTATTGAACCTTTATTATTATTATAGGTAGCTATATTATTTACGTATTCATATTTTTAACTAACAGTTGGTCTCGTCGGGGGGACCGCTCTATATCTAAACAGAGACAGACGTACGATTAGGTTAGGATTAGGTGAGCGGTCCCCGACGAGACAAATTGTTAGTTAAAAATATGAATACGTAAATAATATAGCTACCTATAATAATAATAAAGGTTCAATACTTAGGGTAGATAGGTCATAATATAATAGTTATTTTATTACTTTTTACAGGTTTTTTTATGAGTCGGGGGTTTTTTAAATTTTAAATTTAATTTTTATTTCATGCTTTTTATAGGGATTTTATAGGGGTTTTTAATATCAATATACGTATAGTCCATCAACAATTATTCAGAGCTAATGCGAATTGCGTGGAGTGTGGTTATAGAATTAGAAATACATTCCACTCCTCATATCTTCCGAATGGCTAAACCGATTTTCATAAAATTTGCGCTATCGTGATGTATAAGTTATGACCTTTCATTTGATACCCAACACGGGTATATTTGAACACATTCAATTTTTCATCACCACTTTCACCCCTCATACCTTTGAAATGGCTGAACCGATTTTTATAAAACATAGCTAAGAACACTCTCCCCTAACCCATCTTTCAAACAAAAGAAACAGAATCAAAATCGGTTCATCCGTTTGGGCGCTACGATGCCACAGACAGACTTACACACACACACACACACACACACACACACACACACACACACCCACACACACGTCAAACTTATAACACCCCGTCCGGGTTTCCGTCGGGGGTTAAAAAACACAGTCACTTGTACTATTCCACAACTTTCAGAAAATATACAGGATATTTTCTACATCTCTTGCGTTCGTTATTTGATTCGTAACTGGCAAAAATATGCGATTGACAGCTGAAATGAGGATATATCCGACAGGTTACCCTAAATTCGTCCTCTCTATTTGCCGACTTCCGTGAGATATAGAAAATCGGGCTCGGGGCTATCGGTTTGACCTTTTTTATAGGTAACATTTCACTCGTTGCGCATTGTGAAGCGTTTGACTGAAACGGATTGCGTTGTCAAATTGCTCTGATATTTTACCTTCATTTACATGCGCTGCTTGCCTTCGTTATAACAGGGACCATATGCTGTGGGTTGTTAGGAAGAAATGTATTCCTTTGTAGGATATGCAGAGAGAATAATTGGTTGTCTTGAGGTGACGGGAAGCCTCAAACCGTTGGCGCAGCAAAGAACCATAGTGTCCTTGGCTGCCTTCTATCGAATGTATCACGGCGAATGTTCTGAAGAGCTCTTCAACCTGATCCCACCCTCTCCTTTCCGATCCCGAACAACACGTGCCGGGCAAAGATGCCACTCAAACACAGTGGAGAGAATCTTCGCCAGAACTGAGCGTTTCAAAAGATCGTTCCTCTGTCGAACTATAAAAACATGGAACGACCTGCCCGCACACGTGTTTCCCTCATCTTACAATCCCGTGTTCTTCAAGAGGAGCGTAAAGAGGCACATCACAGGGCCGCCAACTTGAGGACCACTGTCAGAAGTGGCCCCCAATCGCTAGATGCGCCACGGCTTTTCATCAAGCTGGTGGCGACGTCAATTTGGCGAGCTAAATATAAAAAAAAAAATTGCAACAACTTGGTGCTTACTAAATACTTACTTTAGTTTACAAATGTGCGTTTTTATCGTTTTTCGAAGTTACATAGGTACTCTCTTGTACTCGTCGCCCCGCTCGCCGCTGACATCCAGTTTAAGGCCTTATTATCATTCCCTGTACAGCGTTTATGACTCTCAGCAAAAATAAAATGTTTTGCTAAGAGTGAACTTCAGACAAGAATATCATACGAGTATAATATACCTACAATCGTACAAGTTTTTGTTCTTTAATACATTTTGCGAGTCGTCAAGACTTTGTACAACAGAAACTGCCATAAATTTTACTCAATTGTCATGTTGTTGTTACTGGTGTAAAAAAACAATAGTCGAATCTCTAGTACTACGGAGAGCTCCGTAACAAAAAAGTGCAAAAGATCACGTTTATTGAATGGGAGCCCATTTGAATATTTATTTGTTTCCGTTTTCAGTATTTATTGGTAAAGTGGCAACAGAAATACATCATGTCTAAAAAAATCAACTGTCTAGCCTTATATCTAATTGTCTAGCGATTAAGGTTCATGGATACAGCCTGATGAAGTACAGACGGATGGACGGACGGTGGGGTCTCAGTAATAGAATAAAGGGTAATGATGGTATACTCAGCTATAAATAGTAGTTTTCGATACAAGTGTGGGATTTCTGTTATTACGACGAGTTTCGACAGATGTTGACCCGAGCCGAAGGCGAGGGTGGACAGTCGGAACGAGTTGAAATAACAATCCCACACGTTGTATTGAACAACTATTTTTAATACAGTTGCGAAAAAATTAAGCAATTTAATAAAATAATAAAAACACAATAAACCTGAATTGTCCAAAATGGCGGCAACCGTAAAAGAATATATACCAACCTAAGCAGAGACTATGGCAGTGCACTTCATACAGCCAAATTTTTTTATATTTATAAATTTAATTTGGCCGATACTTATATTAATTTATGTTTAAATTTTAATATAAATTACTTTTAATCTGATAATGAAACAAGTTAGTATCTTTTTTTGAAATATTTGCATGAATCACAGACATTATTTTGACAATTGAAGGGTTTAATTCGAGAAGGGGTTAACTGACATTTTTACGCAAAACGAGTTATGGGTACCGTTGGATTCGTAGTAAAATTATCTACCTTATGACATTAACAGAAAAGCGAAATTCTTTACGTATCTCGATATATTCAGTCTAAAAAGGGTTTAACTGACATAGAATATGAAGTCCGCTAATTCAAAAAGGATTTAATGCTTGTAAACTTACCAAAAAATACATATTTCTACTTTTTTCAAATAAAAAAAGGAGTTAACATAACATAAAGCCGTTTTAACGTTCACAAACACATCTAATGAGCTAAATGAATTGTTTCAAGACTGGATTAAGGTAATTTAAATCCTTTTTGCACTAATTTTACCACATAAAATTTTCAGTGTCAGAACACTAAAAAGGGTTTATTATCGCCTAAACGAAGACTTTTAAGCGATAATAAACCCTTTTTAACAGGCTCCAAAAAAGGAGCAGGTTCGCAACTCGTCTGTTTTTTTTTATGTATGTTCACCGATATTTCCGTGAACTATACATGCATTTCAAAAGTTCATTCCATTTTCAAAAGGTCAGGATATGATGATGGGATCCATGAGAAAACGAGGGCAAGTAAATTAAAAAATTGTATGTTGTGCTTTTGTTATGTAATCATATCCGACTCAGATATTCACTTCAGGTGTCAACATATGATGCTGCTGTGCTGATGAATGAAGCTATAGAACTCCTTAACGCTTAGAAGTTGGGAGACCGTCTGCAATTGGTCGATGGAAACTACTTAGTAGTATGTAGGCTAACGTGATGCTTCTGAGGTATGCTGGAAACCACATCTGTTGCTCTTGTGCTGATGATGAAGCTAAAGAACTCCTTTATAATTAGGAGTTGGGACACAGTTGTAGAAGGTCGATGGAACCTACTGATAGCAGACTTAACTGTACGGCCCAGAAGTATACCTAGAGCTGTTGTGTAAAAACTACTGTTAGTGTAGCGGCGTTGTTAACGGCCTATCATGGCTCAGTTATGGAATTATTATATTAAAGACGAATTTCAAAAATTCTTTCTTCGTTTGATGGTGTTAACTTTTGAGGTGGTCCCATTTTCACCAGGTCTGATGATGGAATCCAGGAGAAATCAAGGGCAACCACTGAAAATTGTAGGGACAACTAGTGCTGATTACAGCAGTTACCTTGTGTTTAGGCTTGATTAATTTGTATGGATGAGAACTTTACACCTAAATGGATAGATTTTTCAGTCCAACTGTCACTTAAAGTAATGAAATAATATTTTTTAACAAAAATAAAACCAACTTTTAACAAAAACTATTCTACATTCTATTGATATTGATATGAAGTCAGTGCCATTAATAGTACCTACCTAAACCTACGGGTTTACTTGGCACCGACTTCAATATGGTATTTTATAAAATCTGATAAATCAAAAGACTACTTTGTGCTAAGTAAATTTTATTTTTAAGTTTTTGTTTGAAGTCGGTTTTATTTTTGTTAAATAGAAATATTATAAACGTTCATATAGTTTTATTTGTACCTATACTTTTTAATCACTATAATAATCTAACACATTCATACACAACCACACAAACTTTTCCCATACTAAGCAAAACTTGTTCATGGGTAGTAGACAATGGGTGAACAAAGCTTAACACTTATTTGTACATAAATACATATTTAAGATACAAAGAAACACCCAGAACAAGACAAACATCCATGTACACAAAAATACTTTTCTATTGCGGAAATCGATCCCTGACCTCTGTCGTGAAGTAAAAGGCTAGCAATAGTGCATTAATAAAACACAATAATGGGTTAATTTCCAATAATCTAATTAACAAAAGGACTAAATCCGTAATATATTAGAGGAAAAACGGTTTGTTCCACATTTAATCGCTTTTATACTCACGAAGTGCATAATTATTCACGCGCATTATAGGTTTAAGTGAAAATCATCACATATTTACAGTATACTATATATTTTAGCTCGATTTTTTTATATAGTTATATAATACACAATGAAAGTTATCATTTAAAAGTTTAACCAACCTTTTTTATAACGATTGACGATGCTTAACATCAAAATAAACCCACGAAACTTTAGAGCCCATTTTCTACAACATTACGATTAGTCAGTTAACCCCTTCTCAAATTAGACCCTTCAATTGGGAAAGGAAACGCGCACTAGTGCGGGAAAGGTAAAGAAAAAGCACGAGTGTGTAATAGCCCACATCCCGAACGCTAAACGTCCCTGTAATACGCCACTTTTTGAGCAACTGTATTAAAAAATATTTTTTTAGAGCTTTGACCTAATGTCATATTTGCTAAGTGACTCATTATGTAGTTTAAGAATAATTTGTGTCAAGTTATTTATTTGCTCTATCAAATAATATAACAAATAAGATATTTGACCTATTTTTGTCATTCAAAGGAACAGTAAATTCAAGTAGTATTGTTTTTATATTATACTTACGCTATACGTTCACAATTTCGACGGCGGCATAAACTTTGGATAATCAATTCGGGAGCCATGGTTATTTAAAATAACCACTAGTTTAAAATTACAGAAAGAGCAGCTGTAAAAGAAAAGAAACAAATGTAGTAGACGCAACACGGAATACGGCTCAACTTAATTAATTAGAAAAACTCGATTTTATAATTTACTAGCTGATGCCCGCGGCTTCGCCCGCGTGGAATGTTATTCCCGGTCACTTAGGGGTATGAAAAATAGATGTTGGCCGATTCTCAGACCTATTCAATATGCTTACAAAATTTCATGAGAATCGGTCAAGCCGTTTCGGAGGAGTACGGGAACGAACATTGTGACACGAGAATTTTATATATAAAACTAGCGGTACCCTGCCACGCTTCGCTGTGACTTTTTTATGGTGGTTTTATGTACCTATGAGAAATGAGTATCAAATTAAATGATGGGTACATTTAAAAAAAATGTGTGCGTGTACTAGTACACACGTAAGAAGTGAAACTTCTTCATGAACTTATTTTTCGAAAGAAATATCATGAAATATAGCTAGGAGTTAGTAGTCCAAAAGTTCAAAAGTCCAAGTCAAAAAGTCACAAAGTTCAACATTCCAATAGTCCAAAAGTCCAATAGTCTAAAAGTCCAAAGTTCAAAACTACAAAGTAGACTTTCCAAAAGTCTAAAATTCTAATAGTCCAAAAGTCCAAAAGTCCAAAAGTCCAAAACTCCAAAACTCCAAAACTCCAAAACTCCAAAACTCCAAAACTCCAAAACTCCAAAACTCCAAAACTCCAAAACTCCAAAACTCCAAAACTCCAAAACTCCAAAACTCCAGAACTCCAAAATTCCAAAACTCCAAAACTCCAAAACTCCAAAACTCCAAAACCCCATGTAACCTTAGGGGTTAGGAGGGAGAGAGAGGAAGAAAACAATTAAGTAGTAAGTATACAAAATTTATTAAAAAAATAGGGGTAGGTAGGTTAAGGTTCTCTCAGGGGGGTTCGGTATGCTCGTAACCGTAGGTTGCAATTACAAGAAATAAGAATGCCACTGTCCTGCGTTAGTCCCCGGGTAGGATCGGAGCTGCGGCCGTGCAGCAGCAGTAGGCAGGTCTCTGGCCGTGCAGGTAGATGCAGCGGCAGTGTGACCGACGTCACGTAGATGATGTGTAGATGAAGGCGAAGAGTGAAAGTGGACGTAAAAGTGAACCCTGGAATCGAAATTTAGTCGATTCACACTTTGTCCTAGTTTTCCTACTGACTGCAACATCACGAACACCACAACGACCACTCCCGGAGAGGCTAAGCAAGGAGCAAGTGGCATCATAGGCTACTATGGTGTTCGATGATGAGGCAGTCATAAAAAGCAAAGTTATAGAATAGTAAAAAGACTTTACACAATGGGAATGATGAATTGCGTGATAGGCTAGTTTGGCTGTAGGTAGTTGCCATTAAAATTTAGCAGTGCAATCCTTACATAAAATGTAATTAAGCCTTACATATATTCCATAAGCACTAGCAAGGCTGTACTAAACAAAATTAGAAAGAATCTAGCAATTATGAAATGATGTATTTAGATGTATTTCTAAGTTCTAGATTCGAGTTACCTACATAGTGATAAATATAGATAATGCAACACTCACCCAATAAACTCGGGGTTCACACACTGACTTTAGTTTAACCATATACATTATTAAAATTAATAAAATTTACTGTTTAAATAAAATATTAGTTGCCGGCGCGCGGTACGTGCACACGTTAAGACGATCTAAGGTTCTGTGTCGGTCGAGTCAAGTCTCGAATGATCTCAGCGTGCGCGCGGCGCGCGTCGTGACTGGTTCGGTATAGATATATATGTAGATATAGGTATCTAAGCTAATGAACAATAGCGATGCTATACTACTTGTTTGCGCGAGGTTTGCTTCTGAATTAATTTATTTAGTTTAAATTTAGATAGATTATTATTATTATTTATTATTTTAGCATAGTATTGGTATAGCCAAACTATGATATATTAGGAAGTGTAACGAACCGTTACACCCAAAAGTCGAAAAGTACAAAAGTCCAGTAGTCCAAAAGTCCAAAGTCCAATTTCCAAACTCCAAAGTCTAAAAGTCGAAAATTCTAAAAGTCCAAATGTCCAAAACTCCAAAATTTAAAAGTCGAAAATTCTAAAAGTCCAAAAGTCCAAATCTCCATAACTCCATAACTCCAATACTCCAAAATTCCAAAACTCCAAAACACCAAAACTCCAAAACTCCAAAATTCCATAAGTCTAAAGTCCAAAACTCCAAAATTCCGAATGTCCAAAAAGTTCAAAAATAACATGCAAATTATAGGTAAGTACTCTCTTTTATTATTCTGAATGAAAGGAGGCCGCAATCAAACTTCTCTTAAAAATCATCAATCTGGTAGGTACCTTCTAAATAGGTTGTTTATAATATTTTGTTCTGAAGCTGGCAGAATATAATTTTAAAAAAACCGACCAGCGCCATCTATTGGTAAAATCACTTTTTAAAGCTATTTTATTCTTATTGCTGTTATGATAAAAGTGTATAAAGTAGCCTAAAACCATCTCTGAATCCTATTGTATATCGTGTCCAATTTTGAGCTCAATCGATTCAGTAAATTTTGAGTTTTTAATAGATACTTAAACGCACACAACATTTTTATATATATAGATTAGTAATTCAGGCGGGCAAGTTCACATGACACGTCCACCATTAAAAGTTTCAATGCAAATTGTAATATCACACCGTGCCTAAAAACGAAATCTGAACTGGAGCTATAGTCCATTGAAAAGTTACAATTTAAGGACCGAATATTGAATTTCTTAGAGGACGCAATTTTATTTTTGGGACATGGGTGGGGGGTCAATAGAAGCTTAACCTCAAGTTTATGGGGTCGCCACCCTTGTCCCCCGGCCGCAATCTTAAAAAGGGGTGAAAACACTTTTTTCCCAATATCTCGGAAACTATGAGTCTTACAAAAATTTGTGAAATTATAATTTGTAGCAAATTGTTTTGCCTACAAATATGTTAAACAAATTTTTGGCCTAAATTAAAAATTAAAGAAGTTATAAACAAAAAATTGAAAATAAAATTATGAAAATTTTCTTTTTTACTCTGTGGCGTTTTAGTTAATTTCTCTTAAAAGATCATTTACAAGATTAGTCTGAGGTATTCTTATTGTAAAATGTATAAAAAAAGTTATAGACCAAAAAATATTTTTTTTATAAAATTTTTTTGTTAAGTTATAAACACATTTGTAGGCAAAACAATATGCTTCAAATTATGCCTCTACAATTTTTTTGTAAGACTCATAGTTTCCGAAATATTGCGAAAAAAGTGTTTTTTTCCCCCCTCTTTTCAAGATGGCGGCCGGGGGACAATGGTGGCGACCCCACAAACTTGAGGTTAAGCTTCTATTGACCCCCCACACATGTCCCGAAAATAAAATTACGTCCTCTAATAAATGCAAAGCTCATGTAACATTTCAATGGACTACTAGTAAATTGACAAATTCAGTTCAATTTCTATCAAAGTTATACACAAGTTAGTTTCATCTTGCAAATGGGACTTCTGAATTTTGTTATGTGAGTAGTGTATTCAAGTATAGGCTGTGGCAACCTTCTCTTGACATGTTTTTCAGATCACCTATAAGGCTTTTAAATGCTTTAATATAATAACAAGCTTTCCGGAGCACAGAGAAATTCGTAACTCAACTCCAAACTCAATGTCTGGCTCTTCATCATTATTTTTTTCCATGCTCCTATAAACAGAACTTGAATAAACTTATAGAAACGTCTACAAAAATAAAGTAAAAGAACACTAATTACATAATCTAGAAAGCAATCTTCCGTTTACTCTTCGATTAACAGCAGTAAAACTTTCTGGAAGTATTGATTAATTTATTTTCAGAGTTAGGTGCGAAGTTATTCTACGGAAATACATTGCACATCGAAGCGAGTTCGGCTTATTAATAATGAAAGTAAAGAGACTTTTTAGACATAGCAAGCCGCTGCACGTTATTTTAAGACTAACACTAGACAAGAAGAATACATATTCTACTAGAATTTTACGACGGCGTATCGACGCAGGTGTCGTGACCCACTTTTGAACTTATACTTTATTAATGTTTTAAGTATGCCACAATACTATTTCGTTAACTTGTTACCTAAAAATTCAATGACACATTAAGGCACTTAATACCTTATACTTATATCAACTTATATACATTTAGGTAGTACTCGTCGAGTAAAACTCGTCGAGTTTTCCGGCGAAGCGGTTTGTGACTACTATCGAGAACAACTTGTAAACATGGCTAAGGAGTGAGTTGGGTCGACCTTATCGTGATCGTTGCCAGTGGTTTCCAGCAGATCGAAATGATTTTGAAACTCCAATTGAAACTTCTCGGCACACAAAGCTATTTGGAGTGCAGTAGGTCGGAGAGTAGGCTTGATCATCCGGGCCCTTTTGGCGCGGAAGTCTAAATTCAGAGATGCTCGGACGAGTTGGTGATCACTCCCGGTATTAAACCTGTTGATCACTGAGACATCTTTAAATATACACCTCTTGTCCGACATGATGAAGTCTATCTCGTTCCTTGTGACCTTGTAGAGGCTTCGCCAAGTCCACCTTCTAGGGAGCTTCTTCTAAAAGAACGAGTTCATCAAGAAGAGCCCTTGAGCCTCAAGAAAGTTGATAAGCATACTCCCCCGGCTATTTCTACACCCCACACCATAGGGTCCAATTTTCGTTTCACGGCGTTCTTGTACTCCCACTTTGGCATTTAAGTCCCCCGTCACAACATTGTAGTGAGTCTTGGCAGTACATTGTAATGCATTCACCACGTCCTCGTACACGGTCTCAACTGCCTCGTCAGTGCTTCTCGAATTCGGGGCATAGGTACACCTGAATCACCTTCAGGGAGTACCTGTTGGTGAGTCTCAGTATTACGTATGCTACCCGAGATGAAACACTGCTGATCTCTACAATGCTGCTAACGAGGTCGTTTTTCACCATAAAGCTGACACCGCCCTCGGAAGAATGTCTTCCATCACCTTCCCAAAAGTAGAATAGGTCGCCCGACGCAAGGGTTAGCGTGTCCTCCCCCTTTCTTCAAACTCCGCACAACCCCAGTATGTGCTAGTTTATGCGACCCAGTTCTAACTCGAGTTCGGTGAGCCGATCGTCTAGCCGCAGAGTGCTTCCATTATATGTAGCCAGGTACGGACAATAACACAACATCATCTAGCTAGCCCAAATTAAGACAATAAAAGATTATGCTATGGAATCTAGATAACTGATAATTTGCTACTTTGTGCCAAAGAGATGTACTGTGTTATATGGTTCCAGAATAACTTTTACGTCAAAAGCATGTGTATAGGACCTGGTAATTGTTTTAGTTAACTAGCTGTTACCATTTAACTGCCGAATTAACAAATTAACTTATAAATTAGTATTTAAATAGTTTTAGTTACTCATACAAAGTGAAATCTTTTTTTTATACCACTAAGGTGGCAGACAAGCATACGGCCCACCAGAAGGACCGGTGGTCACCGCAGCCTATGAAAGTTTGCAATACCAGAGGCGCCACACTCTTTTTTGAGCTAAATGACAGTAGATTTGCTGGAACGTGCGTGTACACAAAATAATTAGTGGTTTGCGTGACTACGATAATTGCCACTTGCCGTACAAATGTCGTACAACACATGCTACAGACAGTTTTACAGTAATTGACCAAATACAAAGCTTATAAATGGATAACGCATAAGTGAAAATGCAGTGTGAATATCTTCTGTGTGTTGTTTGTAGACACTGTGTGGAAAAATTATAAATATATCGAAACAATGTTAAATATAATATACCTGAGCACCGACCTTTCCGTTAAAACGCTTATTTTCAGTACAGCATATCTCATTGCTCAGTTTTTTTAAATAATGAAGATATCATAGCTATACTTCAATTTTAAGTAGTTGGAATGTTGGAAGTTGGAAGTACGCAGGCGGTATTTTGATTTTATTTGCATCTGTAAAATAATTCACTCACTACTTGATGTACCTAATTTGCTTGCTCAATTGACCTTTAATATCAGATACAGCGCTCGTAGATCCAACTAAACGGGACTTTTTGCCTTACAAGTCTATAAAAATAATACTTCGTTTTACAACCCTATAGTTCGTATGGCGCGTCAGTGTATCGAAATCGCCAGGGATAATCCAGCCTTCGATATCTTTGTACCTAAATTGAATTTGTGTGTTAGAGCGGTAAAACAACTTTTAAATCAACTGTAGTTTTGAGGTCCATCCTGTCTAATGTGTCAAAATTGTAAACTATTTTTATATGTGTTATTGTGAGAAACTCCTTCATCTTAATTCATTTGTACACGCGTTCTTGTGGAATGCAACTTAGGCTTTAATCTGTGAAAATCTCTAATCTAAAAATTTAACGCCAGAAAACCATTCAAAGATTTGACACTATAAAACGAAAATGGTAACTCCATCAATGACGATTCCAATTCAAATATTAAGATAAATTCTTCTTCTATAAACGAACATTTTGAAGGCAGTAAAGATATTGATCTAAAACATAAAACACAGATAGATCGAAATTTCAAATAACCACGATTACAATAAGATCGCTTAAGTATCTTTTCCGAGATGAGGTCTGCAATTGATTTTATATTTATTCGATTTCTGCAAATGCAATCTCGATCACTGACGTAACTGGAAATAAAACAGTAGTAAACTGCGAAGAAACGTTCTGATCTAGGATTCAGTTTCACTTGATTTTTATCGTACAAAGAAAAAATGTATTTTTAAAAAGTTTCTGTCAAAACAAAATATAAATAAAAATATTTACATTTTACGACGACGCCGCGACAATGTTACTTTTCCTGAGCTGAGCAATGTAAATACTTGAAGAGTATCACAGCTATGCGTCGAGTACCTATTTAAGTATATCGTTTCAGTCGCAACCTCTGTCCACTTCAACACGACTCACCACCTTTTACGTGAAACAAATGCTAAATAGGAATACGTGGAATAAATTCAAAATTTGGATATATAATATGGCTCTGGAGATCTTATGCAACGTTTCATTCAAAAAGTTAAATTGCCGAGATTACAACCTACAACTATGCCTTTCTTGTTTATTCTTAGATGTAACTGTAGGGCTTATCCGGGGCTCCCAACCGTAGGCTGCTAGGTAAGATACGTGCGGTCTTTAGTCGGTAGGAGTTCGGCATAGCATCCCTGGAGGATTTTCCTCACGTTTATAAAACATCCTTACCGGCCCCATATACGTACAATATTATTGACTCAATAATATTGCATCAATATTTATTTCCGTCCGAATATAGTCTGTTCAAACCTCAATATTACCCATACACGGTCAATTTATTGCTATATTGATCAATATTATTGTACGTGTATGGGGCCAGTTAGATAAACATTAAGTAGATAAATAAATTAATACTGTCAGAACTGTGTCTTTGATGTCAGATTAAATTTATGTGCTACATTTTCGTATTGAAACTTTGAAAATACAAACGATACAATAATAATGAAGTTAAAATACACTTTACTCTTGTGTTCCTATATCTGTGCCGAAAGCACGGTACAAGTTTGGAAAGTTACCTAAGAATTAACAAGTCCCCAGAAATCACTAACGAGAGAACTTTATCTTGTCTCATACTGCCTTATATTGTGAACATTGACGTATCAGATTAATATTAAGAAGCAGAAGCAGGAGACAAGCGGGGGTCAAATGTGCTTGATGTGCTATCGGACGACTTATCAAAGTATATACGACATAGACAGTGATAGGGCACCGTGTGGTTATTAGTCAGGCAGAGCATATATATATATATATATATATATGGTTATAGCATTTTACACGTAAAAGAAAAAGAATAAAGTGTTCTACATAATGGCGCAATACATTCATATATTCATTTCTCGCAATAATAATATTTATTCTGTGTTATGCATATCTTATGTGACGGCTCTGACTGAAAATTTACATTACATACGAAATGAAAGATTTTAATTTTATTTGAGTAAATTTACTTAGAATAACACTGTACTCGTACAATCCTTTTCTTAAAATTGAAGGGCTTATGCTACGCCGAAATATGGTGGATTTACGTTTCGTTGATGAAATTCAAAGCTAAGTACTGCCTTGGGAATACTCTGGTAAGGTTTAGAAACTTTTCTTCCGTTTCTTCGTAAAATAACATTAAGTATGGTGCATGATTTTTATAAGGGTTGCGTATGGGTTTACCACTGGTGACCGAAATTCATTTGATCATTTGAAGTGTGACGGAAAAAACATTAAACGTTTCTACTACTGATCGAATGAACAAATTAACCAAAAGAGTTTTTATCGAACATACATTTGGTATTTTTACTACTGATCGAATGAACGTCTGGTCGAAAAACAGTTGACTCAAGAATATTTTAACAAACAAAAGCGAAATAAGTAGAATTCGGTACTGGCACTCGCCGGCCACAGTCGCGGCACGCTCGCTTAGCTCGCTCGGCTCGTGCGTTGTGGTCGAAGTTCTAACCTAACCTAAGCCATTTTGCTTCAGCCCCTATTAAAATATTCTTTAGTTCGATCAGTAGTAGAATGGCCTAATGTTTTTTCGGTCACACGTCAAATGATCAAATGAATTTTGGTCACCAGTGGTACACCAGTTAACCTTTTCCATTATTCGAAAATATTACAATATTCCACTAATATTATAAACTAGCTGTTACCCGCGACTTCGTACGCGTGAAAATTATGTTATAAAATGTCAATTTGATTGCTCTTTGCTTAGCCCCTAGGATATGTAGCGTAATAATATTTAAATAATTTGCCTATTTGAAGACCCTTAGATAATATTTGTGTAAAATTTGAATCAAATCTTTTTAGTACCTTTCATCCCGGGAAAATGTTCCCACGGGAAGCAGGAACGGGTACCGAATTTCACGCGGGCGAAGCCGCGAGCAACATCTAGTCAAAAATAATGAAGCATTTATTTAAAAAAATTAAAAACAGTACTATTACTGGTGAATAACATTTATTTACATGAATTGGAAGAAGCCTACTTTCGTGAACTACCGTACGCTGATTTGATTGATCTATTGAATATTTATTAAATTGAATTTTACTTTAAAGTAATACAATAATGTGAACTATTTACACTTAGAAAGGGTAACTTAACCGCTGGATGAATGTTAAGTTTTAACCAAAACAGTGGTAGTTAAAACACATTTGGGGCCAGCATTAGCGCCTTGACGGCATTAACGCGGCCATGGCAAACTTCTCCTGTCCTCGGCAGTCTCAGCACCACCAGTCTCTGTACTTAACAGTCTAATTAGCTGTAAATTGCATCCAAATTGGGCTCTTGGTCGAGAATGGACTTTTGAATATTTAATTTCGTTGAATAGAGGGAAATTGTATCGCAATTTATGTATCAATCTGTGTTGTAGTGGCGACTGAAGTTCGGGTTTGTCCAAATGGGTTTTGTTATGGTTTTACAAATTGAATAGAATTTTCTATGAATTATTTCTTAGTCACTAAATAAGATTGCCTTCGATTCTAGGTCAGCCCTTACCATTATCGAAAATTGATTACTAAATTTATAATGACTTTTATCGACTCGAAGCTTAACACGAGAATTTAAATTGAATGAGGTAAGCTATTAAAAATATACACCTACTCTATCTCAAGACTCCAATTGTCTTTAGAACCGCAATCATAAGTTTCAGCTGACTGCATGTTTATCATGACCCAAGGTGATAACTTCAGGTGGCTTCCATCAAATCAGTTAAACGTAGCTGTAAATTGGTCAGTTCCGCTTGACTGAAACTGAGTAATGGTGGCCGGGTTGATATTGATGGGTGAGCTGAGAGAGCGTGACATTTATTCGCTAAAGTGTTAATTTATCAAAAGCTGACATCAAAATGAAAAGTTCTGATTTAATGTCACGACATACCGTGTTCATAATCATTATTCTCAGATGAATTTCCATAGACTTCCACTGTAAAAGGCTATTAGTATGAAAATTCTATAAAACCCACGCTGATTTTGCCGTAGGCAGATATTTTAACATCTTTATAATAATGAAATTCAATATTGTCCCCACACAAAACGATTACGGACCCTCTAGGCAACAAAATCAGATTTTGTGTTGACCTTTATAGGTGGGTACTACAAGTCCAAAAGGGAAAGATAATAGTCACGTGCGCACGTCTGTCGCTACCCTCCGACTCTTACATTTTATTACATTCCATTACCTGAGATTAAGTTGACATGCATTACGATTCTGTTTCATGTCACTAAATCCAACACTGATGCTCTGCGAAACCTCGCCATAATTTAAAATGTCCTATCTTAAAACGCAACTATTCGCACTTATGTGAAGTTTTATAGTCAATTTTGGACATCATCATTTTCTTTTATACAACTACTAAGCTAGTATGGTCACATTTAGCGGCAAAAAGATGGATATTTAGGAAACAATAGTTTCTGAGTTTATGTCCCCCGTTGAATTGTAGAAAAGTAGCAGCCTCAAAATGTCTTGTTTTAAGGTTGTGGTGAAGGTTACATTTTTGCCAATAGTCTCCTATTATCAGGAACTCCGACTTTTGAAGGGAGGGTTTCAAAAGCAGCCAAGTATAACGGTCTGATGATAATACAACCGATCCAATGTGTTAAAACATTCTTTAGTAAGAAGTACTTCAATTAGAATTTGTACCTTGCAATAATTACTAGACCTAAGATAAACTTTCGTCGGAACTTCGATACCCAAATATACACCTACTCCTACCTACACCTACAAATTGCGGACGTGAGAGGTAATGCCGGTTCCTGCCCCTTCAAATAGGCAAGACTTAAATTCTCCTTCTGGAACCCGGTGATTTCATAATCAAGTACCAACTGTAATATAATTTCCCGGTCTGCATTAATGAACGTGTATTTTGTTTCATCTGCCGTCGGTAGAACGTAAAACTCGCGTCGTAAAATCAACATTTCATTTGGTTTGAGTACGCTCTGAGCCGTTGGCTTTACTCGTAGCTTCAAATTTGTGTCATTAATATTTTTCATTTCCGCTACTAAATAAAAATGAGAAATCTTTCCAGAAGCTAATTATGTCATAATTTGGAAACATTTGGAATATCTCCGTAGGTAAATGAAACTCTGTGATCCAAGTTATCTTGACAAGAGACAATTTTGATATTAACCAACATAAACAGGAAGTTTGAATGTATTGTGTCTTTACATTATTATGTTACTTAGAGAAAGATGTAAGTAATAAAAAGTTGGTTATTGTGACTAATTCTCATTGCATAATAAGACGATCACATTGTTCCATAGAAGCTTTTTCAAAAGGAAATACCAGGGACCCTGACCAAACCTGGTCGCACTTTGTTTTTGGGCAATCCAATGTGCAATAATAATAGTTTATTATCAGGCAACATTAGAAAGTTACAAGATGGTATTAACTATTCTACGGCCCATAGATATTATACCTTAAAAACTAGAAATAAAAAAATACATACGAAAACATCATGGTATCACCCAAGCTTGCCTCTGCTAAGCAAAATTAAAGCAAAGCTTTGTATTACTTTTATTATAAAACCGCTCTTATTTTGCAGCTTAATGCATGTTAATGTTCACCAAAAAAATCTCAGTATAAGTACTAGCTAAATTTACCTATTTAGTACACATTAACGTGGAAATGCCGTGCAGTGAAGTTTAGTCGCCGTAAATATACTAAGTAGTTGAAGTTACCCTACATAATCTCATAATGAAGTCAAGGCTTGCTCCCACTAAGCCTCAGATGTCGACGTCAGCTATATCGTTAACGCTACTTAGCTCATTCGCCATTTTTGATCATGTTTGTGGACATTAAGTTTTAAAAACGTATAAACATAGGTAAATGTCCATTTTAGTGTCATTTCATGAAGTGAGTTCTTGAATATTTCCAAATACCTAAGTGCATTTTTTACGGACGGGCCACTTAAGTGATCTATTAAAGCGATTCATAAAGTTGAATGTATTAATAAATTTATGCCTATTGTAAGGTTTAAAAAAAAGTGTCTTAGAAGGTTTTGAGACGGCATGGTCAGCACCGCGATTGTAGTATCCTCTGATGTCGCAAAATATGTGACCACTTTTATTCAGTTATGTCGTATACTTCTTGCTACATGAATAAAAGGACTGGTAAAATGTCTCAAAAAGTTTGCCCTAAAAAAGGTTCAATCGCTATTCGAATGTGATTTTAGATATCTCGTATTATCTGATTCTGTACCGTCAAATATTAGTCGAACGTGACTGTAATAAAACCAGTTATCGACATAGAATCGGTCTCTATATCGTCCGTATTTTATAATTATGACGTAAATGTGGTGAAGTTATGTGAATTTATTGGCTTTTGCTGGCATAGGTCAGTACTTCTTGTAGTAGGTTATATTGTTTAGTTTAATTTCAGTTATATGCGAAACTCTTTGCGTACCTACCATTCTATTTGCGAGGATTGTTTGTAATTTATTTTTGGCATTGTTAACTAACTTTATATAAACCCTAGAAAAATACGCTTTTATACTGCACGAAAAAAACAAAAATAAATTATGGATCGTTCATGTTGCCTCTATTTCTAGGCTGAAGTGTAAACTACGTGCTTTTAGTTATAATATTTGATTGCAGAAGCGTGGGGCGCTGGGACAGGAAAGACTTTCCTGGCTTAAGCTGCATGATGTCTTGTCAGATTAAGGATAAGGTCACATTTATAAAAGCGTGTTTTTCTCGTGTTTTTAAACTATTAATTTACACTGTCACGCTTTTATATATCTATTATGACTTTTACAATTATTAATATCATTTTAAATTTCGGAAATGTATAAACGATGATAGGCTTAAATTGAAATGCATAACATACTTGAAAAGTAAAGTAGTTAAACACGCCTACGCATTTTCAACACCCACTTTTGCCAGTTTTTCGTGACGCCCACGTAATAGGAGCAAACCTATTACCGTTACGGATCTCTATTAGACAATTCATAGGTAGGTCCTTAAAGTTTCGGCATTCCGAGATATTTAGTACAATATGTAGTAATCATGTAATAAGAATACAAACGCATATATCCCCAAGCGGGATATAAAGGTTACCAGAGATATCTCGTTCTCGAGCAAGAACTCTACATTTTGCCACTGTTGACGTATTCCCCTAATGAATCTACTTAATTGCCTGAAAGAAGAGGCGTTCCCTTTGGCAGCATAAACCTTATGCTCTTGTGCGACCTCATGCAGCTTCCGCCAGGATTTTTATTATAAAAGGATTAGTATTAATAGGGATTTGTTTACAAAAAAAGTCTTTCTTGTTCTAGCGCCCCACGCTTTTACAATCAAATATTATAACTAAAAGCACATAGTTTACACTTCAGCCTAGAAATAGAGGCAACATGAACGATTCATAATTTATTTTTGTTTTTTTTCGTGCAGTATAGAAGCGTATTTTTCTAGGGTTTTTTAAACTATTTATTTATTTTATACTTTTTAGTCACAACATTTATACCTTTAGGTACTAGCTGTTTCCTGCGGCTTCATCCGCGTAGCAGATGTTATTGCATAAAATCATTACCCTCCTTTAGCGCAGTCAGTTAAAAAGTAGTCTATGTCCTTACCTTAAACTTAAACTATCTTTATAACAAATTTCATCGAAATTGGTTCCGTGGTTTAGGCGTGAAAACGTAACAGACAGACAGACAGTTACTTTTGCATTTATAATATTAGTAGGGATTTCTGTATTACATGGTGATTTGTCTGAGTTCGACTAATGTGAAAATATTTCATTATTTCTCTAATACATATACATTTTTTGCAGGTACCTCATTATGTCAATATTTACACTCAATATTAACTTCAATATATAAAAGGTTTGTTATAACCTTAAACCCTAATCGTGGTCAAAGTTCATTACAAGGCTTTTCTAACAAATTCAAACACAGCTATGATACGATGTTCAATCATGAAGTTACAGTTCATATCTTACGACTCCATCATCAGATCAGTTTGACAGCACCATATTATTGTATTGATAGCAGAACTAAAAACATCTGCCAATTTTTATGACGCTACGATCCTTGGAAGATGGTTAAATTAGTTACCTGAGATTTCATTGCATAGTTTTACAAGTCAATTAAAAAAAAGATTTGTTATAACCCTGAAACCTAAGCTTGGTCAAAGTTCATTACAAGACTTTTCTGACGAATCCAAAAGCAGATATAATACGATATTCCATCATGAAGTTCCAGTGCACATCTTCCGGCTCCATCATCAGATCAGTTTGACAGTACCATATTATGGTATTGCCATCAGAACTACATACAGCTGCCAATTTTCATGACCCTACGATCCTTGGAAGCTGGTTAAATTAGCTACCTTAGATTCCACTTGCTTTCAGTACCTATCTTTCGGCTCCATCATCATATCAGTTTGACAGTACTATTTTATTGTATTGTCATCAGAACTACATGCATGTGTCAATTTTTATGACGCTACCATCCTTGGAAGCTGGTTACATTAGCTACCTTAGATTCCACTTTTTCCATCGAAGTTTCAGTGCCTATCTTCCGGCTCCATTATCATATCAGTTTGACAGTACCATATTATTGTATTGTCATCAGAACTACATACAACTGCCAATTTTCATGACCTTACGATCCTTGGAAGCTGGTTAAATTAGCTACCTTAGATTCCACTGGTTTTCAGTACCTATCTTCCGGCTCCATCATCATATCAGTTTGACGGTACTATATTATTGTATTGTCATCAGAACTACATACATCTGCCAATTTTCATGACGCTACGATCCTTTGAAGATGGTTAAATTAGTTTTCTTAGATTCCATTACATTGTTAGTTACACGACGACCTAATAAAAGCGTATTAAAAAGGTATAAAGCCATTTTGAGTATGACGTTTGACATAAGGTTAACTGGAGTAGTGCAAGTTTTGTTCTGAAATCCCGGAATTTATATCTTTCTTACGAGTTATAATAAAGTAAAAACTATAACGATATTATAATTATTACATCAGGTGTATCGTAGGTACAGTAAGCAACTTGCCTGGCAGACACGTGAGGGCAAAATGTTATTGATGGTTGTCTTGAATAACCATCTTGGCACACTATCCTTTTTTACCAATTACTAACTATCGAAGTTCGTCTACTATTCTGAAATTATAAATAAGTTATGCACTTTGATATTATTCCATTATGAGACATCTTTCTGAGGGCTTACCCAGCTGCCGACCGTAGGCAATCGTAAGGCACCGTGTAGTTTTAGGTACGTAGTCGGTAGGAGTCTGGCATAGCATATAGTATATTTGAGGTATTTCCATAAGTAAAATTAGTTGTACACTACTTTCTTTATGAGTAAATAAATGCAAAAACTCCTGACCTTGTGAATGAGTATGTGTTTAACTTGTGTGCTAGACAAAGTTTACTATTACTTCTTCAATATTAATAAAAAAAAAACTAGAGATTCCAAGCAGAGTCAAAATTATGCTTCCAGCACAAGTGGAGTTTATTTATCGAAGTTATCGTCCTTAAAAATTTTATCACGATTCCTGATTTAATTTTTTCCATAAAAGTTCACAATATTTTTTGCTGGTAGTCGCACCAAATTGAAATTTGAATGTTCAGTAATAAAAATTTACGTTACCAACAATATTACGGTAAAATGGAAGTCTTTATTTTTTGTCGCGTGGTATTTACAGTGGCTCAGTAGAGACACGTGGTTGGCCTATTTTATTGAAGAAAAAGGCGGGACTGTATACTATGTATGTTTGTATGCTACTGTGTGTTGTTTGTATTCAAAAGTGAGGCGCTATCGTTTGCTTGTAAAATAGCTAAGTAATTATTGAAGTAGTGATTCTTTAGCTCAGCCGCTGGCCCTTGGTCCTTAGAATATCAAACAAGATAGCTATAGAGTGAAACAGACGAAAACTGTGATGCAACATAGCATTCACAGAACATATTTTATACTTACAGAAAAAATGTGCTCATTATATTGTTTCTGTAAGTATGAGTGTTCCGTAAGTATAATACACTCGAGAGCAATGAATCCGGGTCACTTAAAGAATCCTAAAAATCTCGGAAACTAAAAATGCTAGGTTAATGCAATAAATTGTATTTAATAGACAATGTAATACTCCTTAAATGAAGGTATTAAAACTTCTTAGTTATTGTAAAGTTATATCATAAAAAAATCAAATTTGAAAAAGGGCCACTTTCGAAGATGGAACTACGAAATTACAGCATTTGGTGTTGCTTTTGTTTGTAATCTGTCATTTATGTGGGTACATAAACCATGTTGATAGTGCTCTATATTCATTAATCAAGCTGAAATTATGTCGCTTACGCCTGAAGAATGCACCAGAATACTTACAATGCTGGAAACCGGCCGGAGTCAGCGCGATACAGCCAGGACTGTCGGTGTGTCGCTGTCAACAGTACAAAGAGTTCTCCGACGTTACGAAGAAACTGGTTCTAACCTACGCAGACCAGGAACGGGCAGAACCAGGTGTACCACAGCACGAGAAGACCGATACTTGGTGAACACCATGCTTCGAAATCGCTTTCTCACAGGAACTGAACTCACCAATCAGTTTCGACGCCTCGGAGGAAGTAACCCAAGTGCATGGACAGTAAGACGTCGGCTTGCTGAATCTAACTTAAAACCCCTTAGACCTGCAAACGGCCCTAAACTGGAGCGTGGGCATCGTATTTCGAGACTAAGGTATGCCCAGAGCCACGTAAATTGGAGTATTGAAGATTGGTCAAAAGTTATGTTCTCCGACGAATCAAAATTTATGCTCTACAAGCACGATGGAAGACACAGAGTGTATCGAAGACCAGGGGAAAGATTCAAGCAAGCATGCATCGAAGAAAAAGTAGCCTACGGTGGTGGGTCTGTACTTGTGTGGGCCGGAATTTCTTCTGAAAGTCGCACAGAGCTGGTGATCATAGAAAACGGCTCTTTAACTAGCGTAAGATATGTGGAAGAAATCCTCAATGATCACGTTGGTCCATTTATGGTCAATTTAGGTGAGGATGCTATATTTATGCATGACAATGCCCGACCTCATACAGGTAGGATTGTGAATGACTACCTTCAAGAGATGAACATTACTCGTATGGAGTGGCCAGCGCGCAGCCCGGATATCAACCCGATCGAGCATGCTTGGGACGAGCTAGGCAGATGCGTAAAACAACGAAACCCTCCCCCAATCACGCTTCGTGAGCTCAAAATTGCTCTCACAGAGGAATGGGAGAATATTCCCCAAAATCGTATAAGGAACTTTGTGTACAGCATGCCAAACCGCGTAAACGCAGTAATGGAAGCACGAGGAGGCAATACGAAGTATTAAAATTCAAGAAAATCGTAATAAAGTTCAAAAATTTCATGTTTCCTATTTTTGTTTTAAGGAGAGATCAGCAGTTTTTTCTTTATGTAATTTTGTGTTAATAAAATGTATGGTGACTCATATTTTTTTTACTTTCATTTAAGGAGTATTACATTGTCTATTAAATACAATTTATTGCATTAACCTATCATTTTTAGTTTCCGAGATTTTTAACATTCTTTAAGTGACCCGGATTCATTGCTCTCGAGTGTATTAACATACTAGTATTATTGACACGAGTCAGTAATTCCGTATATGAAATCGGACGCAAATTCCAATATTAATTGGTTCGAACGCCTTTTGTAAATTATTTTCTGCTCAAACTAGTTTTACAGATAGGTATTGTAAATAAATTGATCAACAATTAATTTAAAGGCTCGAAATATATGCTAACATGTTTCGGGATACGTTGATGAAAGACTACTTAAAACTAGATTCTAAACCGATCTCAAAATGTTCTTTTAACTTTATAGAAAAGACACAAATTAAAGTTATTTAAATGTATTCTTAACTCAACTCAACTAGAAGATACCGGCGGTTTTGCCTGCGTTAAATTTCGTTCCCTTTCCCGTCCCATGGGAACATAGGTTACCATGAATAAACAAAGTAGGTATGTTTTTCCAGTCTAAAAAATATCTATCTCTGTACTGAATATCAGGCAGATCAGTTCAGTCGTTAGAGAGTGATTGTGTAACAAATATCCAAATAGGTATTTACACAAACTAACATTTTTTATTTTAGAAGGATGCTCATTAAAGTCGCACGATACAATTCCTACACAACCAGAATCCCGCAAAATAATTTTGACAAGTGATTAGCAGTATATGGTTATGACACTAATTAACTCGGTAGACAATTAAGCAGTTAATACGATTCGTGTTCGAGGTTGGATATAGTTTTTGAACAACTAATTCGTACATTTATTGATGTGGCTATTATTGATCTGTTTTGTATGGAACCCCCAAGGGGTTAACGCCACTAGAACTGACGATCATCATCCTTCGAGCCTTTCCTAACCTAATTTGGGGCTAGTTCCAGTCAGACTGCACGGCGACTGAACTTCTATATATTCCGTGAAGCACCTGTTATCTGACCGCCACAACTAATATTGGCGATTAGAGATAATTTTGAAAAGCAATTAGTATGCTGACTCAATCACAAGTCGCCCCAAGACGTAATGAGGTGAAAGAATTTGACGGTCGAGAGCAGTGGTCTAGTTGGTTAAGGCGTCTGGTCCGGCAAACCAGAAGATGCGGGTTCAAATCCTGCTCGAGATCAAAAATTTTTTCACATTAAAATTTGTAATATTGGCGATATTAAATTTTTTAACTTAGACTAGGAACTTTACTTGGGGCAGGTTATTTTTAACAGAGGGAGGATTTCCTTTTGTACATTACGCTCTTGTCTGTACAATGCCTTGGCATCTTACCACGTACCAATTTTTTTTTCCGATTTTAGTTTCTGCTTGTAATAGTGGCAATAGAAACACTACACATGAAACATTTCATATATCTAGCTATCATGGTTTACGAAAAGCATGGTGACTAACAAAATAATAGACAGCGGCAGAGTCTCAGTAAGCAGGTTCTACCCTTTGAGTAGGCACCTAAAAACCAAACAATTGATTCTCATAACAGTCAATAAAAGTGAACCTTACGCTATAAAACCAAGAGGGGTTTAGAAACAACTGAGAATACCTACTATTATCGTGAACATAAACGAGAATAAATACTATGCATTTAGTATACTACCCATTTAAACTTGCATGTAATCTGCAATGCCTGCCTGTACGGAACTATTCACATAATTATCGCAATGATACATGCCATTAGCGAATAAAGCGCTAGTGTTCTACTAGGAGATATAACGCTTTTAATTTTCATATCAGGGTTTAAGAGGGTTTATCACCCAGCGCGGACAAAATTGAAAAAGTATCAAGTGGCGTTGAGCACACTCAAAGTATTCGAATATTACGATAATACCTGACTGGGAACGCGGGAAATAAAGTGATACCTCCTCTCTCTGGAAGGCCTCGGCCGGTACTAATTTCTCGCGGCCCGTGCATCGAGTTTGAGGACTCTTTTTATTACGTTATTATAGATATGTTTAAAGAGGTTTCTAGAATATTACTGATGTATTCAATTGGTGATATCATGATCAGTCTGTAAATGTAAAAAGATCACCATTTTGTAAACTAGAAGTGTACCAAAAATCGTGATGAAGTTCATCAAAGTACGACGTTTTCTGGAAACTTTATTTGTCATGTTTTGGTGATAAGAAATATATTTCGGTATAATTTTCTTAGGCGGCTTTAAAGAAGACAATACGAAGATACTTATAGCAGCTTTAATTTCTGTGTACATCAATTAATTTTATACCACCCGATTGGCAAAGATGCCTTGTTTCGTAGAATTTCTTCAAACGAGGTGTGTAAACACTGTTTTTAATAAAAACCTAGTTATGCCACGTTTATTTTGATTAGAACAATTTTTAGACAAGGAAATATATTACTCTTACACATTAATCATACTTACTAAACATTGGTAGTTTCTTTAGAAACAAACGTTTCAAACGCGTGAAATCATGTATTTGTGCGTTAACCCTCTTAACTTAGTATAAAGTTTAACCCTTTTGTTGTGCTAACTTGATAAAGCTGCAGTCTTAGTCTAGAGTAAATCAGTGAATATACTGCTCGTTCGCTCTAACTTTGCCGTTCGGCTCCATACTAAAGTCGAATTTTTAATTAGACGAAGTAAATTGACAGCAACTAATGTCACTCCTTCATACAATGTTGCGTATTTTCTATGGCGAAGTGACATTAGCTATTGTCAATTTACTTCGTCTAATAGATAGATAGATAGATAGATAATTCTTTATTGTACACCGATATAGTTACAAAAGAAATAATCTATTAGAAGCACAATGCATAGGAACATAATCAAATGTACAATGGGCGGCCTTATCGCTTAATGCGATTTCTTCCAGGCAACCTTTGGATGGACATAAATGATAAGTGCAATCAAGCAACGCGGTGTAGTCAACTTAACTAAATTATTTAACAAAAACAATATATAATAAATACATACATTTAGAATTGAATAGACATACATAAGTAGTAAAATAGAAAATAATTCATAAGTTTCATTGATAAATAGGAAGAAAATGATTTTTAACTAGATTTTTGAATGAATTTAGTGTTTGAGCCTGTTTAATATTCAAGGGCAGTTAACAATTCGGGAATACGCCTCTACGCCAGCGGCAAAGTTAGAGCGAACGGGTAGTACAACGTGACTGAGTGTCCGTAAACTGAATATTTATAGGACGCCATCACGAAACACTCTTCCTAAACGGGCCACTGAGACTAGCGTCAAAATAATTTTGCATAATTTAGTCACTAAAGTATGCAACAGTTTATGAAAATAAGGCAAGTAACGAAGACATCAAAACGTTGAAACGTATTTAAAGCATCAATTTACGAGAAATGAATTCAAAATGGCTTTCTACATGGTAATATGGTAGAATTTCATAGACAAAATCAGGTTCTTAGTCGAAGTGAAAATACGTTTAGAATTACGAGTACTGTTTAGTTAATCGGTTCAATATCTACATACAGTATACCTCTAGACTTTATGGTGTAGGAAGGTACCCAAAATTGGTAATTTTAAGAAAATTTAAGTAACAGCTTTAATGATTCTTAGATTTTTTAACTTTACACACTATCCACTGAAATAGTAACAGTACAACCCTCATTCGTGTCATATATTTATGAAAATTTAAATACTCGTTCATATACGACCTACTCTCATAAATCAAGTACTTCCGGACGCCCTTTGAATTTCCGCGCTGCGATGATATACCGCGTCTGTGACAATGCCTGCCGTCGCCATTTATACACCAATATTTCTTTTGACAGAGAATGACACTAACTGAATAGAAAATTCCAGTATATTTTTTGTTTGCGAGGGAAAAACAATATCGCTTCAGGCTTAGATGGTACCCGCGGCTCCGCGAGCGTTATATATTTTTCGATACCCGCATCCCATGGGTTCTCATGGAATACTTAATTCTAGGTATAAAATATTTATCCCCGTATTTCAGCTGACCTGGCTGAAATTTGGTACAGGGATACGTTCAGCCTTAAGAGTGAAAAAAAAAAAGGAACAAATAGCCATATTCAAAGTCATTCGCAGTCGAAATATTAGTAAGGGTTTTTAAAGACTTTGTTATATTAACGAAGAGACTTTAGAACTTCCATTTGTGTGACAGCCCTGAGTCAACTTACGGAACCCACCGGATCGATGGCATTGCGGTACTTCATTTTCTATAAGATTTACGAGAAATTATGAGTCATAATCTCTAAGGTACAATATATTCGCCTTAGATTGATTGCAAGAAAAATACATAATCCAAATTATCGAAAAATTTGTTACAATTCGGCTTTCTTAGAGACATAACTGGAATAATAAAGTACTTACAAGATTTTATTATCTACTAAAATGTTAGTAACAATAATTAATAAACATAAATTTTACAAAAATATATTATTTTGATGAACGGCACGCAAACAAGACCAAATGCAACGTCTCATAAAGCCATCCGATGAGTGGAAGGATGTGATATATAGTGCCAAATCCGATTAATTCCCGTAGCCCGTTAGTGAGACAATAACGGTTAAATACAAGCTCTTGATACTGTTCGCCTGTCACCCTATGCTGAAGAGCCAATAATTCAATGGCAGGATTTGCTTATCATTGAAAGCAATAGAGGGCTATAAGGACGTTACTGAATTGTTAATACGATTAACTGTTGTCGTGCCTGTTTTGGCGTAATGTATAAAATAGATAGTTTAGTTACACAATTTATAGGGAAATAAAACATCTGTCAATTATTTGAAAATTGTATGATTGCTTACTTAATAAATTATTCAAATCTTTATGATATAATATCTAGTACAGTAGTTCTCAAATTGGCGGTCTTATGATGTGCCTCTTCACGTTCCACTTTGTGATTGAATTGAACATAGGTCACTAAGATACAAAATGTCGATATTTTGAAGAATGAATGGATATAACATTAGGTAGGTCGAAATATACTAAGCTGTAAAAATTCAGAACCCTATTTCAGATTCCCTTGACCGTTCACATGTGAAATTTCTAGCTGCAATTGTGAAAGCAACTGATGAGGCGTGGTACCTCCAGTCGATGGGCTGATTGCGGATTGCACCGCTTGCGTCATGATTACTGCATACGTGCACAGGCCACGCGTTACTGCGGTTTTACTCTAACAATAGATGAGAATTTGAGATGAACGGCAATAACTCACATCAAATTATAGGGCAATTTGTGAACTTGTCATTTTTTGCTGTTTACATTAAGTTAGCTACATGTTGTGGTGCTTTGGTTTTCCATGAAATGGTAAGATTCTATACAGTAAGATCACTTGCAAAGTTAAAATATCATGCTACAAAGTTCATATATCTGTTTAAAATAATGTAGTAATAGTTTTTTTTTTCAAATCTATTGCAAAGTACAATCTAAGAAACTTTGCTAGTAGCTAAGTACTAGCTTAATTAAATCTATAAGTACATAAAAATATTTCATTGAACTACTTTTAAAAATTATTTCAAAGATTATTATCAGTTAGCATTTCCAAAAATTATTTTAATAAAACCGCATTATGGCAGTCAACTGAACTCGTTCTATTGTCACAATAGCCCATTCGTCCCAAAATCGCCTCAGCCAGCAATGAACTCGTATTTTTGACATAAAGCAGTTTATCTTTTACTGAGCAAAGATGCATACAACCCACTTGAAACGGTGGTCACTTACGCATTGGATGTGAGTGGTTGTTTCTTGCAATTGCAAGAAACAACCACTCACATTGTGTATGTGGTAAAATACCATAAAGGATAGTTTTTCAATAATTTCCTATTCTTATATTCGTTTGAGTAGACATGACAGGAAACTCATTTCACAAACAAAGCGTTAGTCCATCGTCTTATCCAATAAGCGCTCCAGGCATAAAGTGTGAGGATGACCGTCGTATCTCTTTGATGACAGCATAGCTGTGGGCATTATTTAACACAAGAAGACATATACTTTCATGTTGAGCATGCATACATATCATGATCGGAACCCTCGCAGATAATATTATCTATGATGGCACCCTACTGCCGGCTTAAGCCGGATCAGAAAATGGGCTATTGTGGCAAAATTTATTTAAGAAAACATAAGTAAGTACATTATTATCTACTATAATTTGTAAACAAATAGATACATTATCTCAAAAATATTGAAAACGTACTCTGCACTCAATTTAACAGTTAGTTGGGCACATATTTCTGTCAAAGCGATTATAATAAATCATGGCGTAGGTTGTTTACTCAGGGGTGACAACGGAATGTAACTGTGTGATTTGTTTTATCAAATAAAACGTTATCTTCGTTCTGTATTATGCTCCGAAAAAGAAAAATAAATCTTATAGACGCCGAACTTTTTATTTCTAGTTATTTTTTTTAGACAAGTAAGTGACAAAGATAAAAACTATTGCAAAAATTTTACATTGTTTATAGTTCTTTTTTTGTAGACAATCTCACACAACATCATCAAACCCAAATTAGGCTAATATAAGCTTGTGCTATGGGATCTAGATGACTGATAGACAATAATTTATTTGTAAATACTGTACATATTATACATAGAAAACACCCAAACTGCGAAATAAATATTTGTGAATCACACAAATATTTGGACCGACCCAGGAGTCGAACTCAGGACTTCCAGCACGGCAGGCGGTTGCACAACAGACTGCGCCACAGAGGCAGTCCTTTCATAAATAAATAAATATTCAGTTACCTTTTTTACAGTGCCATCAAACATATAGAAACATCCAGACTCTGTGAATCCAACGTGATCCACATGCACACTCTACGACCTCTAGACAAACGAAGTAATTAATGGTCTTTAGCTGCCAAGGGCAGGGTCACGGCGAAGAAAAGGAAAACTTAAGCCAAAGCTCTGTTACAACCCATCAGCAAGATACAGTAAAGCCAATCCCACTCTTAAATAATTGGTAAAAAACACTGTAGGTAAATAAATTACCACTTTCAATAATGGCTTAGTCGGCAACTATCAATCATATGGTAAAGGTGGCTCAGCTAATTACTCTGCGTGGCGCGGAAAAAGCGGTCGTGTATGTACGTCCCCATTGTGCCTACGAGATGAATATTGATCATCAATCAATGTGTCTAACATGATACCTACATACATGGTACAGAGCTTATATTGTCGATCTGCGGTGACAAAAATAATCTATTAGAGAATTTTGATATTATAATCGAAGGGCAATGTATAATGATTAAAGTAGTCCCTTACGAATATAAGAATAGGAAATTATTGAAAAAGTATCCTTTATGGTGTTTTACCACAACCACTCACATCCAATGCGTAAGTGACCACCGTTTCAAGTGGGTTGTATGCATCTTTGCTCAGTAAAAGATAAACTGCTTTATGTCAAAAATACGAGTTCATTGCTGGCTGAGGCGATTTTGGGACGAATGGGCTATTGTGACAATAGAACGAGTTCAGTTGACTGCCATAATGCGGTTTTATTAAAATAATTTTTGGAAATGCTAACTGATAATAATCTTTGAAATAATTTTTAAAAGTAGTTCAATGAAATATTTTTATGTACTTATAGATTTAATTCTAACTCTGCGTGGGCCCCCGCTACCGGTGGTAATGTGCACCGCATGAGATGGACCACATCAATAAATGAGAATGTCATGCGGGCATATTTTGTGGCTACAGAGGTTGAAACCAACCTCACTGCGTACCGTCATCGTATATTGCCTCTGTTTCAGGAGCTTGAACCAGCTATCAACGTATCGGCTCAACGACTATCGGACCAGGTACGTGTCATTCAACGTAATCGTATGTTGGATGATGTAGTGCTTGACCGTTTGCGCTCAGAGTGTTTACAGAATAAGCGTGTTATTACTCCGTACCAAATAGTAAGTACAGATAATAATAATTTAAATGCCATAGTAGAAGAAAATAATACTCCTCTAAACCAAAATAATACAGTTGTTGATGACACGTTTATTCCTGTGGATACGCAGTACAATGAAGAGGCTAGGGTAACTTTGGAATGTGCAATTCGTGAATATCGGTTCATGCCTAGCAATTTAAGACCACGTTTGCCCCGGTTGCCCATGCATAGGAAAAACCTGATGTTAGTGAGTGCTGTTGACTCATTGCTAGCTACTTATTTAGATGATAGTGGGTCTCTCGGTGATACCCATTCGATTCTGTATTGTGCAGCTGTTGCGGTTTGCCGTGTAGCAAGAGTTAAAATACCATCGCCTGACCTTGTTACCCGGCCAAAGCCTGTTGTTCCAGTTTGGCAATCCAGGATCGAGCGACGTATCACCGAGGCAAGAGTGCTCATTGGCAAATTATCCTGTTTTAAGTCAGATAACACTCGGCCAAAAGTAATGCGCTTCGTGAAACGAGCGTTTTCTGGGACTGACATTAGTCCTCAGGAATATACCGCTCGTGTCACGGAGCGCATTGATTTCTATAAACAAAAAATCTATGCATGGGCACATCGTATCCATCGTTATAGAAAACGTGTGGATCGATTTAACATTAATTGCTCATTCCAAAGAGACCAGAGGTGTGTATATAGGAATTGGGAGCGACCAGATAAAGGTGTGAGTATTGGTAGCCTACCGAATGCTGACGAAACAAACGTGTTTTGGCGCGGCATCTGGTCGGCATCTGTAATTCACACCGAAGGTGACTGGATGTGTGATGTCGAAAAAGCGTGTGAAGACATTGGTGACATGGAACCTATAAAAATTGATCATTTAGATGTGAGTAATGCAGTTTGTTCGTTATCAAATTGGAAAGCTCCAGGACCGGACGGACTGCAAAACTTTTGGATCAAATGGTTCCGTACTTCACACGCTCTTTTGGCATCTCAGTTCCAGGCAGCTATTGACTCTGGCTCGCTGCCAATTTTTATGACAACAGGAGTTACTCACCTGCTTTATAAGACAGGAAGTACTTCGAACCCCAGCAATTATAGGCCGATCACTTGTTTGTCATCGGTCTATAAACTTCTCACATCCATTTTGAGAGACAAAATTGCCAAGCATATTAGCTTTAGTACGGTAATAAGTGCCTCCCAAAATGGATGTAGAACTGGCGCTCGAGGTACTAAAGAGCTCCTCCTCATTGATACGGCCATCAACCAACAGGTTCGCCGCAACCGTAAAGATCTCTCTGTATGTTGGATAGATTATAAGAAAGCGTTCGATTCCGTACCTCATTCGTGGCTCTTGAGGGTGTTGGAGTTGTATAAAGTAGATACAACTCTATGCACCTTTCTAAAGTCATGTATGAGTCAATGGAGAACTATTCTTAGTTATCCAGGATATCGAGAGCCGTGCGGTAGTGGTGAACCTATAAAAATCGAGCGGGGAATATTCCAAGGCGACAGTTTGAGTCCTCTTTGGTTTTGTCTAGCACTGAACCCTTTAAGTACTTTACTGGAGAGTTCAGGGCTAGGTTATAGGTTGCGAAGAGGAGGTCAGGTAATATCTCACTTACTTTATATGGATGATTTAAAGTTGTTTGCTACAACAAACTCACAGTTGATAGATCTACTAAAGGTTACTGAAAACTTTAGTAATTCTATCAAAATGGAGTTTGGTGTTGACAAATGTGCAGTCATGCATATTAAGCGAGGGAAGATAATGGAATCAGATGGTATTCAGCTTTCTGATTCCATCCATCTAACCTCACTCCTCGTAACTGATACCTATAAGTACTTGGGTATATCGCAGGCTTTGTGCATCAATGAAGCTGACATGAAACATTCACTACGAGAGCGTTTCTTTGGTCGCCTGAAAAAGGTACTAAATAGTCTTTTATCAGGTGGCAACAAGGTTCGCGCTTATAATGGATGGGTCATGCCACTTCTGATGTACTCCTTTGGTATACTCAAGTGGACTCAAACCGAATTGGACGCTTTGGATCGGAGAGTACGAACACTGCTAACGGCATACCGTATGCATCATCCACGTTCATCTCTGATGAGGCTGTACATCCCACGAAGGTGTGGAGGACGAGGCTTTTTAAATGCTAAAACCCTTCATAACCGCGAGGTGTACAGTCTTAGACAGTATTTTCTAGATGTGAATGTGGATATGCATCGTGATGTTGTTGCAGTGGACGCTGGACTCACCCCGCTTGGTTTGGCTAAAGAGAACTGGAACAGGCATATAGTGCTTAGCCTTGGTGACCGTCAGAGGGTATGGCAGAGTAAAGAGCTTCACGGTAGGTTCTATCAGGCCTTACATGGGCCTGATGTGAACTTTTTAGCTTCCGTGGCCTGGCTACGTTTCGGTGATCTCTTCGGAGAAACCGAAGGGTTTGTCTGTGCAATTGCAGATGAAGTTATCAAGACGAACAATTACCGGAGGTATATTATGAGGGACGGCACGATCGACATTTGTCGAGCGTGTCACCAACCAGGTGAGTCCCTCAGACATATAGTTTCCGGTTGTTCTCGTCTTGCTAACAGCGAGTACTTGCACAGGCACAATCAAGTAGCCAGGATTATTCACCAACAGCTTGCTCTGAAATACCATCTGGTGGACGCTGAGGTTCCGTACTATAACCGCTCAATCCCGCCGGTGGCGTGGTCACGCCGGCGTATCCATAGGCGGTGCCCACGCCACCGGCGGGAACGGCGGCTGCACGCCGGACGTCACACAATATATCCTTATTTCTTTTACAGGAGTCGTACTACATAAATACTTACTGTTTCATCATGCTGGATAACTGACGAAAATAACTACACTAAATCCGAGAACACCCCATGTGTAATGGATTTATGATATTTGGCTGAAAATTAGGATGGGGAAAATGAAGGAGTACTCTCAGATTTTACCATGTAATTCAAAATAAAAAGCAGTTTTCTGACATAAATTATTTTATTTACAAAATATACACACTAACAATTCACTTTCACCAAAAAAATTATAATCTGTAGATATAAAATCTCCGAAAATAAAATAAAATATTACTGCCTATTTATTTGTTTATTTTTTTGTTTATTTTGGGGATATCGAGACTATGTAATCTTAAATTATTAAAAAAAAACCCCTCCATTTTTATTATTGATTTTCACATAAATTATTCATATGTTAAATGTTAAATGGTATTTTGACAAAAGATTATAGTTTCTATTGAGAAAATCTCAACAAATATCGTTTAAATACGAGCACTGCACAACAAAAACAACAACAAATAATAATGGTGACCTTCGCGTGTTATTTTATCAAATTTTACAAATTTAACTTCGAATTACACTGAAAATATTTATCACAGCTGTTAAACAACATGACAGGATACTTTTAAATGCAAAACAACAATATTTGAAACAGAATAAACGAAAATATTCAAAAATTAATCGTACTATTACTTTCTAGGAACGGCGCCAAACAAACAATAAATAATGACAGCGATCAAATCGTGATTTCGACTTTTTTTTTCATTACATTCACTCGGCAAGCTATCTCATTCAGTACCATAACCAATTCTACACATTAATTTATACAGAAAGACTTAGACCCGCGACCATACAGCCATAGATATCGAAAAATGTGCGAGGAGAACCAAACGAAAAAAGTTGGCCGCCATGGTTGCCAAAGCAATCGACTGTTCGGGAGATTGGCAACTCGGGTTTCATGCGGCATTCAACGGATAAGTATGTTGCTGAGCCAGTTCTTGAAGATGGTCCTATCACATTGTACTGGGACCGGCCTATCATCACAGACAGGACTGTTATTGCTAACAAACCTGATATTGTGGTGATAGACAGGTCTGAGCGCAAGGTAATGATTGTCGATGTCACAATCCCTCATGATGGCAATCTCGTAAAAGCTGAAAAAGATAAAGAAATTAAATATTTGGACTTAGCACGCGAGATTGTTGACATGTGGGAGGTGGACTCGGCAGTCATTGTCCCGATAGTTGTCTCAGTGAACGGACTTATAGCCAAGAGCCTCGACCAACATCTTAAGAGGCTCTCGTTAGGTAGCTGGGTCAAGGGCCAGATGCAGAAAGCACTACTCCTCGATACGGCACGTATTGTGAGGAGGTTTCTGTCTCTGGAGTCCTAACCACCGGTATCTTGGTCCCTGTATCCGATACCGGTGGGCTGCTATTTTATATATTTTTAAATAGATTTTTTTTTATAATATTTTAAGTGTATTTAAAAATATATTGAATATGTGTTGTAATTAATAAAGGAAATAATAATAAAACTTTATTTCAGGTTGCATAGACCCATTGATAAATACCTTAACCTAATACATAATCTTTATAACAACAATGTTAGTAAATAAAGTTTTATAACTATGTTAGTATATATTTAATTCACTATTGCACTAAGTCTGTGTGCGTCCTTGTGGCACTGTTCCGCGGAACCGACGAAACACCACTCCCTGTGGCCAGAAGTTCTCTTCCATGACGAGATGCAGGTAACAGTTGGGCACTCGCACCACGAACGCTAAAAAGTTGACGTTGCGGCGCGACTCCAACATCTGCACCCTCGGCATGTACTTAATCTTCTGACGCACGTACTCGGCGATGCTCTCCGCTGTAGTATTGTAGTGCAGTCGCGAGATATACACCGGAGTGTTCGGCTGTGCAGCACGTATAGACGTAGTGGGCTCCGCAGGAGCTGTGCCACAGCGGTTCTTGACTGTTTGTCGACGATGCTTTTTTCTTTGCACCATGACGAAACCATCACTGTCTACCTGTGTCACCTTTGACACCGACACCCTTGGCAGAACAGCAGTGACTTTGGCAACACGGGCAATACTTTTCCCTTGGTCCTCAGTGGGGTTCTTGACCCGGCCGATATTGCTGGTAGAAACGGCCGGTACGGGTGCAGGCAGGCGGGGGGCGCTAGCAACGCATTCCGCCGACTCTGCATTAGACGGCGACGACATCAAAACTGCTGACGCGAAGCTCGAGTTACGTTCGGGCTCACGACGCGCGTTGACGGTCATTGTCCTCACTTGCGGTGACATAGATATCGCCATGGAACTGCGCACTTGAGTTAATTCTGTGCGCAGGTCCTCAACGACATTTTCGGTCTTCGCCAATCTATCCTGCACTTCTGCTAGGCTTGCCTTTAAGGATACAATATCCTTCAATAGCCTCGTGACGTCCACGTGATCAAAGGTGACAGGAGGAAGCTTGTTCAAGTCCTTTGCCACAAACGTAGGGACGTCGTCCGGGTCTGTCGCCTTAAGCAGCGTGATGATGTCCTGGACGCTCCTCTTCGTCCCGTCACGCCTCCGGGGCACCATCTCGTTCAGCTTGTTCAGAGTGCTGAACAGCAGTCTCTTGGCTGACGCTATATCGTCCTCGGTGAAGTTGGACGTACAGATCTGGACAGCGGAAACTTCATCCATCACGTCCAGCTTCTGTTGCAGGAAGGCCAGCAACTCATTTGCCACAAGTTCATTGCACATTGTGACACACACACGCAACGGCTCGCGCCACGCTCCAACTCGCTACTAGTAAAAATATTTACACCGGCGATACGTCCGCATCGGAACGCGGTACAAAGCGAACTCAATTTATTTATTTAATATGCAATCTCCGTCACTAGAAGAACTGGCTCCACCCATAAAAGTGATTCGTCTTCACTATTATAATATTTTTGGTTATATTGATCAATCAACTACGACTAGTACGTATAGTATTGTGCTTTTAATAGAAATTTTCACATACAGAAAAACACAAAGGCTGGACCGCCTCTGACTGTAATAAATAATCAGTTACCCGCAGTTATTACCTCTCTTTAAACGTAAGTCAAACGCCAACCCCTCACTATAATAACTGGAATTCCCGCGTGTCATTTTCGGTTGGACGTAGGTGCAAACCTTCTTTAGAATTTGATATTCGTGCTATCAGCCTCCCCGTCATTGGACCTGAATCATTTGTCAAGAGGATGAATGATACGTTAATAGCGCTCAATAAAGGACACACGGTGTAGGTGTAATGAGCACAGCACCCCCACGTTATGGAAAGGAAAGGCATAAGATGAAATACGTATTAAAAATTATGAAAATACAATTTCTGCTCAGCTAAAGAAGTTTTTTTGGAAAAAAAAGCAGTACTAACTTGCCGATAAATTGATAAATAGTAGGCATAACATGTCTTTGAAAATAGTACAAATACTGTTTCCAAGAAAATAAATAAACTTTGATTCTGCTATCGAACATCGATCATGACAAATTCTTACTAAATTACTTCCACTAGGCAAGATAGCGGGCCGGCAAGGACGTAACAACAAAACGCCTTTATTATTATCTTCCAACGTAAGTACTTCTAGTAGTATTTTTCAGAGATCTTAGAAATAAACACATTTTATCACATTCCAAGACATATAGTATTGGTCAAGAAATTCTTTTAAAGAGTTTCTCCTAAAATGGAACTTCTCGATAACGGATAAATTCGAACGGACGTTTTACAACAAATTTATTCATGCATCGCTTGTACCTATACAAAATCCAGACATAGTTTAGCGTTGTCTGAAGCAATTCTAATACAAAATCGAATATAAGTTAGGACATCGATGTTTCGAAGAGTCCTGGCTCTTGGGGCAGATTTGAATCTCAAAAGCAGTAAACGTTTCTGTTACATGTTATTCCACCAGATAGTGCTACTGTAAAATTTAATGCGATTCCAAAAAAAGTTTCTCATGAGTGAACTTCCAGTGTTTTTGGAGGTTATTGTTTACGTTAATCCCGTTTAAAAATGCTAATTCACGTTTACGTTTAATCATGATTGGTTGAAAAATGTTGGCATTGTAAAAAAATGTTACAGATCATTATACCTACATTATGATCATGTTTTCTTTATTACAGCTTTTATAACAAACTAGCGAACTTCACGCGGGTTTACCCGCGTAGTTCCCGTTCCCCTGGGAAAGCGGGAATAATATATAGCCTATGTCACTTGCGTATAGTGTAGCTTTCCAATAGTGTTTTGACGAAGTAGGCCCTCTTCACTATCGTACTTGTCCAACTTCGTTCAACTTCGCGAGTAATGTGGAGGAAGCATAAGATTTTTTCAAATCGATTTAGTACTTTTGGTGCCTATTCAATGCAAACAATCAAATCTTTACCTTTCATAATTTTAGTATAGATAAATTCTATTATAATGGAGCTTAGAAGACAGACTTTTATGAGTACTTTTCCAATATTTCAACAAAACAACATTGCTCCAATCCTAATTTGATAAAGAGTATTGAATTACACGTTCGTTATTTCGACTCTGATTTTCTGCGATATAATGAAAGTCTTTCATACATAATTTGATAACATGCGTAACATTTTTTATGATTAATTAATCACTTAGATCATTTAGCAACCATTTTCATCCATAGATTATGTATTTACCTTTTCTCAATAACGAATCATTGGAAATTCAGAACAGAGCTAAAATTAAGCTTAGAACTACTTTATTGCCCTTCGCCTGTCTGACAGCACAAAAACATTAGAAGTGAACTAACTAGACGGAGCGACCTCGACTAGTACTGCCGTAGAACACTATTTAATGATCTATATATACAGCGTTTCACTACGGTAATTAGTAAACCAGTTTTGCCTAGTAACTTGCATAATTAAATGTAAATTCTATTTAGAAATTTGAACCTATCAACCCAGGGATAGTACCCGAAAGTGAGGCCGTGGTGGTAGCGAAAGGCTGTCAAAATTCCTAAGACATCCTTCCGAGGGCTTACCCGGGGCTTATGGCCGTAGGCAGTGGTAGTGCACCGTGTGGTTTTAGTCGGCAAGAGTTCAGCATACATCACACGTAAAAAAACCATCAACCAAAAGAAAGCGGAATATACCGATCGCTTCCCTGGGATCTGTGGAATGGCTATAGCGCAAGTTTGCACTGGTGTTAGCTCTAAATGGGAAGATTAGCAATTTTCTGTGTCGCCGACAAGACACTGGGTCAGAGATCCAGAAACTTTTTCCGTCCTCGGTGAGCGTGGGATTGAGGGTGACGGCCCAGTATGATGGCGAGGCTAAGTGTTCCGTTATGTGTTTCTCTCTAGAAAATAAGCACATCAAGCTACCTTTCGAAGGTGGTGCTAGTCGTGTTTAAGCTCCATGTGCTTGAGTCGGTTTGATAGCGGAAAGATTCACATGTAAAAAACGTAGAGTGAACCAGTCATTCTGACGTCAGAATTTTTGATATAAATACAAATGTAAAATGTGTGTTCAATCGCATGTACAATGGTATGTGTTATGAGGAATTGTTTGATATGATGCCCACGGCTACGTTCTATCATCGCAACGCTCGCCACAGACAGGGAGTTCATCCTCACACTCTACGTCCGGAGCGTTCCAGCACGGTTAGATCCTATAGGGGTTTTCTTCCGCGCACGTTAAGGTTGTGGAATGATCTCTTTGCTTCGGTTTTCCTAAACGCCTACAGTATGGGGTTCTTCAAAAGGGGTCTTAGAAGGTTTTTACAGAACCGAGAGACGGGTTTAAAGAAAGAAACCCGGTGTTCCAAGAGGTGGCAAACATGTTGTGTGCTGATAGAGAGTGCCAAGCTTAATGATAGGGCCATGTCACAGTGTCCGAGCTGTTGTAAGAATACTATGCCATAAAATTGAGACGTGTGTTTCTGACACGGTATTACAATTTTATTTGTGTTACAAAAACTGCACTCGCACACAATAATATAACAAAACCGTGTCACACTCATAAAGTGATTCAGTAACGTAAAGTTTAATTTTAATTGAAAGTAGAGGTTACTTACATCTTTACTTATTTTAAATCCATCGCAGTTTTTTTTTCTGTTTGTGACGCGATACTGTTCACTGTATCAGAGTAGTACGAACTCTACCCGCATGACCTGTCTTGAATCAAAATCTTATTTTGTTACGTGTATTCCACTGATTTATTTGTCACTCTTTTTGCAATAAAGTCAGTAAATCTAAAGATAACACGATATTACTCTTTATTTCATCCGCAACTTGTAAACTGGGGCACAATCACAATATCGTAGTTTCGAGACGTCGACCTTCCGTACTGCCATCGTACTCACAAATATTTGTGAAACGTGATTCAACTTCCACACCACAACCACAGGTCTTTCTAAAAATAAAGTCCTTTGGAGTTAAGAAGTTCAATTTTATATTCAGACGCCTTGGAAAACAAATAAGATGGATGTTACAAATTCATGAGCTTATATGAGATAGTTGGATGCCGAGTCTCGAGACGTCACCGTCAACGTAGAGTGAATACAAATTTTATAAATTTCAAACGTTGTAATATTACAAACTGTTGCTCTTTTTATGACTATCCTTTTATTGTGCCTTCGATTAGATTTTTCAAGTATCCCGCCAATAATGTACACTACAATAAGTGAAGAATCTATCAGAGGTTAATTTCTCAGGCGTCTATTCTGTAATAGAATAAACCACAGAGTATCCCTACAAGCACGTAAATACCTTTGCGATAAATGCGACCGAACAGTTGTTGCAAGACATTATCAGTTTCAGACTTCATAAGATCGGTATTGATATCGTCGGCCATTCTCGTCATCCGCTTACTTCAGCGACACTCTGTTCGGCTAAGGTCTCAAACAGAACTTCAGCAGCGAGCGGGGCGACAGAATTTACGGCGAGAGCGCGGCGTCAAAGTACAAGAGAGTAGGCAACTTCGAACAAACGATAACAGACGCATTGAGTGCGGTTTGCTTGTTTAGGAGAGCAGTGCCGTCTTACTCTCTTGCACTCTGGCGACGTGCTCTTGCTGCAATCGGTGTCGCCCCACTCACCGCTGACATCCAGATTGAGACCTAAAGGATTGTCAAGAGACATCGGCCGACGTCTCGTCCCTTGTTAATATTCCAACTGACATCACCGGGATCTACTGTCTAGCGAATCTTGAATAGAAACCTCTACAATAACAATAGGCTTCCTGAATTTTGAGTAGTTGACGTAAAGACAATGACAAACGGGAAACAACCCCAAAAGTTACTCTATCTCCTTTGTACTTAAAATAAAGGACTTGAGTTATCACGATGTAACAAGTTGGGAAAACAATTATCAATTTATTTTATTTTTATCGCCGTTTTGGTTAATGAAAGTATTTGATTCGGGATGTAATTATCTAATCAACGTGTGTGATAGACTGGGATTGATTCATATTTATATAATATATACATATTTAACCGTGAATGTCTGATAACGTGAACCAAACACGATTAGCCCCACAAGAACTCCTAATTGATCAGCATAATCGGCAATCTTGTTCTACGGAAACCTACATAATGTTCAATTAAGCTAGCGATTCATAAGCGCGTGTATTCAGAAGTGGATTAATGTATACCAAAATAATTATACTACGCTATTAGCATAACGTAATAAAAAAGTTTAGAATATTGTAAGTTATAAGTTAGCGATTTTTACATTATTGGCTTCCTGCTACATTATTTTTGATGGTAGGTACTTAATAAACTTATATTGGAAGTTCTCTCCTGGCGCAATGACGTCATAAAAAGTACCTAAAAATTTAACAAATCCTTTTTTTTAACGTGAGGGAAAATCCTTCATGGATGCTGTACTATAGAAAAAAATTCTCGTAACTCCCAACAGCCTACGGTAATGAGCCCCGGGTAAACCCTCGGAAGGATGTCCCAGGACTCCCAACACACCTACGGCCGCCACTGCGGCCTTGTCTAGGGGGGTGGTTCGGGTGCTATCCCGCGTCTTTTGGGCGTTTTCGGGTGTGATACCGCTTTTTAGGGGGGGCGTGCGTGAATCTATCACGTCACGCTGCCGTCATGGGCCTGCTTCTGTAAGGACTGTGAGGAGCCCACTCACCGTCTTTAGGCCCCTGATCATGGAGGCCGATAGTCTTGGGCGAAGAATACGGAACTCGGGTGGGAGAGTTCTCTCCCACTCCCACCCCACCCCCAGAAAGAGACGGCGCAGTCCCACTTACTCCCGCTGGAGACCATGGCTCGCACCATGGTCTCGGGCGAGAACTGAACAAATTCTACTAATATTATAAATGTAAGAGTTTATGAAATTTACTGAGATAGACGATTACCAATACTCTTTTGCTATTGGAAAAATATGTTGAATACTATCATTTTCCCCGATAAGTATTAATTGGGACGAACTTTTCCTAGTAATTTAATTTGATATAGTAGAAATTGTAACATTTACAGGGACCGAGGCAATGACATCACAAGTATCTACATCTGAAGTTAACTCTCCCACCCGAGTTCCGCAGTCTCCGGCTTGGGCGCTGCCGACGTGTCCTCGCCGAATACTATCTTGACCGGGGGCCTGAAGACGGTGAGAGGACTTCTCACCGTCCTTACAAAAACACGCCCATGACGGCAGCGTGACGTGAGGGATTCACGCATGCCCCCCCTTAGAAGCGGGATCACACCCGAAACCCCCAAAAAACGCGGTATAGCACCCGAACCACCTCCCTAGGCGAGGACGCAACGGCGACCGTGGGTCTGTTGGAAGTCCTGGGATATCCTCCCGAGGGCTTACCCGGGGCTCCCAACCATAGGCTGTTGGGCGTTACATGAGGTTTTTTAGTTGGTAGGAGTCCGGCATAGCAACCATGATGGAATTTCCCTCACGTTAAAAAAAGCGTACTTTCCCGTTACAAGTTTCCCAAACGTTACAAGTTCCCCGTTCTTACAAGACACCTTTTCTTTTTTACGTGTGGAATGTGGAAGTTCTCAAGAATGTGATGCTGGATTCTTACTAGCTAAAACCACACGATGCCTTTCTATCTGTCCAAGTCTTCAGAAGCGTAACCTAAGGGGAAAATCCCTAAATCCCTTGTTAAAAATTATAATGATAACAAAACGAAACAGATACATGTTATTAGGCTGAAGCGACACTACAGGTGCCTCGCTTAGTACTAAGAGTCTAGTGACTCACGGAACTGTTCAGGCACCTAGCTAAGTACGTCACATGCATTGTGGTCGCTATGATAGTACTAATGCGTCTGTTCGCTAAAATCACGTCACTAAGTGTGGACCTCAGAATTATTAACATCGAAATTTACAATCTTTACAAGTTTAAGTACTGTTTTGAAGTATATTCTATTGTTCTGAACAAATGTGTTCAAAAATAAACAGCTTGAGAGAATTAGAATACTTAAATGTTCGACCATTATGAAAATTATGCATCATAAATATTTAGCTTGCGGTGAATATCGACTTGCTTTAATTGGTAAAGTTTGCTACAATTCTGTGCATATTCAAAGCTTATATTATAACTGACTATGACATTGGGATTGTCTTTAAAACTATTTAAGACTTTGATATAGCAAGTAACATGAAATTGGCTTTATCTAAACTCGGAGTCATAAACACCCATAGATCCGATGGTGACGGAGGATCCTTGCATTTTGTTTAAAACGGATTTACACCTATATGGAATAATAGTCCCAAGTTTGATATCGAATGTATCTCAGATTGCTATCATAGAGGTTATTTCGCGTAAAACTATTGGGCCTTGATCGGTCAAGGAATAGAACATCATTAGAAATACCCCTTTGAACATCGAAAGTCCTGATTCTTAAGAGAAGTGAATGTGAATCAGAGAAATATTTTGCATACTTCGCAATACATTACGAGTCCTATACTAGTGTTGTAAGTTTTACTTTATTTTCTTTTCATTCATAGATTGATTAAAGTTCTTATGCTTAATTTTTATTCATTTTAAGTATTAACAACAGACCCGCACAAACATACCGACAAATTGATTTCAACAAAAATAAGCCACATGTGCAGTAGAGTGCATATATCATTGTTTACGTGATGCATGAAATATTAGTCTTAGTGAGCATACCTCCATTTTCGCTGTTATATCTTTCCCTGTATTATTCGGGTAATATTCTAGAAAATAGTCGTCTAAATATTTTAGTGGGCTCTTTGTGTGTTGCTTGATATAGTGAGCGAACATTTGATATAGCAAAGATAATAATAAATAATAATAATAAAGCTTTGAAGCGTTGAATAAAAATGTAACTGTATGTATTAGATGCCTTCAAATTTTTTTAAGGATTTCCTTGATTTCTCTGGGATACAGTCATCAGATCTAAACATGTGGGCGAAGTAACATAAAAACATTAATACGCTAAAAATATTTTTTTTTTAAGAGATGTACAAGTTCTCGAACCACATACAATATGCTGTATTGGCGATAAATAACTTTTATTTAAGTGCCTTTTTTGTTAACTTGGGCTCCAGTAACGTAATGTCTGGAGAGGCATTTAATCAATCACATGTCTTCTACAACTGATGCTACTTAGATGCAAGCATTTGTAAGTGAACACGTTAATTGCATTTGTAAACGTAAATATAAGAAAGACTGGTCGTTCATTCATTATCTGTTTAAAAAGATAAATGCTTAGTCAGATAGTAAATAGTTTTTTAAACATTGGCACACAACGTCATCTAGCCAGCCCAAATTAATTTCTAAATACCGTCGTATTAAAACATAGGAAACACACACACTCTAAGAAAAATTTACAAATATTATTCCGGCCTGGGATTTGAATCAAAGACCTCCGTCTACGGCAGTCGCATATACTACACTACGCCACCGAGGCAACAAAAGTAATACATACAGCTGTGTTAAGAAAAATGAAATATATAGACCATAAATCAAAAAATGTCAATACTTTCTTACACTAGGTACCTATATCTCTGAATTGAAAGTTAGATGTACTGTATTTTTCGTCCCAGTTAAGCTATAAATTTCAGTAGCACGAAATGTGCCGTTTAAAACTAGGTACTCCGAGCCGTCGAAGAGCTTACTACCCGTTCGCTCTAACTTTGCCGCTGGCGTAGAGGCGTATACCCGAATTGTTAATTAGACGAAGTAAATTGACAGTAGCTAATGTCACTTCGTCATAGAAAATACGCAACATTGTATGAAGAAGTGATATTAGTTGCTGTCAATTTACCTCGTCTAGTTAAAAATTCGACTTTAGTATGGAGCCGAGCGGCAAAGTTAGAGCGAACGAGCAGTACTTCCGTCTGCTCAAGAGGCTGTAATAAATACCGCCCCTGATTTAAGTCAGACGTATTAAAACATTTTCGTTGCATTATGTATATAATTACTGTTGCTTTTAGTTTGTAGTTTACATCAGAAATACTTTGCAGTACAATTATAATCATTTTACGCTGTTCATGTTACCTACGATATAGGTAACACATTTTCAGAATAAATTGTTTTTAATTTGGCTTCGTAAATCTTATACTCACAAGATAATTAGAAATCTTACTATTTATTGTGATAATCAAAATTTTATTATTTTATCTATTACAAGCTGATGCCCGCAGCTTCGCCCGCGTAAAATTTGTTTCCGTTCCCGCTTCCCTTGGGAACTTATTACCGGGATAAAAAGTAGCCTATGTGTGTGTAGAATGTGCGCCTACTGTACCAAATTTCAGCTAGATCTGTTCAGCCGTTTGAGCGTAAAAGAGTAACAAACATCCACACTCACAAACTTTCGCATTAATACTTTATGTAAGATAGTAACATGTACCTAAATAAAATAAAGTACTAACAGTACCCAAATACCCCGACATACGCTACCTCGTTTCACGCGAATTATCTCGACTCGCGAAATAACGACAAATTCGACTGAAATAGTTTCCATTGACGTTTAATTTATTACTGTATCAATTATTTTATCCTGTAAAATATTGTTTAATGTACGACTGTTGTCTTAGTTAAAAATAATTAATTATGTATTTATGGGTTCGTAAAAAAATATAACCTGGCTTACACGATTTCGACTTATGTGGTTATGCTCGATCCCACCTATCACATTATGTTCTTGGTAGAACTGTATTTATTTTCAAGATGTGAATTATTTTCTCCGCATTGAAAATATTTTTTGTTAAGTTCTACAGACAAATTAAAAGTTCACTATTATGACGATAATAATAAAACGGTCTGTCGGAACATTGGCCTAGGTTTTTCTGTATTAAATTAATATTTATAATATAGCTTAGTTGCATTATCGACTATAAACCGTTTATAAATTGTAAACAAATAAAACTATTGCGATATGTACTTTGTGTTATATATATTTTATTCAACCATAATAATTGACTCGAGATTGCTACGAATGTCTACGGGCTACGATGCAGAGGAGTTTATAAATCTACGAGAGCTACGGACGTCTACGGGTTATATAACTTTAACAATGTTTTCTCGTAACATTCTGTACAGGTAACTTTATTACTTTAATTAAATTCAATAAAGAGTACATATAAATTAATTTTTAATACAGTCGCTCAAAAAGTGGCATATTACAGGGACGTATAGCGTTCGGGATGTGGGCTATTACACACACGTGCTTTTTCTTTACCTTTCCCGCACGAGTGCGGTTTCTTTCCCAACTGTCAAAATAATGTCTATTAAAAATAAAAAAAACCAACGAAATATTCATTGAAATTTAGTGATTCATGCAAATATTTCTAAAAAAAGATACTACCTTGTTTCAATATCAGATTAAAAGTAAATTTGATTAAAATTTAAACATAATGTAATATAAGTATCGGCCAAATTAAATTTATAAACATAAAAATGTTGGCTGTATGAAGTGCACTGCCATAGTCTCTGCTTAGGTAGGTATATATTCTTTTACAGTTGCCGCCATTTTGGACAATTCAGGTTTATTGTGTTTTTATTATTTTATTAAATTGCTTAATTTTTTCGCAACTGCATTAAAAATGGTTGTTCAATACAACGTGTGGGATTGTTATTTCAACTCGTTCCGACTGTTTACCCTCGCCTTCGGCCCGGGTCAACATCTGTCAGAACTCGTTGTAATAACAGAAATCCCACACTTGTATCGAAAACTACTATTTTAATACAGTTGCTCAAAAAGTGGCGTGGGACGTATAGCGTTCGGGATGTGGGTTATTACACACTCGTGCTTTTTCTTTACCATTTCCGCACTCGTGCGTTTTCTTTCCCAATTGTCAAAATAATGTCTGTGATTCATGCAAATATTTCAAAAAAAAGATACTAACTTGTTTCAATAACAGATTAAAAGTAATTTTAATTAAAATTTAAGCATAAATTAATATTAGTATCGGCTAAATTAAATTTATAAATATAAAAAAAGTTGGCTGTATGTAGTGCACTGCCATAGCCTCTGCTTAGGAAGGTACACGATTGGCGCCAGTTTGGATATTCAGGTTTATTGTGTTTTTATTATTTTATAAAATTGCTTAATTTTTTCGCAACTGTCTTAAAAATTGTTGTTTAATACAACGTGTGGGACTGTTATTTAAACTCGTTCCGACTGTCTACCCTCGCCTTCGGCTCGGGTCAACACCTGTCGTAACTCGTTGTAATAACAGAAATCCCACACTTGTATCGAAAACTACTATTATAAATAACTAGCTTCTGCCCGCAACTTCGTTCGCGAGGTGATTTTAACAATAAACCTATCGACTTTGACCTGTCCAATGCATAGGTCTTCTATTAAAACATAGGCCAAGCTGTATTATTATTTCTGCTGAACCGATTTTAATGAAATCAGCGTTATTTATGTTGAAAAAATACTTACAAAATGCTAACAGCATAGTTGTGATCAAGCTACTGAATTTTGCTCTAACCCCGAACAAATAAACAAACAACCAGATACAAAAAAAAATAGATTAAATTTTTTTATTAAATGTTATAACTCTTAATAACACTGACATGTAATTTACCTGTATAAAGTAATAAAAATGTATAAACTAAATAAAAGTGTATTGATATCAATGTTTATAAATTTTTGAACTTTCGGATTACAGTAAATAAATACTATTTTTGAAAATTGATTACATTGTTTGCTCTTGGAATATTCTAAGAGAACACAATGTACTAATGTTAGTAGGTATGTGTTTTATTTTTAAATATTTTCATAGTACGGCATCAAGTTAATATAATATTGATATAGTAAGGAATAATAAAACTAGTTTTCAAAGTTCCATGACACAAAAAACTATTAACAAAAAAGACAAACAGCGTCTACGCAGTACAATGGATTAGCATCAGCAAGCATAAGGAATCCCTCTTTACACATATGAATAACACCCTCGTTTACCTGCCAAACAATATTGAAAATCAGAGCAGCCGAAACGTTACACTTTTTTTTATTATCAATGTGCGTCACTTGTTCTTCATAGTCGAATTTCTCCGTGCGTTGATTCAATTTTATCTCTACAGAAGTTGAATTATATTTCGGAATGATTTTTTGTGTAAAACAATATTTTGTAATGATAACGCTCATTATGGACATTCAATAAGGGTCGAAGTTTGAATACGCAACAAAAGGGACGTGGTTTAATAAGCACCTTTGACTTCACCCGGCTTTATACTTATATGAATGTAGGGAATGTGTTGAGTTCGATATGAATAAGTGAATGTGGTAGTTTGATTGAGATCGATAAGTTGGTACAGTCACCATGTAAGTGTAATGTTTGAAATTTTGTGTTGCAAACAGCAAGTATATTAAAATAGTTTAAGAAGTTTAACGTAAGTATTAAAATTGAGGTGACTAGCGTCACAAAGTGAAAATAAACCAGTTAAGCCCGAGTCGGACTCGCGCATGGAGGGTTTCGTACCAAAAAACACAAAAAAATTGCATTTATTGTATCAGACCCCATAAATTTCATTTTTATTCTGATTTTAGTATTTTTGTTATAGCTGTAACAGAAATACAACATCTATCATAATTTTAACTCTCTAGCTATAACAGTGCCTGAGACACAGCCTCGTGACGGACAGATAGACAGATGGACAGCGAATTCTCTTGGATAGGGTTCCGTTTCTACCCTTTGGGTACGGAACCATGAAAACTAACTTAATAAATACTACAGGATTTGATTTGAAAGTTCTCCTTTTTTTAACGTGAGGGTAAATCCTTCATGGATGCTATGCCGGGTTCCTACCGACTAAAAAACCTCACGCAACGCCCAACAGCCTACGGTTGGGAACCCCAGGTAAATCTATACTGCGCGAAGATTGTTCTCGCGCTGGCACTTGATAATGAATTTTATAGTTGTTTTATTCTTGGCGGGTTTTGAATTTGCAAACGTCAACACCCGCCAAGCGTGATCATCTAATGAAATTCTCCCTTTGGTTCAGAGGAACTTTTTGCATCCATGTCTCCTTGCAATGGTTCATCACATTTCCAAAGAGAATGTTCGTACAACTGGAACTGGCTGAAGTACAATACCATACACTGACTGATTTAAAACTAAGCAGATTCCAACGTACACTGCAAAACCTTTTATTTGAAGCTATTACAGTTAGTTTTTTGCATGAATCTTAATACGTTTAAAACTTGTAATGAAATTATTCCTACAAAACCGTGATGTAATATGTTTATTTTAGTGTAAAGTAAAAAATAGGTGAAATACAATGAATAAATCTACTTTTCTAAAGTTCTCTCACACATTGAGAATGAAAACACTGAGTTCTTTATTAGTGATGCTTTCGGAAATTATTTTCAGTACGAAATACATTAGCAACTGAATTCGGTTCAAGTGAACAACACGTACTCGTTTGAATAGTTTTGACAGCCTTTATTTATAGGAGTTTAACTATTTTTGTGCAACATACCATTCGTAGAACACTGAATTAATGGCGTTTATGTTTTAAGCTTTGGTTGAAATACTTTTATATTTTTAAGACTATTTACTTCAGTGAAAAGTTTTGATTTTCTGTTTATTGCCAGAGTTTTTATTGAGTTCAACGTATTGGAACGAGTATTGTATTCAAAGTTTTCTCTTAAATAAATAGATCGATACATAACTGAAGCATTTTTCACTTATGTAAATCCTCACAAATGCTATGCCTTTTACAGCCTAAAACTATTAAGGTGCAATTCCATCAGCCTATGGCTGGTAGTCCCGGGTACGCCCTCCAAAATATAACCCTAGGGCACACGAAACTACACAAACTGACGCTAACAAAAGTGTGATAAAATAGAAATCGGAGAACAAACGAAACATTTCACCAACTACAAACAACTTGCATATTATCTTACCTTTTGTTTTTTTAAATATTTAGCTCGCCAAATTGACGTCGCTACCAGCCTGATGAAAAGCCGTGGCGCATCTAGCGATTGGGGGCCTTTTCTGACAGTGGTCCTTAAGTTGGCGGCCCTGTGATGTGCCTCTTCACGCTCCTCTTGAAGACACGTGTGCGGGCAGGTCGTTCCATGTTTAAACCTAGTATATTTATCTCACCTCTATCATACACTCGCAAAACTAATTTCGTGTTTGTACCGCCTCGCAACGTAAACAATTCTCTGGAACGCATTAAACTTTACAAGTCTCCATTTGAGTTCAAACAAACGTTCCTCTGTGTACATTTTACACATAATAACCATTTTAATAATAAAGTACCTTCTGCCTGTTGAAGTCTGATGGATTAAGTTTCATGTAATGGACGCTTGGGTATGTTAGAAGTACTCAACGTATTGTTGTAATCTGTAAACTTTGAAATTAGCATTTTAAAATTTCATGTCAACAGTACGTATTTATTTAGCGATAGGATCTGCAATGTAAAACTATGATAGGATCAGTCTTCATTAAAATCCACTATTGACTATCTTAAACAATTTTAAAAGAAAATATAAAATGACAGTTTCAGGACGGGAGATGAAGATGTATTATATATATTATTATTATTATATTACTATTTATCAATAGTCTTTTAGTCGTGACAACTAACATCCACGGGCGGAGCTCTGAGTGGGCATTAGCTAGTTATGATAACAGTTACAGAAACTTTTAGTAGCACACCATTTACCCAAATCGTTCAAATAAATGTGAACGATTTACCACTTGAGAGCAATCAAAGCGAATAGGGACCATGTATCAAAGTTTGGGGTTTGCGACTAAATTACTGAATTTTAAAGTGATGTTGACGTGTATTTGGGCAGTCACCTCGTTAAAGGCAGGGATAGTCCTAAAATGGATTAAAATAATTTTACCTTTGAGATTGTAGATTGTACCGGAAAATTTGACATTCTGTTTGTTAAGTTGAATGACTATTTATCTGGTAAAAGTCTCACTGACTAATGAGTAAAACATCATCTAATTCAATAGTTGCAGTTCACGTTTCTATATTATATTTTTCAATCAGACGGACCCCATGTTTGTCGGTCACCTCAGAAATATATTAAAAGTTATTTCAGTCTAACTACAGAACACAGTATTTATAACATAGCAATTGAAAAATGTCTTTGATATTTTCATCAATACCTTACATCTTTGATGAGTAGTCCTCCAGCAACGGTTGCATCAATGCAGGTCAGGTTTGTTACGGGCCAGTAATCTCGGTGAGGCTCCTTACCACCTAATCAACACACATCCGAATGCGAGCCTTTATCAATCGCACGACTTACAAGTATCAAGAATGACGTAATACTATAAATAAAATGTTCATCCTCCTTCGAAGATTTGAAAATTCCATGCTGAAAGTTAATTTATGACTTTGTCTCAAAGAAGTGGGGTTTTCAGAAAGATAATAGATACTTATGAAAAGGAAATACTTGAAATTTTCTATTATACCTACCATGTAATTAAAATACATAATTTTGAATGTTTGAGTACTATTGAACTACAAATTGACATTGGTCAGGGAAAATACCAGATAATTAACAGGTATAGGTGGAATAATGGCCGGTTGTCGATAGAATGATCAATGTTTAGGTTGAAAAGCTAAATATAATGGTTATTAGAAACAAATTCAGATCAGAACTTTACAACAATCATTAGCATAGCCACGTTGAACTGCTTAAATATCAGATGCTAAAGGAGGATTACTTTATAATTAAACAAGTCAAACTTTGACGTCAAAATAAACTAGAGTTAGAAATTAAAGTGTAAGTAGTGTAACAGTCATCTTTAGCATGCTGTAAGGCGAAACCGGTCAGGCAGTGTTGAAGTAAACTGAAATTGTGGAATAAGTACGAATGTTGGTTTGCATCATGTTTTACAATATGTTATATCAAACGTCATTTAAACAGTAGCCAACAAATGACTAATACATGTCATTTATACAAAAGTTGATTTCGATCAGCAAAATTCGAAATAAAAAATTGTTTGTATTGATTAGTTTTTAGGGTTCCGTAGCCGAATGGCAAAAACGGAACCCTTATAGATTCGTCATGTTTGTCTGTCTGTCTGTCCGTCCGTATGTCACAGCCACTATTCTCCGACACTATAAGGCCTATGCTATTGAAACTTGGTAAGTAGATGTATTCTGTGAGCCGCATTAAGATTTGCATATAAGACTAGAAAAAAGCAGTTTTGGCGTAATGCTCAGAACTGAAACTAAAAAAAAAATTTTTCATCAAACCCATACGTGTGGGGTATCTATAGATAGGTCTTCAAAAATGATGAGGTTCCTAACTTCATTTTTTTCTAAAGTGAATAGTTTGCGCAAAAGACACTTCCAAATGTAGAACCTCAGAAGAAAACACAGAGATATCATCACTCCTTCTTTATTTTTCACATAACAAATACAATCATTAAAACTTATACACCACGTGGCACAAGGAAGAACATTGCAACCAGCGTCTGGGACTTGCGACCCAAATTGTAGGTTTGAGGTGGCCACCTTACAATGCGCATAAACGCTCACCTTCCACTGCCAACAATGTTCCCCATTGCCCAATTACACTTTTAGGTTTCTATCTAGCGACGTGTAGTTTACGACTGAGCCCCACAAAATGGCGTTGCCGCTTTTTATTAACAATCCCCACCAGTTGAATTCTCAATCTTCCTTCATTGCCACTGCAAAAATAAAGGCAAAAACCACGAAACCTTACACAAAGTGGAAAAATGTGCTCCCCCCCCCTCTAACTTCTAAACTAAGAAAATGATAAATCTAAAAAAAATATATGATGTACATTGCTATAAAATCTACCAACAAAAATTAGTTTGAATGAGATCGAGTAGGTAGTTTTTATTAAATACGTCATAAACCGCAATTTTCGCCTATAAAAATCACTACCACTGCGAACGTGTTAAAACATCAATCAAACTTACAACGAACTACATGAATTTTTATAGTATGTTATTTGCTGCTACGGAACCCTTCATGGGCGAGTTCAACTCGCTAAGGCCGGTTTTTTGCTTATTCAGAAGACAATGCAACCAAAATATCTTTTGAGACATACGTGAATCATACGTATCATAATATTTGTATTGAAAGATCTAGTCTTAGTTATAAATAAAGTTAAAGCGCAAAAGGCATCATTGTAACATAAATCCATCCATTTAAGTTGAATCACGTTCGGCAAATGTTTACCGATCGTACATATGTTGGTGGCACATAATAGGAAGACAAACGTATTGGAATCATGAGTTTCGCCGATCATTTCATAGCGTTTCTATAGTTATACTAAAATTTATAACTTCATATAAGTACATACGTATTATTATAAATAATAATAATAATAAATATTAATGGACATCTCACACAACGCTATCTGATCCCAAAGTAAGCTAGGAATAACCTGCTTGTGTTATGGGTATCAGACCAAATAACATACCGACTGTACCAAAAACGTCAAAAAAATACGTTTTTGCATTGTTAGTATTCCTCAAATAGCTGTTTTTAGTATTTTGTTATTACGGCGGTTACATAAATACATCATCTGCGTAACTTTCAGCTGTCTAGCTGTCACGGTTCTAAAACAGCCTGAAGACAGATGGACACTGTTGTCTCAGTATCAGAGTTCCGTTTTTCCCTCTGGGCGTGGAACCCTATTCAGCAGTGCACAACTCTATATAAAGCATGTCGTGTATGACCCCACTCATTGATTGTGTTCCACACCCAGATTTAGTAGAGTTTGTCGTGTTGAAACAGGTGTTATGGTTTTGGCAGTAGAGAGATTCAATTAGGCGAGGGATTAAGGAGCAGGATTGGTTGAGTTTGTCTATTATTCGGTGTTGCCCTGAACTGTTTATGTTTTAAAGCGTATTTTCAACCGAATTTCCATTTCAAAATTTCAACCAATCGACTTGTGCTCTCGGATGAAAATCATTTAAGAAAAAACATGTGATATATGTACATATAATATAGTCTAAAGCGTATTTAATTTTTTTATTTGACTATGTGAAATGCTTCTCTTGTATTTAACCACAGCAATAACGTGCCTATGCGATACAAATCTATGCGGGCACTGTGTATTACAGGAGATATACCTAACTCGCTTGTTTGCCTCACATTACAGCGAAGCAAAAGGATCCAGGATCGTAGCAAGTGCAGACCGTTGTCTCTGGCTATCTCACGTTGATTATATTATAGAGGGGAGACGACTATTGACTGTGTTCAATAAACACCTCTCTGACGAAGTTACGTAATGTATTCACACTCACACCATAGCTATAATAATAAAAATTATGAAAGTAACTCAAGTGACTCCGCTCAGTTACCCTTTAGATCATAGATCAAAAGAGTAATCTGCAAGATGTAGGTACCTATCTTTTTTTATTTTTGACGTGACAACGTCTTATAATTCAATGGAGCCGGCTGCACGAACGAAAAAAGATGACGCAATATGTCGTTACCTCCCTCGCGTTACCTCGCTCTGCTTCGCTCTGAGGCGTTGCATTTATTTTAGTAATGTTTTCAACAGATGGAACTATAATCAATTGATGTGTTTTTATATTTCTTTTTGTTTTGTAAAGTTAATGTTATTTTTATTTTTATTTTCTTATGACGTTGTCACGTTTAACCATCGTCAGAAACCCGACTTTACAGACAACCGACTTTTTATTATTATTTATTGTTCAAACAACAGGGTTAGATCGGTATAAATATCTAAATATAATCGCCAAACTGCCTGGCAGTTTGTTGGCGATATGTACTTACTACCTATATCTGACTTATCCTATAACTTATATGTATACCTATCACCATATCCACTACCTTACACCAACTTATTGAGATATTCTAATACTATTTAGAGGAGGGAGGCATAACGGTTTCCGTTCGGTAAGCAGCCCGCCTGGCGCAGTACCTTCGCCCTGCAGAAAACCGCGGTAAAAGTAACCTGGCCATGTGCTGGGTTATGTTTTCCGTCGGTGAGCAGGGTTCCAAAGCTTATTGGGGTAACTGTGTGCCGGTGACGGTAAGACCAGAGGCCAGCTCTTCATTAGCCAGCATGGGCGCGGAATATCGGTACGGCGATCAGGGAGACCCGGTGAAACGGTTGACCACTGGCCGCCCACAGGTTGTACGGGACCCGAACCTGGGGATTACATAATCTCCGCCCCAGGAGGCTGAACCAGCAGCCTGTGTAAAGTCCCTGGTGATGTGGTCGTGCCAGAGGAGGATACCGGAGTGGACGCGGCCACTGAATGGGGGGGGGGGGGGCGACGGGGGCCCTTCCGTCGGCCGTGCCGATCTACCGCATCACCCATATCGGTTTTTTGGAGCGTTGGAGCCTTGTTTTGTCTCTTGCGCCACCAGTACACAGGTGCCCCTCAACCTTCCTAAAATCCCCTTTTCAATGACAACGGCACGAAAAAATAGGATTAAACGTACAACAGCGGCGTCGTCATCCACAATACAAATGGACGTATGTAATATCAGAGGATATACACAAGAACCTTAACATAGTCCATAACCACCTGGAAACTGCGCAGCCGACCCTATTTTTCTTGACGGAAACGCAGATCTCATGCCCGGCCGATACGTCGTACTTAATGTACCCTGGCTATAAGCTTGAGTACAACTTCGGGCGAAAAGCCGGCGTATGTATGTACGTCCGGGATGATGTCTGCTGTCGTCGACTCAGGGGCCTCGAAGACAGGGACCTGTCTACTTTATGGGCGCGTCGTACGGGGGGCCACACTCGTATCTACGCGTGCGTGTACAGGTCCATAAGCGGTGACACGGATACAGTCCGCCTCTTTGACCACCTGCAAAAACTACTTTTAATAACGACATCGTTATTAAAAGGTCCTCATTATTACGAGTACATTTAAATAAATTCAAAGACAGAATTAAATCCTTAGCACGATTAAATCAGCATTATTCTAATATTATTTTACTCTAACCATTTCATGAATATTTTGCAAAACAAAATTTACAAGTACAATCACTCAAGGAGAGAGGTGAAGTGCTATGAGGACATAAAATATTTTATCTCAACATAGAGTTGATTAAACCTATCTAAAGTATTAAGTTATAAAAACTTGACTGTATTTACAGTCAACTTTTTAAAACTTCATACCTAGTTTTCAACGCTTCATTTACAACAGTTTATGAAACATAAATTGAAAATGTTGAAAAACTTTCAATATTTTGCTTCACATAATATGTATTAAAACTTTCAACTTAAACATTTGCCTGGATAGTTTATTTAAGTACCAAACAAAATAAGTAAATCGAAATTTTCGTCATGAAAATTGTTGACTAACCTACGGTATATTTTTCTTTAGTAAATAAATATTAAAAATGTAGGCACAATTCGCAATCACAACCAACTTTTTTGCCTATGCGAATTAGGTAACAACGATTATTTTGTTAATTAATTAAAAACTTTGTATTCGACGCGTGTAACGATAATAATTGTAGAAAAACGTTTTAAATTGTTCATGAAGAACTAGTACACACATTACATATTTCCTCAAAGACAATGGTTTAAAATTTACTTACGACTAAAATCCTCTATAGTGTTAAGACAATATAAGAAAGACTAAGTTTAAATAATTCTACTCGTGTTACGAAAAGCAATAAGAACACACAGTAAAAACAGGTGTCTCAGCTAACAACGTGTAATTCGCTCTCCAGCTCCGCTAAAACTTATTCTGTCTACCAACATATTGCCTTGAACATAAGTGCTAATAGAAAAAGATTTTTATTCCTTTCATATTTAAGAGGAAAGAATAAGGTATACTTTTTCTCTAAAGATAAACCTTTAAGTCTAGAGACATTTTCTATACTATGTTTATTTTACTAAAAGTCCTACGATAGAAAATTTATTTGGGGATCGAAACCTCCACCTGCGCATACGCTCACGTAGTACGAGAATTACAATGTCTCTGATTCAATATTTTATAGTAGGTACATCTCGTCAGCATTTGCTAACATATTTGCTTTCTATAAATATGTTCGAAATAAATAGGTAAAAAGAATCTAAAGATATTTGAGATGTGATGATACCTACAACCAAATTGTTTTTACATTATATTTTTTTTAGTTGACATACTAATGTGTTGATTAAAATTATCTTAATAAATAATAATAAATATTCACATTTCACACAACGCTATCTGATCCCAAAGTAAGCTAGGAATAAACTGCTTCGGTTATGGGTATCAGACCACGGATCTTAATACATTTTATACTTTTTAAATACATACATATTATACATAGATACACCCAGACTCTTGAGACAAACATTTATTTATCTGTAACTGATAAATATACTGCTTCTGAGATTTGAATCTGAGTGAGTCCTTGATAAGGGCAGTCGCAAAATAGTAACCCTGCGCCACAAAATATTCAAATTCTACTAAACTAGCAAGTAGATCTAAGAATCAAATTGTTCGAAACTCAAAGTTCAACAATATCCGGTGTCTTTGAGCAAATATCAGCAATTGTTTTGTAGCGCTTTTCATTAGGTTTCCATTCCGTTAGTGTTGCCAATATGTTTCACAGTATAAACCTTCTTTCTTTACTTATTAAGCTATGTACCTTTTACAACCTGACAAGAGTGGCCACAACTTTATGTATACAAGGGTTAAGTCATCGATAGCTTTTACGGATACGGAAAAAAGATGTAGAGAAAATTTTCGTTTGAAGATCAGGTAGAACAAAAGAAAGGTATTATTACCTTACTTCGTCGAAGCATACTGATGGTATATCATTTTATCCATAAAGAATCTACTGCTATACGTTACAACATATACATAAATAAAGAGTAGTCTACGCGCCTTAACGTATTGTTATTTATTACTTGTCTCATTTTTAGAGTTTCGTAGCTCAAAGGAAAAATGGAAACCATACAGGATCACTTTGTTGTCCGTTCACCCGTCTGTTTCTCTGTCCAGCCACTTCATCTCGTGAATGTGTGAAAGTATCAAGCAGAAATTAATTCCATATATTAAGGTTAAGCTATAAAAAAATCAAGCTTCTAAGTTAATGTAGAAAAAAGTTTTGAACACTTTCAAGGGAATCAAAATTTAAAGGATACTTACCGTTTGCCGAAATCCATGACATTGGTTGGCAAGTAATATCCTCTGATACTACAAATATAGGAAAAAAGATAAAAACTGTAATTTCGTGACGAAATCATAAAAAAAATGATGTTTAAAATACGTACGTCCACCTGTCTGTGAAGACCTTGTGAACGCATGAAAGTATCGAGTTGAAATTAATACCATAATTATTAAGTCTATAATCCTTTGAACCTGTAAAAAATCAAACTTCTACGTTAATGCAGAAAATTGTTACGGCTGTTTATGGCGTCAAAAACGTGTAACTATTTTGACAGTCCCAAGGGGATCAAAACGAATAGGTCTTTGAGTGAATCTCTCTATTCCTTTCCTAAATAAACAGGAAAGAGTATGTAATTCTACGGTATACAGCTGAACAGATGATCTAAAAAACCGAAAATCTCATATCTAAATCTGATATTGTAACTGAAATGTCATTATATTATAGACTAACAAAGAAATATAGTAGATTGTTAACCGAGGGTGGAAAGAATCAATTCCCGAGGTATTTAGACGCCCGAGCGCAGCGAGGGCGGCTATAGTCCGAGTCGGAATTGATTCTTTTACCCAAGTTAAACACTCTACTTTTCATTTCAAATACGAGGAAAATAAAACTAATAATAAGATTCAAACCTTACCATAAAACGTTATTACCAATTGTTTTGAATTCTGTTACAGATAAAATAATAACAACTACATTATGTTGACTTTTTAAATTTTAAATATGGAACTCCGGCCGGCCCCATACACGTACAATATTGACTCAATATTTATTTCCATCCGAATATAGTCTGTTCAAACCTCAATAATATGTTCAATTTATTGCTACATTGATCAATATTATTGTACGTGTATGGGGCCGGAAGGAATTTTCGCTAAGTTCACACTGGCTGTTTGGAAAGTCGCATGGACGCAGCATTTTTTAATTTTTTTATTACAAAAATCTCTTCACTATCACAGCTGACCTGTCAGCAGTTCTATTTTTAAAGTTCATTCCGGCCCTTGGGTGGGAAGTAATTTGTTTGAGTTTTTCTCTCCCTAGGGAGGGAAACAGCATTTTCCACCCAATAGTCAGATCAAGAAAACACTATTTTCCGAGTATGAGAAATGAAAAAGATTTTTTCGTATTGATGTATATACTAAGGTATTTCTGAACAATGACGGCCGTAGGGACGTATTATTGTTAAGATATAAAAGTCAAGATAAAATTCACTCAACAGTCTCTAAAGGGTTTTATCAATTGAGGTTAATATTATTGTGTATTCAAATACCCTTCACTATTATTGACTAAATACTGGCTGATGCTCGCAGCTTCGCCCGCATGGAATTATGTACGTGCTGGCTTCCCATTGGAAATATATTCCGGGGTTCAAAAGAAACATATGTTTTATTCCACACTATAATCTATCCCTGTACCTAAGCTCAGCCCGATCCGTTCAACCATTAGAGCGTGTTTGAGTAGCAAGCATCAAAATATCCAAACATCGATCCTCGCCTCAGTCCAACCGCGACCACGGGCGCTGCAACGTGTTCGAAACGTAGGTGAATGTAAGTGAATAGGATTTCGCGTGAAGGCCTGAATTCTATAAGTATGAGTATCCAAACATCTTCACAATCTTTCACATTTATAAATAATAATATTAATAGGATTCACAATAAATTAGTAGGTACAGAATTAGTTTAATCCGTATTCTGTGGCTTGATGTTATACCTACTGTTCAAGCCCAAATAGCAATTAGATATTGTTGTTCTAATATTGTTTCTTTGTTTTAGGCTGTATGACGAATTTCGATTCGTGTATGGGGTGTTATTTAATTACCAATATTGTTAAGTAATTATACAGTGAAGGTAAACTTTTCTACTGTTGGCAGTATCTATGCTGAAGCCTCCTTCAACATGCCATTGAACAGGCCCTTCTATACAGAAGGACTAAAATAATTAAACAACAGTACCCACTAGTAACCAATAGTCTGCAATGTAAAGGTATGCATGAAATAGCTCAAGTTTTTCTAAAAAATAACTGAACAATATCCGTTACTCAGAATTTACATCGACTTTAATTAGGTACTTTCAAAGGAAAAAAATGAATCACCCGGTTTTTCACTTATAAATGTACCAACTTATTAAAAGAATGTAAAGTCAACTCGGCAGTTGCTATTTACCTTTTGCCTAATCCCAAGAAACAGTTAACCACCATTTGTATAAAAGTGTTATTTAAAAAAAAATAAAAGCAAACAACTTTTAATTTCAAATAATGGAATCCCTCGGGGTTAAAACGGGCCTGCATAGCCTTTGATAACGTTCAAGCTCAACGCTTACAAATTTTGTTCTCCATCTGAACCACGAAACTCTCATTTAGAATTAAAAATCTTATTATGTTTCCTAACAACCTTTAATATACAAACAGACTAAACTTATCCATATTTTACGTTAGCCCAACAAATTACTATACAGACGACTGCGACAATTAAATGAGAATCTCGTGGGAAATATGCGTAAAATTAGTCATAAGATTTGTAATGAGTTTGTCTGTCAGTTCAAATTATGTTTCAGTAATTTAGTCTCTAATTCAAAGTCGGTCGACGATATTTTGTAAAAGCATTGCTGTGTTGTTTAACGTATGAGCAAATGTAATAATTAAACATTTACCTTACCTACCTCTACAATTCTGCGTTAAAATTTAATCTGTTATACAATTTGAAATTTGCTGCTCTTAAATTTAAAAATAGCGACTTATGTGTAAGATGGAATATAATTTACATAGAATAAAACAAGTGTTAATTTGACAATTAAAATACCCCCTATCAGGAGAGAGACTGTTCTGATATTCCCAAACATGGTATACCTATAATCTGTAATCTTCTGCGGAGCTGGATACCCTACAGAGTACATGATGCATCAGCAAAGTTCAGATTACCGTGTCGTGGAAATACCATCAAGAAAACATAGTTGTATCTAATTTCTGATGAATTGGACCTTTGAATTTTGGTGAAAAAACTTATCACTCCCTGAGTGATGAAGGATTTCACCAAAATTTTCAAAAAAACTGAGCTGAATGATCTTCAAAATTTATAGCAAGAACAGAACCATTCCCGTCGCATCGGATTTTAAACTAAAAAATCCGCATCAAAATTGGTCTATCGTATTTCGTCGGGGGTAAAAAAGGACAAAACAAAATAATTTATTTTGTCTCAAGTAAATCAAGTTATGATACGGCCGATTAATCAAGAACTAAAGTAATAATTTAAGATCACACTTTCTATTAAATGTTATATTAGGCTATAAATTGCTTAGATACTATTTCGTAATCCATCGAAAATAGTGATTTATGATTTTATGATTTGCATTGTTTCGTAATTTTGCAGAAAATACGAGCTAACGTAATACAAACATTATTCTGAAAGCTATAATCAATTTTATCGTCTATTAATATTCAAGATATCAGAATATCAATACAATATCTGTATTTATAGCATTTTTATTGCATTCAACTTGAACGATTATCTAGGTCCGTAGACGAGAAATTAAACTCCGTAATTTGTTACTACTATATATTAACCAACAATCGATCTCTTACATTAAACACCTACGAGCTATTTATAAACTAGGCAGTGCCTACTATAGTGCGATACAGATTTCACGTACAGCGCCATCTATCGAACACAAGGAAATCTTGTGTTTAGTTTACCACTGAGTATACGAAATTAGAACTACAACAAAAACCTTTCTATACAACATTATTTCAAACATAGGTACTATTTTATACTATTACTAATCTGGACATACCGTCCGCCAAGGACATTATGCAGTATGTCCTTCACATTGACATCAAAAACTTAAACTAATCTACATTAAACAATCAAATACAATTTTGATTCCTTTTATATGAAAACTTAGTACTTACATAGAAATTATGTTGTTACAGGTAATACACAAAGCTTAGATGTAGGTCTTTTAATGTACCTTTTGTGCGCACTGTAACTACACGCGTAATGTTATCTGGACCGCTATGTTTAAGCTCTATTTTACCTAGCAACCACTTGCCAGGGGGCATATCGTCCTCTTTTATTAGAACAACATCTCCTAGTGATGGTTCTGGGTTCTGATATTCCCACTTGTGCCTTTGGAGAAATTGGTGGAGATAATCCTGTGACCACTGTCGCCAGAAATCTCGCATCATTCTCTGATGCACTTGCCATCGCCGTAAAGTGGATACATTCGCTTTTTCGTAATTGGCATTTGGTACAACAACGAGAGGTTCTCCTACAAGAAAATGACCCGGGGTTAAAATCACGAGATCATCATGCTCTTCCATGTAAGAGAGCGGCCTTGAATTGAGGCAACCCTCAATTTGTGCCAGAACCGTGCTCAGTTCCTCGTAAGTCAACGTGGTGTTCCCGATAACCCGTTTTAAATGATATTTCATTGACCGTATGCCTGATTCCCACAAGCCTCCGAAATTTGGGGCCCGGGGAGGAATAAAGTTCCATTTAGTACCGTTAGTTGCAAGATACTCGGCTATCTCCTGTCTAAAAGATGACTTTTCTTCATTGTGAAGGTAAATGAGCTCTTTAGCTGCACCTATAAAGTTTGAACCATATCGCTATATAGTTCAGCACAGCGTCCACGTCTTGCAACAAACCTCCTAAAGGCAGCCAAGAATCCTTGAGTAGTGAGATCACTAACTGCCTCGAGATAAACCGCTCGTGTTGACATACACACAAATAACGCTATGTACCTGTTCCCTTTGATACTCTTATATTTATCGGGCCTGCGTAATCAACGCCTATAAATAACCTATAAATAATAAATAATAAATAAATAAAAATCGTTTATTTTCAATCACCAACCAAGATTATTACAATAATTACAAAGCTAAGCTATTTTAAATAAAAAGAAACAATCTGGTAGTGAATTGCTGGTGCCTGTGTAAGGTAATAAATACCTGTAATACTGGTCACCAGTTTTTTCACTCGGAAACCGATTTACAAATAGTGCTTAGAAGCCGAAGAACGCCGCTTAGAAGGAAAGGTTTATTTGGCGTTACGAGGTGATGGCATCTATCCCATCAGCTGGGTTGTTGTCTTGGCTGAGTACCGAATACACGTCACGCAACTTCTGAAATATTTTTTAACCAAAGGTTTGATGCTCACAATCCAATACATCGAACGTAAGTAAGTCATCATTAGTTGCGAACCGCCGTGCATCGTCTTTTGGTGTGCATCTGCTATTAAAAGGTTAGTAAAAAATGATTCTTTCGGAATAATGGTCCAAGATCCCAGAGCCCCCAGACGTCACTCATTTTCTGATGGACAAAATATGTACGAGTGATTAGTGGTGGGGTGTACTATGATCATATGACTAGTTGCTACCTTGGCCAGACGGCCAATTTTATGGTAGCAATTAATCAAGGTACATAAAAACACTGCTCATGTCACTTAAATTCTGATAGCTGATTTTAACATATATTTTACACAATATCGTTAAAAATCAGTATTCATTACTCCCAGACATTGCGGTCGGCGGTTTCACCTTACAGACGCTTCAAAGCTCTGAAAAAAAATTATTAAGGTCACTTATTTTCTGATGCTTGATTTTTATATATTTTATTCAGACAACTGTTTTAAAACGTTTTGCAAACGGACAGACCGATCCAAGGGGCCAAACATTCCATGGCCAATATCCGTGCGTATTATGCGTGTATGTAGCATGTCTAATCGAAGTCGGAATTATTATTGAAATGTAAATAAAAATGCATAAGTACCTATTAGTAATTAACGCCTGTCATTTTAAAATTTACTTTTTCGTATTTGTTTTATTTAATAGAGAATTAAGTTTTAAAGGTAATAATTTGAAAATCACGTAAATAATCAAAGATTAACTTTGAGAAAAGTGCTCGTCTGACCGCGATAAATATAGAATTGTGCCTTACAAACTGTTTCATGAATTTGTTTTTAATCGAATTTAATTTAATTTTTTAAAGTAAATATCAAGAGGTTCACAAAGTATTAATAATTTAATTAAATAACAGCAACCTTTTCAAATAATTATTTATTGGTAACAAACCTTAAAAAACTACAAAAAATAGGACAAATATTTTTTCTAATCTTCATTGTCATCGTCGTTGAAGTCAGGTAATTCATCATCGAGTCAATCTTGATATCGAATATCTAAATCGTCATCTTGTTCATCAGTGTTTTCCTCGGGCTAAGGTTCGTTGCCAATAAATAATTATTTGAAAAGGTTGCTGTTATTTAATTAAATTATTAATAATTGTAAACCTCTTGATATTTACTTTAAAAAATTAAAATTAATTCGATTAAAAAAAATCATAAAACAGTTTGTAAGGCACAATTCTATAAATTACTAGCTGACCCGCGCAACTTCGTTTGCGTCAAATGAGAGTGACAAAGAGAGTGGTATAGTATTAATATTTTAAGTAGGTAATATAATCCCGTCGCTTTTACACTCGTCGCGTGTCTTAGGTATATTTAATAGAGGGTTGTAGGTTTTAATAATGTGTGTAAAAAGTGATATAATTTTTCCTGTCGCGTCGCTTATATTCATTTAGAGTTGACCCGCAAAACTTTGTTGAAGTGATATAATGTTTCCCGTCACATTTATTTTTGTCCGTTTTTTGGTACGGAACTCATCGTGTGCGAGTCCGACTCGCACTTGGCCGGTATTATCTTTCAGTTGATTGGCTACTGCTGCAGAAAACGTTTACTTCCGACGCGTAGTCGAGTTGCGTCGCTCATATTTTAAAAATTATTGTGAAGGTTATTGTAAGTGAACCTTAAAAGATGGGCATTTGCTGTTCAGGACTTTTTTTTGTAAATTTTTAAGAGGAAACATTTTGTAGTACACAATTTTTACGTAACTTTAACCATTTACGCAACGTACGCAATGAAACCTCACAAAAGAAATACATTTTTCCCGTTCTTAAAACATTATTCATGGCTGCTCTGCTCCTATTTGTCTTAGCGTGATGTTATATAGCCATTAGCCATCCTCAATAAATGGACTAAAAAACTGTGAAATTATTTTTGTAATGCAACCAGTAGTTTCTGAGAACCTAGCACAAACAAACTCTTCAGTTTGATAATATTGTGAGCTCACCTTAAAAGAAAGACAAATAATTTTATTGTGAACAAACCTTAAAAGATAGACATATGCTGTCGCGGACTTTTTTATAGAACTTTTTAAGAGAAACAATTTTAATATACAATTTTTACGTAACTTTAACCATTTAGGCAGCGTACGCCTCGGAAGCTCTCGGACGGTAAAAATATTCCCCGTTTTCTAAACATTCTTGATTGCTGCTCCGCTCCTATTCGTTTTAACGTGATGTTATATAGCCTATAGCCATCCTCGATAAATGAACTATCAAACTGAAAAAGAATTTTTGAAATCCCACCAGTAGTTTCTGAGATCCTAGCGTTTAAACAAACAAACAAACAAACAAACTCTTCAGCTTTATAATATTAGTATGGATATAGTATATATTGTATATAGTATAATATATATGTCGCCACACCGAGAATTACTAATTAAAATCTATTTGATTATAAATAGATTAAAACCATTACAATGAGCAACTTTACTGATACCTTACTATTTTGTGATATAAGGTTCGAATAGAAATAGTTGTAGAATTTATTAACACTGATTTGTATAACTTAATGTAGTGGTGAACTAATTAGGTTACCTAAGTATTATGTGACTATGTAGGTTCGTAAGAACCTACAATAAAAACTATTGTTAAATTCTTATTGACAATTATTACGAATATTGTCGACATTTAAAAATGTTTTTAATCAAAACAGGATTTTTGTTATTCCTATAGTTCCGGCAATGTTCATTTTACTGAGAATGAATTAATCTTTGTATTTTAACGATTTCATTCAATTTATCAGTTTGTTTGACTAATTAAATTAATAACTTTATTTCTCAAAAATAAATTGAACCATATTTCTTTGATTTAAAAAGAAAACATTAAATATCAAGCCACGTGTTTTGTGAGAACAATTTGAGTGGCGGGGATTTATAAATAGACAGTGGTTGTGGCCGAGGGCTCACTTTTGCTGCTGGAATTTGGAGAGAAAACATTGTGAGTAGATTCTATGTTGGTTTTAATTTAATTTGGAATAAAAATTATGTTGTAATAACCTACTGGAAGTTAAAAGAGTGGCCGGAGTTTTATTGCCAGGTTCTTTTTTCTCCAGCTCTACCTATTGCGTTGCGAATCTGGCAGTAAATGTAGATTGTGACTTACATGAATCAAGATGTTTCATTTAATTTCATTTTATTTCATTGGTGTTCCATTTGCTTGTTTTTATTACCGTATTTCTGAAATAAATACCGCCTAAGTATTTATTTCACTGTTATTTAACTAGATATCCATCTATAAGTGTAATAAAGCATAAAGCAGACCCGATGACCTACTCCAGGTCAGCGGGCCTGCGCTTTTTAAAAACAGCTGCCGCATGTCTACTCCGACATATAGTATATAGTATGGATTGCGGTCAGACGAGCACTTTTCTCAAAGTTAATCTTTGATTATTTACGTGATTTTCAAATTATTACCTTTAAAACTAAGTCTTTATTAAATAAAACAAATACAAAAATGTAAATTTTAAAATGACAGGCGTTAATTACTAATAGGTACTTATGCATTTTTATTTACATTTCAATATTAATTCCGACTTCGATTAGACATGCTACATATACGCATAATACGCACGGATAATGCCCGCGCCCATACTCTCAGCGACATTAAAATTGGGTCTGGGGAATATTTGGCCCCTTGGATCGGTCTGTCCGTTTGCAAAACGTTTTAAAACAGTTGTCTGAATAACATAATTATATAAAAATCAAGCATCAGAAAATAAGTGACCTTAATAAAAATTTTTCAGAGCTTTGAAGAGTCTGTAAGGTGAAACCGCCGACCGCATATGTCTGGGAGTAATGAATACTGATTTTTAACGATATTGTGTAAAATATATGTTAAAATCAGCTATCAGAATTTAAGTGACATGAGCAGTGTTTTTATGTACCTTGATTAATTGCTACCAGAAAATTGGCCGTCTGGCCAAGGTAGCAACTACTCATATGATCATAATACAAAAAGTATAAAAACTTTAAATCGCTCTACTGAAAAATTGAGATTTTCGTTTAGTGTCATTTATGTTCTCGGGGTGCGATATATAAAAATTCACCACTAATCACTCGTACATATTTTGTCCATCAGAAAATGAGTGACGTCTGGGGGCTCTGCGATCTTCCTCTATAAGAATCGGATGTTTTGTATCAAATTTCAACTTAGACATTTCCAATCTCCCACCGACTCGTATTACACCATTTTTATCCAAAAACACATTTAACGATTTCAAATTCTTTCTTTTTCTAGTCAAACTTCCTTTCTCCTTTAGTTCCTCTAACTGTTCTGAGAACCCTTCTTCTTGACTTTTTCTTACACAAAGTAATAAAACCTCATCAATTTCTTGTTTTGTTAGATGGATAGTACTGCAGCGTTGCTTTAAAGATTTTTTCAGATTTAAAAATCTACGACAATAGGCAATCACGCGTAGAAGTCTCGTCAGAGACGAGAATCTTTGCCAAAAAGTTCTGTCAAAGACCAAGGTATGTACCCTAATTTGTTCTAGATTTGTAACTAGATGCTTTGGTCTTTTAAAGTTAATTTTCTTTTCCTTTAAGAAACTGGGACCATCAAACCATATGGACATCGAAGATAGTTCCATTGCGGAGATGCCACGGGATGCGCAGTCAGCTGGATTTTCTTTAGACGCCACATGAGACCAATGCGGAGTATCCAGAGTGGTTAAAATTTCCGAGACCCTGTTGGCGACAAAGGTCTTCCAACGGCTTGGACGCTGATTCAGCCAAGCTAGAACCACCTCGCTATCGGTGTAGGCATACAAGCTAGTTTTAGGTATTGCCAACACCTCAGCCACTTCCACGATTAATTTACTCAAGAGAAGTGCGCCGCAAAGTTCAAGTCTAGGAATTGAAACTTGCTTAACCTTAGTTTTAGCTGTTACTAAAAATGCTTGGATATTTCCTATTTTGTCTACCACTCTGAGATAAACGATTGCGGCATATGCTGACCTGGATGCGTCTGCAAACCCATGCAATTGAAGATCGGCGGTGTCAGAATATGTGTGAAGCCAACGAGGGATTTTGATATTCACCAAAGACGATAAATCTTGTCGGTAAGCTATCCATTCTTTCAATAAATTACTAGGAACTGGTTGATCCCATTCTATTCCAGCGAGCCATAACCTTTGAATGAATATTTTAGCGACTATTATAAACGGTGCTAACCATCCAAGTGGATCAAATAAACGTGATATATCAGAAATTATTTTTCTTTTCGTTGCAGGTTCAGAGAGTGGAGCGAGATCAACGGTGTACTGGAAGATATCTTCGCGTGGATTCCAGGTAAGTCCCAAAATCTTAGTTATGTCATCCAACTTTATTTTTAAGCCCTCATCTAAACCCTTGTTGTCATTTCTTATCATGTTTAATAATTCGCTATTGTTACTTTTCCACTTTTGCATCTGAAAGCCACCCTTAGCTAAGGTCTCAGTTAATTCAGTATAAATTCTATAACAGCTTTCCACCTTATCCGCCCCCGTCATGAGATCGTCCATATAGAAATTATTTAAAATAATCTTAGCCATTTCAGGACTATTTTGGCATTCGTCGTGAGCAACCTGATGCAGAGCCCGCACAGCCAGGTAAGGTGCTGCAGATGTCCCGAAAGTCACCGTCACCAATTTATAGTCTTCTATCTCTCTTTCAGGGCTCTCTCTCCAAAGTATCCGCTGAAAAGGCGTATCCTGATGATGAACTAGAATCTGTCTATACATCTTGATTATGTCTCCAACTAGACATACCTTATATTTTCTCCAGCACATAATTATATGACGCAGATCGGCTTGTAAAGTGGGACTGACCATCAAGTTATCGTTAAGCGATCGACCATTCTTGCCTTTGCATTAAGCATCGAACACAACCCTAACTTTTGTTGTGTCCTTGTCTTCCCGTATCACCGCATGGTGAGGCAAATAAACCGCTTCTTTATCTACATTTGTAACCTTTTTCATGTGATTAAGTTGTAAATATTCATTAAAACCTGAATATAATCTGTTTTTAATTTAATATGTTTTCCTAATTTAAATTCTAACCCTTTAAACCTCTTCTCAGCTATTTGCCTTGAATCACCATACTTGCAATCTGGATCCCCATCACGAAAAGGCAACCGCACGATGTATCGACCCTGACTATTACGGGTGGTAGTAGTCGAGAAAAGCTTTTCGCATTTCATTTCCTCTTCCGTGAGCATTTTTTTAATCCCATGTGGTTCAGCTTCCAGTTCCCAGAACCTTTTCAAAATATCATCTGTGCTTACACTAGAATGCGTCACGGTTATATGAGCAGGAATGTTTACGTTGCTATCGACTTCACAGACGCCAGATAGAATCCACCCGAAAGCAGTATCTTGCGCAACTAGTGATTTACCCGAATTCCAGTTAATGCCTTCCCTAATAATTTGGCTATATATCTCAGCACCTAACAAAATGTCTATTTTGTTAGGTCTGTGATATTCAGGATCTGCCAAATTACCTTCATTCCAATTTACTCGTTCTACTCTGGTTACTTTCATAACCGGTAGAAGAAACGTAATCGATTTCAAAACGTAGGCATTAACCTTTATTTGAAACCTTGGATCAATTCTCGACTTTACATTGATGATCGCCGTTGATCTGGAGATAATACTTTTGTCTCCACCTACACCTGTTACAGTGTGTTTAGCCGCAATTTTCTTTAAACCCAGATACTGAACCGTAGCTTCAGTAATAAAAGATCCTTGCGACCCTTGATCTAATAAAGCCCTTACTATATGAAACGTCCCGTCTTTCGATTCAGCTTAAACAACAGCCGTTGTTAAAAGAACGGTCTTATTGCTTTTCCCGGTTGAAAGACAGGAGACTAATGGCTCATTAGATCCCTCCGCTGATGCGGCCTTATTTTGACTGCATGAAGCAGCTCCTTCCTTCATCGAACTACCCGATGAGGCTTTTTCCTGATTTGTATCCTCGTCTACTAACCCAGAAACACCACTAGGGTGTAATAAAGAATGGTGGCGGCGTTTGCACACCTGACACCGGGCATTGTTTTTACAATACTTGGCAGAGTGGTTGCTATGTAAACACACAAAACACAATTTTTTTGTCCATTGCAAAACTTCGTCGGCTTTCGCTTGTTATCTTGCTGAACGCCTTGCAAGCACTTATTTTATGGTCAGCAGCACAGTACGCACAAGCAACAGAATTTTTGGATTTCGCTATATGAAAGGACCCCGTGCTAACCTTTTTTTCAAACCGGGGTTTAGGCTCCAAATTTTCCAATCCCCTAAACCGCCCTGTTAAAAATTCGGAAAATTCATTGTATGTAGGTAATTCATCGGTCTGATCCGAGGACACCTTTAACTCCCAGGCCTTCCTGGTCTCAGGGTCCAATTTCGCGCTGATAATATGGATAACTAGAATATCCCAAGAAGATATATTTACTCCTAAGTTTTGAATTGAATCTAGGCATTCAGAAGTTGTATTAACTAGATTTTTAATATCCAATGCCGATTCAGATGCTAATGTTCTTTGACCTAATAAACGCTTTAATATACCTTTTGCTAGAAACCTTTTATTGTTGTACATTTTATTAAGCTTTTCCCAAGCACTATCATAGTTGCTAGAATTTACCTGTACATTGCGCAACAACTGCTCAGCTTCGCCTACCAGGTGACCCTTCAAATAAAAAAGCTTTTGTGCATCATCTAGAGACTTGTTTTCATGCACTATGCCTAAAAATAAATCTCTAAATGTTTGCCACTCCGTGTATTTACCAGAGAAGCTTGGTATTTTGATCTCGGGCAACTTTACTTTGCTAACTACTTTGTCACTGTGACAGCACGATCTAGAATCAGACGACGAGTTTGAAGTGTCACGAGTTAACATTTCTTTTAGCTCACTTCTAAAGTGAATGTAAAATTCCTCTACAATATCATAAACATCACTTTTCATATAGTCAGACCCATTCAACTCGGCCTTTGTTACTGAACTAATCAGCTGTAAATGAGTCATCGTGAATGTACTCCATTGTGATTCCAAATTTTCTAGCCTGGTACCAATGTATGAAACAGTTAATCGTTCCTTGGCACATTTTTAAAAATTGGTTTTACCTTTGAACATTTTGGCTCTTGTGTCCTCAAGAACATTTATTAAAGATTCCATTTTAAACGCAGACAGTTACTAAACAATTTAATAAAAACTTAATCTTTCCTTATCAGTTTATGTATGACACAACTGCTCTGTATACAAGTACTACAAAACACACAAATAGCAAAATAAACAAACAAAAACAAACAGAATTTAAGAAATCTATACTTGAACAAAATATGAAGTCTTAGTACAAGTAGTATCAATAAATCCCTACAACACAATACAAGTAACAAGTAATTGTACAAAAATTTTCAAAGTCTTAAATTTTCCGAAAAATTTTACAAGTGTTTGGCACATATAATTTTCCAGTAAAAATCGGGCATAAATTCCCCGTATAAACCAATTATTGCTTAAAACTAATACAAGTCCTAAACTAAATTCCTTAAACTATTCTAAGTCCCAAGATGAATGTACTGCTGCCAAATTTTCTAAGTTTCACTATTCTTGAGATTAGAGTTAAAATTACAACTTGCGTTTACTATGCGTCACGAACAAATAAGTAATTAAAATGTACTCACAGTTTTATCAGACACTCACTATCACCATATAACACTATCTTCAGTTAACCAGCTGCTCCTGAAGCGCCCCTTAGCGTTTCCGCACTGCAACTCTGCCGTAGTAATTTCCTCAGGCGTCTCACCTCCGCACGTAGCAATACTTGCTACTCGGTACCACCAGCGCAGCTACACTTCCCAGTGCTTGCTGTGGGGGGTTGCTCTGGACAGCGATCCACTGCCCAGTTGAGACGGTAGTAGCCACTACCACCACTGATGACTACTTAACAAAGCCCAGTCATCCGGCTCGAAGGACCATGAACGATTATCTAGGTCCGTAGACGAGAAATTAAACTCCGTAATTTGTTACTACTATATATTAACCAACAATCGATCTCTTACATTAAACACTTACGAGCTATTTATAAACTAGGCAGTGCCTACCATAGTGCGATACAGATTTCACGTACAGCGCCATCTATCGAACACAAGGAACTCTTGTGTTTAGTTTACCACTGAGTATACGAAATTAGAACTACAACAAAAACCTTTCTATACAACATTATTTTACACATAGGTATAGTAAGTTCAACTCATCTGTGCGCGCGGCACTATGTGTGAGTAAGCCTCGTCTAAACACAGTGACTTCGTGTGCGTGACATGAGGTACAGTGAAGTACAAAATACATTACTCTTGTTTAACTAAAATAAAAATCAATAGGTGAAATGTATGTTACACATATTATTGTGTATCGCTGTTTGAAGAATAAAATTGAGCAATTTTAGGATTCGCTGCTCTCTCCAAGGTTAATTATAAATTCAATCAAAATGTCGATAGTATTCTTATTCTTTGGCGTGTCGACAAGTATAACTCCACATCTCTTCATCAATTTACTTAAACGTTCGTTTATTAATTTCATTATTTCCATCACATTTTGTTCGATTTTATGCGAAGCATTATAATTTGTTTAAATTCCCCATACATTTTCTATTGGGTTTAGTTCAGGATGATACGGTGGTAGCCGAAGAACTTTTAAGCTATATGGCTGAAGTATGTCATTAATCTTATAACAAACTAGCTGACACATAAGGTGTGCGAAAAGCGTGTGAAACTGCCCTGCCCTCTTCCAAAGGAACAGCGTAATATATCGGGAACAAAAGTATCCTAGAACCTTCCTCGGATCATAAGCTCAGATTGTACCAAGTTTCATTTAAATCAATTCATAATCAGGATACAGACAGACAGACATGAAAATTTCTAATTACATTTTCAGCTTCAGTATCGATTAGAGAACGCCCTACAATTAAAATTTTCAAATTATCTTCCATGTACAGACTCTCGACCCTCAACAGTTTTTTTTAGATGTATAGATATGGTTTTTTTTATTTTTTAAATCAAGTCATGCAGTTCAATTTTTGTCATATTTGCAGTTTATGCAATGTTTTTTTTTCCGTCGACCATCTCTGCATTTCTATTTTTATTGCATTAGAATTTGGCGCTCTATCATTTATAACTTTTCTGTAGGCCTTTATAAGTTACACAATTCTACCATACATTATTTTGTTATGCCTCGAAGGGTTTAGGCAGCGTTTTCGTTAAAAGCTCCCAGACACCTTATTTTTTTTCGACATCAACTAATAGGTATCATTATATTTTAGTCAATGTATACAAAAACTCAACAAATTATATACGTTAACCTTTCTCAAGAATCATTGGTGATCTCAGCATGAAAATCCATGCAGTATTTTTTAAGTTTATCGTGAACAGACAGACGCGGCGGGTACTTTGTTTTATTATATGTAGTGATAACAAATATTAATTCCATCGAATTGACACATAAAAAATATTTACCTGACTTCTTAAACATTTTCTCCGTGAAGCATTAGACATTTTCTTTGACGACTGTACCCATGGTATTATCACTAAGAACACTATGTAATGAATTATAATGTGACCAAGTTACAGAGGATCTCAACGTTGCAGTTACATTGAGACTTGTCATGATATTTGATTTCGTTTCATTATAACGTAAGAGTTGCCTACAAACGCGGTAGATGGCGCTGTATGCTTTTTGTATAATTAAGATGTTTATTTCGCGGCCACGCAGAGCGTTTCTTGCAAAGACTGCTTGGCACCGCTGGTGTCGTCAATAAGTCGAGTTACGTCTCTACCTCATAATATAAAAATGTACTCTGTGAAGACGGCCGCATCACTGCCACACAAATTAAAGCTGTATAATTACTAGCGCACGCACACATAGCGCCGCGCGCACTGATGAGTTGAATTATCTATACTATTTTATACTATTACTAATCTGGACACAACTGTTAAACGTAATTCTTAAAATTATCTCTATTGTCATTTTATAGGTAATACTAAAATGAAGGTTTTAAAGGACTTTGAACTGAGGGCCCAGTCTGACAGGTTACAGATTTGACCATAGTGCAAGCCAACCCTGATCTCCAGCCAGAGTAAGTGGCTTCCGCTTTGTACGCTTTGCGTCTTTCTGCGAGCAGGCCATGTTCGCGAAAGAGGCGGCGAAGAGTGAACGAAACAGTACTCTCCCATCCGAGTTCCGAAGTCTACAGAGTGAGCACCACATTCTTGTCTCTCCCCTAGCTTTGTCTTCATAAAAACTATGTTTAAAATGTATGAAAAAGTAGATATACTACATTCTGCGTTATGTACATTCTGTGTTTTGTACATTTTGCGAGTGGTACTCATTTTGCGTTTTGTACATTCTGCTCTAAGGGAAAAAAGATTTGGTCGCAAACTAGACTAATCGCGAATTGGACAAATCGCGAATTGGACCCATCGCGCCTAAAGGCCTTTTTAGTGTAGGTATACCTACTCCATTTTATACGAAACTTAAATGGCAAAGTTATATTTTATACACCTTTTTAATACTTTAAGTATTTTCTAAGCATTTAAAGGTCAGTAATAGCCAACTTGGTACTGAAATTTGTTTTAGAATGTTCTTATTTTAAAAGTTTGTAGTGTAATATGGTAAAATAGACATGACATAAATATCACCATACTATTTGCTCAAACTTACAAAATTTTAGATCTAAATTCCATTCTTTCTACCAAAATGTCATATTTTTTTCTTAGTTTTCAATAACATTACAACTACAAGTTATTTTTACGCAAAGACATTTGAGCTCTTTACGTTACACATTCTTAGAAAACAAGACACAGCACACAAACAAAAAACGTGTCGACAAAAAAGATTTTGTATTTTTTTCCATGAAGGGTCATTAGTTAACATTTATCTATCTCCATAATGTTTATTTGATTCTATTTTTCTACCCTCCCTTTCATGTTCCAGTGTCGTCATTCCGCGCTGTTCTATTTCATATCACGATTCTCTCAGACGTTTTCCTCATTGCCTTCCTTAGAACGTAATGATATAAATTTAGTGGTATTTTAGTACACATTTCTTTTCGTTTCCTTAGAAATATTCTATTGCTAAAATATTCTTTGCACTCAATGTAATATATTAAAGCTTTATAAAAATGTAGACTATATTATAGTTAAGTGGTAATATCTAATATATAAAATTCTCGTGTCACAGTTTTCGTTGCCATACTCCTCCGTAACGGCTTGACCGATTCGCATGAAATTTTGTGAGCATATAGAGTAGGTCTGTGAATCGGTCAAAATCTATTTTTCATACCCCTGTGACCGGGAAAAACATTGCACGCGGGCGGAGCCGCGGGCGTCAGCTAGTAGTTTATAACAATATTCTACATTTGCACTGTCCAAATTGTAAAAGGGAACAACCCTTTTACAATTTGGAAAAAGCTAAATATATTTTGTAATATTATGTCAAGGGAAGTATACTGTGTTTGAAAAAACATAGAAGCAATCAAAAAAATACATAATCGGTATTCTTACAATTTTCTCTTCTCGTAGCACAGCCATCAGTACCCTCAACATTGGGGTCAACAATTTGCAGGTTTGTCTTTACCACGCCAAGCTACGACTATTTAGCTGCAATTACTGTAATGCAGAACAGAGTCGTAATCGTGGCTCAGTAAAATAAAAGTCAATGCGTAAGTTATTGCACAAATGAGTCAACTATAGTACAATTTGACAGTATTAGTACCTATTGAACTACGATTACAATACTTTTCTGAAAAAAGTAATAAGTAGACTAAGATACAAAAATATGTAATCTTTGCAAACTGTAGGAGGCGGCAAGGTTGTATGTAATAGTATGAGTATAGAACATCAAAACACTTTTTGAAGATGTAATTTTAATAATATCTTTAATATGCATATCATCCTTATTCTATAATCTGAAATATAAAGTTACATAACTAAATATACCTACATATTTATTACAATAAAGTAATTAATCATGGCAGCGACTCTCATTCTGGTAAAACTCATTTAGTTTTGTTTTACATTGTGTGTATTTAAGACGGTACTCTGGTGGCCAGTTAAGCGTGTGGGGTGCTTTACACGCGTACTTTGTGAATAATTTGCATGAGTGTGGCGGGGTAGTACCGACGCTTGTGGGGATTTAACGAGGCAGTAGCTCAAGTGGTATGGGGTGGGCGCTAGTCAGGATTTAATCGTAAGCTCGTTGCCTGCCGGATGAAGATATTCTCATCTCACTGAAAACAAGTACCGCTACCGTTACGATTTAGCGACTTTGCAAATTGTAACCACAACACGGAAATGTCTAATTTTTGAATTCAATTTCGTAGTTCAGAACCTATATTTTTTAAGTTGAGAATTTCCATCACGACAATAGGCTTCACCGTCTATCACATGTGACAAATAATAAAAAGGTAAGAAATTTTGTCGTACACTCTGCCTCTGCTTACCCCTTCGGGGAAAAAGCGTATTATAGTAAGTAAGTATTAATTAATTAATTTGTTTAAAGTATATGGTCACAGAATCATTAAAATAGTACGAATTCTTGTTATTGTCTACTTGCATAATTTTCATAAATTTTTGCATATTTTGGTACCTACATTATGCAAAAATAACTTGATTTTAATCTCAGTAGCCCCTTTTGAAGATAGGGTGTTCTATAATGGCGTCAAATGAGATTCAGATTATGTTAACTATTCAGATATCTAGTTTTGACTAGAACAGCTATAGTCTGACTTTTTACTTTAGAAGAGAATGACTGCAGCCTATCGCTTCATTGTCATACAGTCTTCCTCTGCCTACTCCTACCGTAGAAAAAGCGTTATTATAGTAATTAAGTATTTATTTATTTATTTGTTTAAAGTACCTATATGGTCACAAAACCATTAAAATAGTGCGACTTCTTGTTGTTGTCTACTTGCATAATTTTCATAAATTTTTCCATATTGTGGTACCTACATTACGCAAAATATGTTAAATTTAATCTCGGTGGCCCCTTTTGAAGGTAGGGTGTTCTATAATGGCGTCACACGAACTTGAGATTATGTTAACTATTCAGATATCTCGTTTTGACTGTCAATAGAACAAATAGAAATAAGAGTTTTCATTTTATACCACTTTAAGATTACTACGAGTATAGATACATACCTCGGTTTATTAAGGCGACGTCCTACGTAAGCGAACGCAAAGCGGCGCGGTGCGGCGCGATACCAACAAACAGTTGAAACCTATTGAAGTGTCCTACGTGACCAAACGCAAATGCTGTGCGGTGCGGGGCGGCGCGAAATGAAGCGAACGCGATCAGTTGGTTTGATATTTGCGCGCGAACTGAATGCGGTGCCGCCGTGTTTTTTATAATGTAGGAAAAGGAAATTTTAATCAATGCAATCCAAGAACGTCCTATATTATGGGATAAAAAAAGTAAATTTATTATCGTCGATTATGCCTTTCTAAGTATACAATATTAGTCCCACTCCTTTGCCGTGCATACCTAATTCTTGAGTATTTGATATTTAAGAAATTAATTTTCCAATAATAATTTGTTTCTAGAAATGACGTTATTTTAGAAATGACGTTGATTTGCGGAAACCAGCCTCTGAAAACCTGCAGTTGCATTAGGCTGAGGCAAAGTGCCAACTGAACGGCAGCGTCGCCGGACGGTGGCGGCTGTGCGAGACGATTCGCGTGCACGTAGGACATGGCCGCCGCGTCGCACCGCGTCGCGTTGAATTCGCGTGTCACCGCTTCAGAATCGCGTTCGCTTCGAACCGCCTACCTAGGACGTAGCGTAATAAGAGATGATTAAATTAACAGATTGCATAATTTCTTGGTTTTGGGGACTTTAAAGAGTGAGAAAAGTGGAAATGCAAAACAAAGAAATTTCCGACTGCGATGTGAAAGCGACGGCTTGGGATGCAATCGGGAATTATTTTCGGATGATGATAAAAGTTACATACGATGTTTATATTTTTCTTATTAAAATTGCTTAAAAGTATAATAGCAAGCACAAAATTATATGGACTTATACCTACCAAGCCGGGGCCACATTAAAGAAAACGTCAATGCCCATCATCGCGATAAATATTGCGCTAATTATGGCGTTAATTCTTAACGTCACCATTTGAGTAGTGTGGCCGCTTCAACCAAAGACTTCTATATAAAGAGGTAGACCTGCCCTACGCACCAATTTTTGAAGCGTATAAACTGAGCTAGTTAGCGCGGTTGCGCGCAGTTCGCGCTGAGACTATCTCACTGTCGTATCTCCCACGATTTAACAACAAAAGTGTATTTTTAACGTGGAAAAGTACATAATTATCGTCATAAAAGTGCTTAAGACTTGGTAGTTTACGTAGGAGTACTAATTTATTTGGTAAGTACGCACAATTTATGCGTAATTAATTATTTTTCATCAATTTTATGATTTTTCTTAATCGTATTAACCCACCAAATTGTACAGGCCTAACTAATCTGACGACCCCAATGCTTTTGTTGTACTTCGTTTTTTGACAGCATAATACTTGCTGAATATGCCAAGGGAGCGTCAAGGCACGGGGATTCCCCGAATAGTTATAGTTCTACGCAAGTACGGTTTGCAAGAAAATTCACATCAAATGTTAAAATTCATGGTCTTCATTTTATTTCTGACACTATGTTAGTTAGCAAAAAATAATCCTTATGATGAAGCCTTTCGATCGGTATGATAAAGCTACGGAGTAATTATTTTTCCTCGTGTAGCGGATTCGATTCCGGCTCAACCATGTAATTATTTAAAAATCTATGAATGCAGTTTAAGTTATTTTTTTAATTAAAATTTCTGTTTAGTTCTGTTGTTCAAATGACTAGTGAGAGCCGCCTTGAAAGTGGTTATGGAATATTACACACATTTAGTGTACATTTCTTTTCATTAGTTCCAGTCTTATTTGTGGCAGGCGGAGCCTCTCCTTGGGGCCCTTAATTAAATTTAATTATATGAAGATGACTGATTACTTATTAAATTGGGATTTTATTTAGCATAAACGATGTTCCTAAAAGTAAATTAGGCAATGGTTTTCCTTAAAAATAGATATTATGTTTGTTGAACTATGGAATTGTTAGACAAACTATTTTGAAAATAGTTATTCGTTCAGTAAAATAGTTCTGCAAACACCATTGAACAGTACATTTAATTTGTTTTTTTTTTTTTTTATATTCAGCTCGCCAAATTGACGTCGCCACCAGCCTGATGGTAAGAAAGCAGTGGCGCATCTAGCGATTGGGGGCCACTTCTTACAGTGGTCCTCAAGTTGGCGGCCCTGTGATGTGCCTCTTCACGCTCCTCTTGAAGAACCCGGGATTGTAAGATGAAGGAAAGACGTGTGCGGGCAGGTCGTTCCATGTTTTTATAGTTCGACAGAGGAACGATCTTTTGAAACGCTCGGTTCTGGCGAAGATTCTCTCCACTGTGTATGAGTGGCATCTCTGCCCGGCACGCGTTGCTCGGGATCGGAAAGGAGATGGTGGGATCAGGTTGAAGAGCTCTTCAGAACATTCGCCGTGATACATTCGATAGAAGGCAGCCAAGGACGCTATGGTTCTTCGCTGCGACAAAGGTTCGAGGCCTCCCATCACCTCAGGACAACCAATTATTCGGATAGCACGTCTCTGCATAGCGTCAAGCGCGTCTAACAAGTACCTCGCGGAGTCATCCCAAAGGTGAGAACAGTACTCGACGCAGGGACGAATCTGCGTCTTGTACAGTAAACATCTCTGATGTGGCGTGAAATACCGTCTCACCTTATTCAGGATTCCCAGTTTCCACGAGGCCAGACCAATACAGCTCTCTATGTAGTTTTTGTGATTGAGCTCACGCCGGACGTCTATACCGAGGATCTCCAGGTTGTCCTTTAGTGGAATTGTAATGCTCTGAAGAGAGGGCAGGGGTAGGAATGGGGACTTCTTAGCTGTAAACGCACACGCCTGTGTTTTTCTGGCATTGAACTCGACCAGGTTGTCTGAACCCCATTGGGCAATGCGGCCCAGGTCCAGATCGAGATCCGCCACGAGTTGTCGTCTCTTCTCATCCACGTCGCCTCGCCCTGCCGCTGGACGGCCAGAATAGCTCCCATGAAGAGTACTGTCATCCACATAACAATGAATGCACCCAAGGGACAGCATGTCATTGATATGCAGAAGAAAGAGAGTTGGGGACAATACCGATCCCTGTGGTACTCCGGCATTTACCTGAAAAAAACAGGAAGCCTGACCATCACAGAGGACCCGAATCCGTCGCCCGTTCAGGAAGCTGGCCAACCAGCGGCACAACTGATGCGATAATCCATATGACGGCAGCTTGGAAAGAAGCGACGCATGCCATACCCTATCAAAGGCTTTTGCGATGTCTAGGCCAATAGCCAGAGATTCGCCGTGCCTCTCCATAGCCTCACCCCAGGTGTGCGTTATGTACGCTAGGAGGTCACCCGTTGATCGTTTCGGCCTAAAGCCATATTGGCGATCGTTAATTAACGAGTGATCCTCCAGATAGCGCATGAGCTGTTTGTTGATGATTAGCTCGAACACCTTGCAGATGACGGTGGTTACGGCTATGGGGCGATAGTTGGCTGGATCCGACCGATCCCCTTTCTTGGGGATCGGTTGGACATTCGCCTCCTTCCAAGCCTGCGGCACTTCTCCCGACGAATACGAAAGGCGATACAGACGTGTTAGCGTTGGAGACAATTCAGCTGCACAATTCCTCAGCACCACGGCCGGAATGCCATCAGGACCACTGGCTTTCCGCGTGTCGAGTGACCGTAGCACCGCCCGCACATCGCACTGCCGGATTACAATTTCCGGCATCGTGGTTCCACAGTTGGCGATAGTGGGAGGTTGCTTGCCACAGTCATCGACCCGGGAATTAGCCGCAAAGAGCTTGGCCAGCATTTCCGCTTTCTCTTGGGCCTTGTGAGCCAGTGATCCGTCAGGATGGCGCAGCGGCGGCAGCGAGGGCTTGCAAAAGTTGGCCTGCACGGCTTTGGCCAGTTGCCAGTATCCACGGCTGCCCGTCGGATGTGACGTGAGCTCCTGACCAAGCCGCGTGACGCGCTGGGCGTCCGCTCTCTTGAAGGCTCTCTTACTGGACCTAGTGGCTCTGTTGTACGCTGCCTTGAGGCGGGCCACATTCGGGTCGCGCACAGCTCGAGCCCTGATCCAGGCGCGGTAAGCCGCCTGTTTTTGTTGAACAGCTACGGCACACTCACGCCCGAACCAGGGGCGGGCTTTGCGGATGCTGGCGACATCAGTGTATGGAATGTAGTATTCCATACCTAATGTGATTTCACCAGCAACCGCAGAGGCGCTTTCCGATGAAGCCCTCCCTGCAAAGCAGCGCTGACTCCACGGGACAGCTGCAAAGTATTCTCGTAGTCCGTCCCAGTCTGCTGACGAGTAGTGCCACAGTCGCCGCGTCACCTCTACTGCCCTTGCAGGGGACGGTACCTGCAGGCGGGCACGCACAACACAGTGGTCGGATGTACCCAGTGGGGCGCTAACCGTCACACTGTACTGTGCTGGATTACTCGTCAGCAGTAAGTCCAGCAGGGCGGGTTCATGGTCTGACCTGTCCGGTATGCGCGTAATCCCGCGTACCACCTGGGTCAGACCATGGGAGAGTGCGAACGCGTGGGTGGCCCGTCCCGCAGGATCTGTCTTGAGGGACCCCAACCACTCAATGTGGTGACCATTGAAGTCCCCCAGAAAAACCAACTCGGCGTTCGGGAACCGTACCTGCGCGTCATCAGCCCCCTCGCTGAGGTGCTGATACAGCCTCATCATCTCAGCTGTCCCTGTGTGGGATCGATAGACACACACGTAGATCTGACTCATGGAGCCGTGATCTACGTGCAGCCAAAGGACGGAGAGGGAAGGGTCCTCAAGGCAGCGCAGCCGGCGACAGCAAACATCCGCCCTAACGAACGCGCACACCCCGGCTTTTTCTCGAAATAGTTCCTCGATGATATAGCCGGGGTAACTAAGGTACGACTGATCGGCAGGGCGGAGTATTTGCGTCTCCGTTAGGAACATCACAGCTGGCCGTGCCGTCTCTAGATGGTGATGGACGGCGTTGAGGTTGGCATGGAGTCCGCGGATGTTAGCGAACTCCACCTCAAACAGTACGTTACTGGGAGTAGTAGCGGCCGCTGTGGTACCTGATTCTCTTTTTTGCACTGCCATGATTGCTGGGAAAGGGAGACGTGAAGACGGAGTGACATTTGCCGCAGCAGTGAGTGACAAGGCGTAGGGGCTAGCTTCATCTATGACTGTGTGGTGAGACGGAAGCCGACCCGCCGGACGGAAGGGCCCCCGTACCCCCCCGAGTGTGGTCGCCGGGACCCAGTCCGGTCACCATCCGGCACGACGAACCACATCGGGATTATGCGCGGCCTGGGGGGGCAGCCTCCCAGGGTGGTTAGTCCCAGTTGGGCCCCTATACTATGCCGCGGGCGGCCAGCGGTAAACCGTTTCTACGGGTCTCCCTGGCCGGCGGGTCGACCCCCGTCAGCCACACTATTATTATTATTTTCTTGTGGGGGACGCCGGCCATGCCGAGCGGACGATCCGACAGCCTATTCTGCTGCCCATTTCGTCCATTTCCCCAGCCACCTCTCTGGGATTAGATTGGGTATCCCAGCATTCTTCACGGCGCCCCGTCAAATCTTCTAGTATCCTTGCAGAATCGGACTATCTGATCCACCTTCAAAAGTTCCAGATCCTCTTTGTTCAGTCTGTCCGTGCCCATAGTCTCCCATCTGCTTAGAGAGTACATTGGGCACTCAGCCAGTAGGTGGAGACTGGTCTCTTCTTCTTCCAAGCATTCTGGGCATATGGGGTCGTCTTTAACTCCTATCACTGTCAAGTGCCTATTTAGGCGACAGTGTCCTGTTATTATCTCAATAACCAGCCTCATATTTGCTCTGGTCAATTTAACCAGTTGGCTGGTTCTTTTCGCATCCATACCTTTGATGAAGATCTTTGACTGTCTCATTCCAGTCGATGATCTCCATCGGCGGTTGGTTTCTACTGTTATGCTCCTGCTGATTACTCCCTTGGTGATTTTGTGAGCGATGGGAATCCCAGGCTCAGGTCCCACCAAGCTTTCTTCTGCTCCCTTTCGGGCTAGATTGTCTGCTATTTCGTTGCCCGGGACTCCCGCGTGCCCGGGCACCCAGGCTAGACTCACTTGAGTGCTTTCCGCCAGCCTGTCGAGTGACTCTCTGCACTCTTTGACAATTGCTGACATTATCTCTTCTTTATTCAGTGCTTTCAGTGCCGCCTGGCTATCGCTATATATGGTTGCCTTTCTGGTCTTTTGACGGGAAACCATTTGCGCACACTCCGTGATGGCGCTGATCTCCGCCTGAAAGACGCTAGCGTATTTGCCTAGGCTTATATGTCTATTGATCTCAGTTCCGTTTTCGCATTTAATGTACACTCCAGAACCGGATTGCTTTATTGACTCCATTCTGGAGCCATCTGTGTAGCAGATAACGCCCCTGCTGTCGTCTATCTGCCAGTTTTCCTTTGTTCCTATGTGAACTCTATATTTTTTGTCAAAGATCCTCTCTTTTCTGATAAGATCATTGTTGATTAGGATCATTGACATTTTGTCCTCATATGCCTTGCTAATATTTGCATGTCCGCCGTCTGCTGTCAGCCACACTAGAATCCGCTTAGCGCCTACTGGTCCCCCCCTGCTGCATCAAACATCGCCCCGGGCCCGGCTGTGCAGCTGCTGAACCCCGAACGCAACCCAACCGGGGCTGGGTTACTTGGGGGGCTTTTCACAGCTGCACGGTGGTACCCCCCCTGTATTTGGTGTACCTACATAATTAGTGTTCAAGTCAGTATTTTTAGTTTGACATTGAAATATTTTGTTCGGAAAAGGGGAATATTCAGATATCGTAAAATACATGCCTTAATTAAATAGGTATATAATCAGTTTTTAAGTTTATATTTAAATATGAACATCATTGGTAAATTTTGCATTTTAGACCTTTATACCTACTTAACATTTTTCTGCAGTCAGTACGTGTGATACAGAATCGTAAAACTTCGAGAGTATTCGGTGGTACTCGGCTTGTAATTGGAGTCCATACGCCTTCTCTTTTACTCTTGTTCTATTTGTATGTTGCTATTGCAGTTACAATTACGTAAATGTAGTTTATTAGTGAGCGTAGTTTTAGCAATGTGTGTGTATGAGAATTGCTTTTATGCTTTCGTTTCCTAGAGTAGAGCGTATCTACCTCATTTTATATAGAAATCTTTGGCTTCAACGTATTATTCTCGCGTGAATGCCCATTCTTGGTGTTAAAATTGACGTTAAGTGTGACCGAATTAAATTTTACAAAAATACCTTAGCTCCTTAAAAATATACTGAAATGTATCTATATATAATACTGGCACAGAGAAAATATACCGATAAAAATACCGATTTTCAAAACGTGTTTATTCTTTAATTTACTACCTTATTTTTATAAAAGAAGAACTTAGAATTTACATTTAACATTTTATTTTAAGGATTGAATTTAACGACCTTTACCTGCAGCACGCTTCGTAAAAAAAAATACCGAATGTTATTGCAACAAACCCTACAAAGAAAAAAATCATTGCGATGAGGAATTGGGTTTTTATTTTTTCAGGTCCTTAGCGAGCTCCGGGGGAACCTCCCATCTTGCTCCCCCGAGGAGAGCCGCCGAACGGTTCTCGACGGGAATAATCTTTGGAAATTCTTTGGCTTTCGGCCGAAAGACAAAGAATTTTCCCGGCTTTCCGGATTCCCGGCTATAGGGAGGAGGAATACCACCAGGTTTAATGGGTAGGACGGCCCCGTTCCGGGACCGGGAGCCCCACACCCAGCTGTTTTACATGATAATTTTGCAATCCAATATGGCCGCCGCGCCGAAATCACAAAATTTCATGATGGGTATCGTTTAAGGGGTTTTTTGGTATGCTGAGTACGAAATTTATGATAATTTTGCAATCCAAAATGGCCGCCGCGCCACTATCACAACATTTCATGATGGGTATCGTTTAAGGGGTTTTTTGGTATGCTGAGTACGAATTTCGGGTTAATTTAGAGATCCAATATGGCCGCCGCGCCGAATTCACAAAATTTCACGATGGGTATCGTTTAAGGGGTTTTTTGGTATGCTGAGTACGAATTTCGGGTTAATTTAGAGATCCAATATAGCCGCCGCGCCGTTATCACAAAATTTCATGATGGGCATCGTTTAAGGGGTTTTTTGGTATGCTGAGTACGAAATTTATGATAATTTTGCAATCCAATATGGCCGCCGCGCCGTTATCACAAAATTTCATGATGGGTATCGTTTAAGGGGTTTTTTGGTAGGCTGAGTACGAATTTAAGGTCAATTTTGCAATACAAGATGGCCGCCGCGCCACCGTTGTAAAATTTCACGTTGATACCGTATAAGGGGTTTTTGGGTATGCTGAGTACGAATTTCGGGTTAATTTAGAGATCCAATATGGCCGCCGCGCCGTTATCAATAAATTTCATGATGGGTATTTATCAAGAAATTTTGTGAAAATTCGTACTCAGCATACCAAAAAACCCCTTAAACGATACCCAACATGAAATTTTGTGAATTCGGCGCGGCGGCCATATTGGATCTCTAAATTAACCCGAAATTCGTACTCAGCATACCAAAAACCCCCTTAAACGATACCCATCATGAAATTTTGTGATAGTGGCGCGGCGGCCATTTTGGATTGCAAAATTATCATAAATTTCGTACTCAGCATACCAAAAAACCCCTTAAACGATACCCATCATGAAATTTTGTGATTTCGGCGCGGCGGCCATATTGGATCTCTAAATTAACCCGAAATTCGTACTCAGCATACCAAAAACCCCCTTAAACGATGCCCATTATGAAATTTTGTGATTTTGGCGCGGCGGCCATATTGGATTGCAAAATTATCATGTAATCACCTACAGAGATGGATTATAGTCTGAAATGATACAAGTTTTATCCCGGGAATAAGTTCCCATGAGACGCGGAGAAGAGAACAAAATTTCACGCAGGCGAAGCTGCGGGCATCAGCTAGTCTATAATAAATGTTACATTACACGCGAATGCTCGTGTCGGTCAGGGAGGTAGCATCGTAACGTAATGCTCGAGTTGAATCTATAAATGTTACATTACACGCGAATGCTTGAGTCAGTCAGGGAGGTAGCATCGTAACGTAATGATCGAGTCGAATCTATAAATGTTACATTACATGCGAACGCTCGTCGGTCAGGGAACTCAGGGAGGCAGGCCGTAACGTAATGCTCAAAGTCGAATCTAATTTGTTACATTACAGGCGAATGCTCCCGGTGAGGGAGCACCTTTACCCTAACCTTTATTCAAAATATACCCAAATATACTGACTTTTACCAATATACCCATTAATATACTGATATCGAAAAAAGTCAATAAAATATACCTAAAAAGTATTAAAATACTGAAAACGGTCACACTCTCACGGTGCGCACTGACACACGTAGTGTGGCCGCTTCAACGTAATAATTCTCTTTGATGTGCCGCCACTTGAGCTATCGCCTAACGTCAAACGGCAATGTGATTGCCGTTGTCGAATTATCGCGATAATTCGACGCGTTCCATCAACGCCATTATTAATGGCATTTCCCTTAGTGTGGCCCGAACACCACAGAATAACCTACAATACAGAGAGGAGGGAGGTGCAATACTGAGACTTTCATATCTGTGTATAATACGATCATACACACACACTCACACACACACACACACACACACACTCACACACACACACACACACACACACACGCACACACACACTTAAGAAATATGTATGTGTGTGTATGAAATTATAAGCGCATTGTTTTAATTCTTTTGTGCAAGTTCCAGTCATAAAAGAAGAGAAGAAGAAAAGAAGATCCCCTTGTGCTGGTCTCGTTGCTCTATGCCTATTTCAGAAGTTTTTTCAAAGTCAAGAAACGCTTCAACGTAGTTTTATAGGACAAAAATTACCTTTAAGCGTTTCTTAAGTATTGAGTATGATTTTGTAATACGACCCAGTCGTACGTTGATCTAGCTACTTACTATGTTTGTAACACCAGTACTTTGTAATTTATGCTTATGTACCACCCATTATACTATCAACCCGTATGTGTAAGGAGAGTGCCCAGAATTTTGATTAAGCGCAAACTGGATTATGCGACTTAGGGTAGATTCGGACTAACTTAACATCCCGTTGAATTTGCTAATCATTTTTAGTAGTAAATGTTTGAGATTGCTGGCCCGGTACGAGATATTATAGGGGGTGTCATATTTACTCCCCTAATTGTGTACTAACGCAGTATATGGGTTATATTGATACGGCCTTCACAAACTTCTACATAATTCTCTAGATATTAGATACCTACAGATTTTCATGGGGTAATTCTTCGTCCAAAATAAATATGTGTATAGGTATAGTAATTAAGACGCAATTAGTCCAATTCGCGATTAGTCCCATTCGTGATTATTCCAATTTGCAATCGGTCCTATTCGCGATTGGGGAAAGGAGTAAATGCAACGTAGGTAATGTTGCTGGTGAAGAAAAATGGTAGCTGAGTATAGAGCTTAGCAATCGAAAACAATAGGTACGTAGGAAACGTAAGAGTTTCTGTGTGTATCTCATTCTCATTTGGTTTCCTAATATTTTTATTACCTCGATGTCATATCAGTGAGATAGTAAAGTGTCCAGAGATTGTGAATCGTAACTCATATATAGTTAGGCAAGGTTTGAACAGTGACCATCAAAAGCCAGATAACCTATTAGTATGAAAAGATCGATAGAAATTATATTCTGCCGTAAAATAATGCGTTAAACTGATTACAATTTAACGCATTATTTGTAACTGTTTATAATCTCGCGTAATAGAGTACAGTCTTGCGGTATTAACAATTTTACAATGCTTTAAACAAATAAAACACAGGAAAACAGGTATTACAAAAAAAAAGTAGGAAATCGAAACATAATTTCTCCAGAAGACTGGCGCGGTGGAGAGGAGAGTACGATGATGACTTAATTGAAATACTTGAAACAAAGCAATATGGTACTTGAGTCGTTTACAGATTTATTATATTCGCTATTAGATTCATCACCGACTGATTGTTGTTAACTGTATAGTTTGCCCAATTATCAACCTTTCACGACCCCCACTTTAAAAACCGGACTGCTCACAAAACTCTTCATGAAAACCGTAAAATGTATGTAGGTAAATAGGTAGGTATTATATGTGTACATAACATATTATATCAAAGATAATCCTAGTATTTTTGCTCTGTGTTATCCGGACTGGGTAGATTGAGACCGTTTCATAAGTTACTAAATAGCTAATAGTGTTGGCTGAAACTTGTCAGATACTTATTAGCTCGCCGACATCGTTTGCTGGTTAGGTATGACACTACTTCGCAATGTGATACATCAGTCAACTTACACGGAGCTATGCAAATTACCCTACAAATGTGCTATATTTACAGCTTTTCGGCGATGCCATAATCTGCTGAGCTCTGTAATGTACCTAGTTTATGAATTAGTTTTTTTTATTAACACACAAAATTCGGACCTTTTCAGTTTTCACAGAATACCAGAATCGTATTCAAAAATAATAATTCTGTAATAGGTTTATTAATATTTATATTCTGAAAAATATTCTTTTACTACCAATGACTTAGGCGCAAGAAGTTTTTCACCACCTCACTGATGTACGTAGGCTCATCCTTTGGGATTAAAACATACGCATCTTTGAAAACAAAAGGTCACAAACAAATCACTTTACTATAAGCTGAACTCTTGTTGAGAATTCGGGTGCTACAGGGAACTGACACTAAGATGTTAGTGGCACTTTAAATCATTAACGGAGTTAATAGTTTACAGATACTATATCATGTATACTCTCGATTGTCGGCATTTGATGGAACTTGAAACACACTTGCACTTACATTCCTACACTACGTCAAAAATTCAACAGTTCCAAAGCAGCGCTGTTTAAAATTTCAAGAGCTGAGTGAGCGGCTCCGCTGATGTATCACGAGTTCATAAATTAGTTACATACGAGAGAAAGGTGGCAACGCTCTCGTGTATAATTATCATTTAAACATGACCAGCCACAGGTACATGGCGTACATAAGGTCTGATAGTTGACCTTTGAATAATGTGTCAGCATCTACACTATGTAAGCGCGTACTTCAACTTCTGAAGCATTGAAATCGTCGCTTAATTTTGCCTTTCTTTTTTTTTTTTTTTAACGTGAGGGAAAATCCTCGTAGGATGCTATGCCGGACTCTTACCTACTAAAAAACCTCACGTAACGCCCAACAGCCTATGGTTGAGAGCCCCGGGTAAGCCCTCAGGAAGGATGTCCCGTGACTCCCAACAGACCTACGGCCGCCAATGTGGCCTCGCCCAGGGGGTGGTTCGGGTGCAATCCCGCGTCTATGGGGGGTTTCGGGTGTGACCACGCTTCTAAGGGGGGGGCGTGCGTGAGTGCTCACGTCACGCTGCCGTCATGGGCCTGCTTCTGTAAGGACGGTGAGCGGCCCTCTCACCGTCCTCAGACCCCCGGTCATGGAGGCCGATAGTCCTCGGAGCTTAATTTTGCCTACATAGACATTTTGCAATTATGCATTTATTTAATAAAAATTTCAGTCATTTTACAATCAAGGCGTTTTACCTACATAGACTTTTTTCAACCCGAACATTTTGCAAACACAGACGTTTTACAATCTAGTACTTCTAAACCTAACCCTTCATACTGTTTGCTTTGTAGGTACAGCTGCTTTGTAGGTATTGCTTTCGACGTGAATCTTACTGCTGAATATGGAAAATATATTTTGAAAAATAAAATCACAAATCATGTACCGCATACAAAACTAACATTACTATTACTTTATTTGACTTGTAGCATTTTCGTCAGCTTTGTAAGCTTTCTATAAGAAGCAATATGGGTAGGTATTAAGTGTAAATTGCATGAACAAGACCGAACGTTGTGAAGATCCTTGTGAAGCTTTTGGCCAGCCTTTGCTCAGCAGTCAGCGTCAAATTTGCTGAGATGATGAAGATAATGATAACGAAATGAGTCAAGTTACGTCATCAAATTCTTATTACCTTCTTACTGGATGCGCCAGTACCGACGCATACATATTTTTTTAGTTTATGTATTTAATGGTATTTATTATAATTATTATATGTCAACACTCACGCACTAAACGCATCTTACTTTTATGTATTGTCTATGGCAACACTATCCCGCCCGCTTCCTACATTCACATTCCGCCATAGCTATTGGAAGATACGCACGCACCCGTCTCTTAACGCTCCGCTCCGCTATCGGCCGCTGTGATTACCCATCATATCGCGCTACATCGCTTATCATCAGCCACAGTCTCGAGAGTTACGGTTATAACTCCTGTGTGCATATTTCGCGGTCGTGAATCAAGACCCCGAACGCAAAGCTGGGAGCAGCGCCTACCTACCAACAAGAGTTCAAGGTAAGTGCACTTCCAAGTGTGGTCCTCCGTCCGGATATTCCATCTAACGCATTCTTTCTACTAATAATATTAATTACCTCTTTTCCTATTAAATTCACGCATACGCATATATATATTTAGTATATTACTCAGAAATACTCAACGCAAATATTATATTTAACGCCACCCGCACGCATTAGAAAAGTTAATTATCTTTTCACACCGCATATTTTATATTACTCATAAGTACTCATATTCTATAACGCATTTACGCTATTTATCATAATCATATTTACCTATATATAATCAACCCGCTGGCAGGTAGCGCCCCCCGAAATTATCGCTACCCAGGACTTGGACCATCCTGGCCATGTTAGTCCGGTTGTCCGATTCTAGGCAATCATTTTGATATTTTTTGGTAATTAGGAGTTTTGGCATAAAGTAAAACGGACAATCCAAAATTAACAATTTTCTCAACCGTCATAAATTTAACGTAGTTTTCCCCAATTTCATTACAATTTCATATTATCTTTCGAATTGTAATCGTAGATAAAACTCATATTTATACGTTAATTTTATACCCACATATATTTATTTTATTGTGACGGTACTGGGCAACGCAGCCGATACATAACGGTATTCAAACGATTAACAGCTGATTGTTACGCAGACTCCATATTGGGTTTGTTCTCTGAATACTTTACCGCAAACAGCTGATTTAAGCTAACAGCTGATCGTTGTTCGAATTTTATACTTTTTCGCTGAATATTTCTATTACCTACCCACTTATATACATACTCGTATCTCGTATCAATTATATTATCATGGCTTCTAAAGACAAATCCCATAGTAAAAGTTCAGACGAAAGTCAGGTCATGATAAATTTTTTAGAATACAAAAAACAAAGTTTGTTTCACATAGTTCAAGAAGTGTACAACTTAAGTCTCAAGGTTACCGATGAAACAGTACGCATGATGTTTCTCGCTCGGGTTCAATCTATCGATAAAACCCGATCGGATTACATCGAAACTATCGATAAATTGTTAATTGAACAATTAAAAGATAATCCGCAGGTACAGCCGAGTTATAGTGTTTTTAATACATTTGATGAATTATACTGTTTCATAAAGCAAACGGAAACTACTCTGAGACAAGAACTCGACGATAAAAAGAAAAGTGATAATTTTAATATCAAATTACCCCCACTTAAACTCACAGGTTTCGATGGTACTTATGGTAAGTGGCCTATATTTTATGAAAATTTCTGTAGTGTGATACATACGAATACTCGTCTCACCAACGCCGAAAAGGTTCAATATTTGATAGGTTGCCTTTCGGGTAAGGCACTTACTGTTTGTTCAGGCATAGCTGCTACCGCACAAAATTACGATGTTATTTGGCAAGCCCTTCTGGCTAAATACCACGATACCAGGGTTCAGGCGTCGTGCTATTTAGAACAAATGTTACACCAGAAGCCAGGGCAATCGGCTGATCAGATCTTGGAGAACTTTTGTTCAGCTGAAGCAGCTCTGCAGCGTCTACCTATCACAAATTTATCAGATTTCATAATAACTCATTTAGCATTAAGCAAGTTTGATAAACCTATGCTTGAATTGTTTGAACAATCTCATAGACATTTGAGTGTACCTACATATAGTGACGTCAAAACATTTTTGACAGAACAAAGCAAACTCCAAACGCTCCGCTCACCATCACATTCCCAAAAAGGGGATTATCGCGCTCAGCGGAGTTCAACCGCCTCTCATTTAAATAAACCTAAGTCATTTTTTACGCAAACCCGCCCTACTAATTTGAAATCAGTCGATACTTCTAACATAAAAAATTGTATCGTATGTAACAATAATTCCGCTCACCCTTTGTTCAAATGTCAACATTTTATTCAAGAGACTGTTGAAACGCGAAATGAAATAGTTCGTAAACATTCCTTTTGTGTTAATTGTTTAGGTTTTCATCACGTGAGTGCTTGCAGATCTGTTAATAGGTGTTCGATTTGCAATCGGTCTCATCATAGTTTACTGTGTTATAAAAATAATTTGAACGCATCAAATTCAACAAGAAATCATGCTACCGGCAACGCATCGAGGCAGGCAAACGCGTCTACTGCGCCGTCCGAGCATTCCATGTCGACTCATGCGTCATCGGCAGATGATCCGTCCCGCTCGCACTCGCGGGAGGCGCGGTCACATAGTGGCAATATCGCGTCGTTATCGGCTGTGATCCCTCCGCCGCGTAATTCAAGCAGCGCGACCACGGTTTTGTTGCCGACTGCTTGTGTATATGCAAATTATAAATCGGATCGTATACGTTTGTTTTTGGACTCAGGGTCTATGAGTAACTTTATTACGAAGTCTTGTTGTGAGCGTTTGCACTTAACCATACTTAACGCTCCTTCTGTCATTAAAGGCATAGGTCAACTTGAAAGCCAATCTTATGGAATTACGCATTTCAAAATATATTCGCGATTTGATGCCCGCTGTTCTTATTCGGTTAGTGCACGGGTTATAGACACTATTACAGATTTTTTGCCTAACGTGGAAATTGATACAGCGGAATTAACCCATTTACAAAATTTACCTATGGCTGACGAACGATACTATACTCCGGGTGGTATAGATTGTTTGTTAGGTAATGAACTCTTCCCCATGATTTTAGGGTCGCAAAAAATTACATCCCCAACCTCATCAGTAATCGCGATAGAAACCACGCTCGGATACGTCGCAATGGGAAAGGCGCATGCTTTACCTTATTCGCTAGTGGCAAACAAGCATCCCCGCGATCGCATGTCTCATTCCTCCGTGTCCGACAAGGCCTTCTTATGTCACACTCAAGATGTGTCTCTCGAACAATTAACGCAACGCTTTTGGGAGATAGAACAGGTGCCAGATAAGAAGCACATTAGCACGGACGACGCAGCATGTGAAAAGCTGTTCTCGTCTACGTACTCACGCGACGATACCGGTAGATATACGGTTAGTCTTCCCTTTAAATACCCTCCCAGTGAGCTAGGGCATTCGTACACAATCGCCAAACGCAGGTTTTTAAATTTAGAAAAAAAGTTAGACGCTTCTAACTTACGCAACGATTATAATGCCATTATTCAAACATATATTGATCAAGGTTATCTCACTAAAGTGTCAAATAGCTTTCTAGACTCTCAAGTTTATTATATGCCGCATCGGGCCGTTTATCGCCCTGACAAAGAAACCTCTAAAACGCGTGTGGTCTTAGACGCTGGGTGTAAAACCACGTCAGGTAAATCGCTTAACGATTTGCTTTATACGGGACCAATATTACAGAACAATATCTTTCATTTGCTTCTCAATTTGCGTATGTACCCGGTTGCTGTAACCGCGGACATAGAAAAAATGTATTTTCAAGTGAAACTTACTCAAGATCATCATGCATATCAAAGAATATTATTTAGGTTCGATTCCAATTCTCCTATTGAAAGCTATCATTTCAACCGCGTTTGTTTTGGCGTCTCCAGCTCACCCTTCCTGGCAATGCGAGTCGTAAACCAGCTCGCGTCAGACTGTCGCGCTTTATATCCTCTGGCGGCTTACGAAGCTGACAATCACATGTATGTTGACGACTACGTTAGTTCCATAGAGAATGTAGATTTAGCTGAAGACACCTATAGGGAAATGGTCGCTATGTTTAAATCTGGAGGTTTTAACTTAACTAAGTGGATCTCTAATGACAATACCCTATTGTCACGTATCCCGTCAATTCATAAGAGCTGTCTCGCTGTCAAGTTTGATGAGGATCCTCATGTTGACACTAAGATCGTGGGTATGCAATGGCAACCTAACGATGACACCTTTAACTTTAAAATAGTGATCGACATGCCTTTAACATGCACTAAACGCTCGATCCTTTCCGTAACCGCGCGCTTGTTCGATCCGCTTGGAATCATCAGTCCAGTGGTCGCATACATGAAGTTGCTTATACAAGAATGTTGGAAATTACAACTGGACTGGGACGAGACGGTCCCGGGTTGCATTCTGTCTAAATGGAAACACTTTCATAGGGAGTTGTCGCGTTTATCTGAAATAAAAATACCGAGACATATAGGTTTAACATCCGCTCGTCGAATTACTCTAATAGGCTTCTCGGATGCCAGCCAGCAATGTTATGGTGCTGTTATCTATGTACGAATAGAAACGGCTGAGAACGAAAACGCTCTTAATGTGAATCTACTGACCGCTAAATCCAAAGTGTCAGATTCTAATAAAACGCTAGCGCGTTTAGAACTCTGCGCGGCGGTCTTACTCGCAAAATTAATTAATTCTGTGCGCACTGTTTTTAATAAGCGGTGTCAAATAAACAATATATTCGCATTCTCTGATTCTACGGTAACCCTTACCTGGATTCACTCTCCCGCTCATAAGTTTCAAACTTTTGTAGCTAATCGCATCGCTCAGGTAAATGAATATCTGCCTGCTTCCCATTGGTATCACGTTCGTGGGGTTGAAAATCCCGCCGATATAGTCTCGCGCCCTGTGACACCTAAAGGGTTAATAAATAACTATCTTTGGTTTCACGGGCCGAAATGGCTGTCCGCACCTATAAATGCATGGCCTGTGAAGGAATATAAAATCAATCATAACGAGAAGACAGAATTACCGGAAATTAAAATAGCTTCTCTCCATGCACATACCATACCTGTCTCCGATCACGTTCACATGATAGACGAACTTGCCGAGCGTTGCTCGAGTTGGGTAAAATTTATTCGTTCACTGGTTTATGTATTACGTTTCACAAGGATTCTCAAATCCCGCGGTATACTTTCTGTATACGATTTAGAATACGCAGAATATTATGCGGTCCGCTTCGATCAGTCTAAGTATTTTCAGGTAGAATTACAAGCACTTAAGGCTACTAAAATTTGTCCAAATCAGGCTATTTTAAAACTCAACCCTTTTCTTGACGAACAAGGGTTAATTAGAGTAGGTGGTCGACTTACTCATTCTCAACTAAATTACAATACAAAATATCCAATACTGCTATCACCCAAAGGACGTATAGTGTCGCTCTTAGTAGACCACTATCACACCGACAATTTACACACCGGTCCTGGACTAGTGTTAGCATTGACTCGCCAAAAGTATTGGATTCTTTCTGCACGAAATTTGATTCGCCAACGAGTACATAAATGTAATTTATGTTTTAAAGCTAGGCCTCGTTCTACAACTCCACCTATGGGTGATCTTCCATCCATTAGAGTTTCACAAGTAAAGTCGTTTGTGCATACCGCAGTTGATTACGCGGGACCCTTTTACGTAACTCACATAAGGCGTCGTGGAGTAAAAAGTCATAAAGCGTATATTTGCTTGTTCGTCTGTCTCACAACAAAGGCGCTCCATTTAGAGTTAGTAAGTGATCTTAGTACAGATTTATTTCTCGCTGCCTTTAAACGTTTTATCTCACGCAGGGGTCCTGTTTCAGTGTTGTACAGCGATGGAGGCACTAATTTCATAGGTGCGAAACGAAAATTGAACGAAATTTACACGCTTATACAGTCCACTAATTATAAAAATGATCTGAATAAATATCTAACTCAACATAAGATTCAGTTTCAGCACAGCCCACCTTTCGGGCCCAATTTTAATTCGTTGCCTGAAATTAATGTCAAATGTGTTAAGTCTCATTTATTTAAAGCTATCGGGAGTCAAATACTCACCTATGAAGAATTCAGTACAATATTGGTGCAAATTGAAGGCATTTTGAATAGCCGTCCGATTTGCATACTTTCTTCGGATCCATCGGATCCAACCCCCCTAACGCCTAATCATTTTCTTAATGTTACTCCGCTTAAATATTTACCCGCTGAACACATTGAACCCCTATTACCAGATAACAGACTCACCCGCTATCAATTATTAAATAGAATTGTTCAAAGTTACTGGACACGTTGGAGCAAAGAATATCTTACCTCTCTCCAACTTAGACATAAGTGGAATATGCCGTCCAAACCTGTGACGATAGGAACTGTAGTTGTTGTTAAGGATGACAATACGCATCCTTTATCGTGGTCACTCGCGGTTGTATCAGAGGTGTTTCCCGGGAAGGATGGTGTAATTAGAGTCGTCAGAATTAAGACTTCTTCTGGTGAATACATTCGTCCTGTAACTCGGCTTTGCCCGTTACCCACGCAATAACTCCTACGCTTTTGAATTATTTTTTAGTTCATAAGTTTTCATTCCTTTTATTTTTTTATTTTGTTTATTCAATGTAGAGGAAGAATCCTCTAAGCCCCCCGAAGTTGGATGCGCCAGTACCGACGCATACATATTTTTTAGTTTATGTATTTAATGGTATTTATTATAATTATTATATGTCAACACTCACGCACTAAACGCATCTTACTTTTATGTATTGTCTATGGCAACACTATCCCGCCCGCTTCCTACATTCACATTCCGCCATAGCTATTGGAAGATACGCACGCACCCGTCTCTTAACGCTCCGCTCCGCTATCGGCCGCTGTGATTACCCATCATATCGCGCTACATCGCTTATCATCAGCCACAGTCTCGAGAGTTACGGTTATAACTCCTGTGTGCATATTTCGCGGTCGTGAATCAAGACCCCGAACGCAAAGCTGGGAGCAGCGCCTACCTACCAACAAGAGTTCAAGGTAAGTGCACTTCCACTTACAGTACATGAAAAAAGCTGAAATACCTATTACATGATAAGTGTTCAAGAGTTCAGAACCTCATGTATGGTAAGAAAATATGGAGCTGAAACTGTGCAATCGACTCGGTGTATTAATACTTAAACATGTGGTGCTCTGTGGCCGTTCTAATGCGCTATTAGCTTCACAACTGCGTATTTGACTCGGAGGAAGCGAAACCGCAACTGAAGTACGGCCGCGGCCATCTTGGATGAATGATGCAGGACTTTAGTAACAAATTATCTGAATTAGAAAGTTTGTGAGTAAGACTAAAGGATGAGCGGTGAAAATCGTTACAGGAATATATTATAGCCTGGCATAAAAATAGGCTACTTTTTATCCCTGGAGTATGTTTCTATGAGATGCGGGAACTGGAACAAGACTCCTCGCGGGCAAAGTCGTTTAAATTTGTAAGCGCTGCTGATATTATTGCCTAAGAGTACAAGTTGAAAAGCACGGGAGACATAGCACAGAGACATATCTTTGCTGTCCAAATCAACGTCGATTAAGCGCTCCATTAAGATGTCAAGTATGTCTTTTATGTTTGTCCGCGTATATTTATATTTAGAAAGAAATATACACATTAATAACGAATACATATTGTAATTTTTCGGCACGCTTGTCGCCAAAGAAACTAAATTGATTGAATCGTTAGGTATCCATATATGGTGTTGCAATAAGAATTAATTAATATTGTGTGTAAGATATATCTAGAGCAACTGAAAATACACTACCCACAATACAACCTACTCGACTTAGTACCGATGAAACTGATCCACGCCCAGTGTAGTCAATAAATTTACCACATACACGTCAAAATAATGATATAGAGGACGATACAGAGCTCATAACTGGTTTCTATATTATACGATTAATGTTCCGCTAATATTTGATGGTACTCAATTGGATATTACAGCGAAAATCCTAAAATCTATTTTAAAAATTGGTGGTCTGTGCCGAATCTGAATCAAAAATTTCTCATGAAAAGCACATGACATTCCATATTAAAATGAGTAACATGTAACAACTATGGAACCCTAAAAAGACAATGAATAGGTCATTGTCTTTTTAGGGTTCTATAGCCAACTGGCAAAATCGGAACCCTTATAGATTCGTCATGTCTGTCTGTCTGTCCGTCCGTATGTCACAGGCACTTTTCTCCGAAACTATAAGGCATATGCTTTTGAAACTTGGTGAGTAGATGTATTTTGTAAAGCGCATTAAGATTTTTTATATAAAACTAGAAAAAAAGCAGTAATTTTTGGATACTCAGAACTGAAACTCAATTTTTTTTTTCACTAAACCGATACTTGTGGTGTATCTATGGATAGGTATTCAAAAATGCTATTGAGGTTATTAACATCATTTTTTATAAAGTAAATAGTTTGCGCAAGCGACACTTCCAAAGTGGTAAAATGTGTGTGTGTCCCTTCTAACTTCTAAACTAAGAGAATGATAAATCTAAAAAAAATATATGATGTAGGTACATTCCTATAAAAACTACCAACGAAAATTGGTTTGAACGAGATCTAGTTGGTAGTTTTTTTTAATAATTCATAAACTGAAATTTCCGCCTAGAAAAATCATTGCCTGGCCTCCATGCCCCAACTGCCCATCGTTTCAAACGCTACTGGTAACACGGTGTAGCGCGACGCCAAATCTGCATACTTTACGTGCTTCCTGCCAGCCGCGTCTTCTGCCGCAGCTGCAGGAGCCATATTTTGTTACTTAGTAAAATATGATGAGTGTATATCCCACTAATATTATAAATGAAAAGTTTGTTAACATTAGGTATTTGGAACTTTGTTACTCAATTTCGTTCTAACGGATCGGTTTTAAAATTAATTTAAATTCGATTTTGGTACAGGGATAGATTATAGTCTGAAATAGTAATAGACTAATGTTTATCCCTAGAATATTTTCCATAGGATGCGGAGGTGGGAACAGTATTCCACTCACGCTATCACAATTATGTCTCTATGTTCCCTTGTGAAGCAGATGTTTTAGACAACACGTGAATGCTGCTCTATTTTTTCACCAATCCTATTAGCAAATAGAAATTTTATTTTTTGCACATATGTACGTTATTGAATTCGAGGCACCTTTTAAAATTACATAAAGATGTAATTCTTTGCGAAATAAGTCCTTTATAAACGCATAACTTGCTAGCTAAGCTAGACTAGCAGTATTCTCACACTGACTACGCTGTTAAATCATAGTGCACCGTTATACCGACGTTTGTAATTTATTACTGCCATAAAGTTTTGTAATAATATTGCAGAGGGAATCAGCAATAATACCTACTAGGAACTCTGTGTTAGTAGTACAACATTTATGTGTAGTATGTACATACATAATTTATTATAATGTCACTTAAAAATAAAATCATGACTAATGTATAATGACGTGGACAAAATTGCGCCGGTCAGCTAATAACAAATAATATTATAAAAACATATTAACTGATACCTTCTTTATCTATACTTCTATACTAATATTAAAAAGAAGTAAAGTTTGTGTGTTTGTTGAATGGTATGGGGTAATCTCGGGATCTACTGAACCGATTTTAAAAATTCTTTCACTAATAGAAAGCTACGTTATTGTGGAGTGTCATAGGCTATATAGCATCACGCTACAACTAATAGGAGCGGAGCAGTAATAGTAAATGTTTCAAAAACGGGGGACGACGGAAACAGGTAATACTCTCTCTTATGTGGCGCAAACGAAGTTGCGGGGGTCAGCTAGTTCATAATAACATCATAGGAGAGTGCCGTAAGACGTAAATATTGCAAAACCTCGAAATATAGGGAGGGTCTCTCAATTAAAAATTAATTTAAAGAATTGGGTTGCATTGTTTAAAGCTCAAAGAGAATAGGTACAAATTAAAATAATCCCGCTCTCCTTTTTTTTAAATTAGAATTTACTGCTTAAATGTGTTATTTTCAACGTAAGAGACATGAAATTGCGTACACCGGTCTTTTCCCGGTCGGTCGAAAGTCGTGTATCGCGACTTTGAAAAAAAAAAGATGTGTGTCACTCGATGACTGTCGCGGTAAAGCTATTGCATAGCATTTTTATCAACTATCTAATATATAAAATTCTCGTGTCACAGTTTTCGTTGCCATACTCCTCCGAAACGGCTTGACCAATTCTCATGAAATTTTGTGAGCATATTGAGTAGGTCTGAGAATCGGCCAACATCTATTTTTCATACCCCTAAGTGACCGGGAAGCGGGAATAACATTCCACGTAGGCGGAGCCGCGGGCATCAGCTAGTCTTATATATAAAATTCTCGTGTCACAGTTTTCGTTTCCGTACTCCTCCGAAACGGCTTGACCGATTCTCATGAAATTTTGTGAGCATATTGAGTAGGTCTGAGAATCGGCCAACATCTATTTTTCATACCCCTAAGTGAACGGGAACCGGGAATAACATTCCACGCGGGCGGAGCCGCGGGCATCAGCTAGTGCTAGTATAATTATTTCTACAAAGGAATATTTTGGGACTTTTGGACTTTTGGAGTTTTGGCCTTTTGGGCTTTTGGACTTTTGGACTTTTGGACTTTTGTACTTTTGGACTTTTGGACTTTTGGACTTTTGGACTTTTGGACTTTTGGACTTTTGGACTTTTGGACTTTTGGACTTTTGGACTTTTGGACTTTTGGACTTTTGGACTTTTGGACTTTTGGACTTTTGGACTTTTGGACTTTTGGACTTTTGGACTTTTGGACTTTTGGACTTTTGGACTTTTGGACTTTTGGACTTTTGGACTTTTGGACTTTTGGACTTTTGGACTTTTGGACTTTTGGACTTTTGGACTTTTGGACTTTTGGACTTTTGGACTTTTGGACTTTTGGACTTTTGGACTTTTGGACTTTTGGACTTTTGGACCTTTGGACTTTTGGACTTTTGGACTTTTGTACTTTTGGACTTTTGGACTTTTGTAGGTACTTTTGGACTTTTGGACTTTTGGACTTTTGGACTTTTGGACTTTTGGACTTTTGGACTTTTGGACTTTTGGACTTTTTGACTTTTGGACTGTTGGACTTTTGGACTTTTGGACTATGGAAAGTATAATTTTGCAACGGTTGCTCTACGTTCTACAGACATCAGATGAAACCAAATATAAGTACTTGATCTGTACTGAACCAATGATATGGTTTCTTTTATGGGTATATTTATAGAACATGCAGCTTGTCGCGTAACTACTCGTACAAAATGCATTTACTTTACAATGGATTGAGTAATGAGGACTCGATATTTATGAGCCGTCTCGCGTCGGCTTGATTGATTGATGAATCATAAAATAAGTTGTCACTAAATATCGACACAATCTCCAAAACCCATTGTTCTACCATTTAAACTATTGTAGACATTTGTATGGCGCATTTTAAATTTTCTAATTCTTAGGTACTTACATATACATCGAAAATATGTTTTCTGGGATACAAACATTTGTGTATTACAGAAATATTCGTCCGACCCGATTCAATTTCCAAAAGCTACTTTTAGTATGGGTTTTTTCATTGGTGGTGGCACTAAGTAAAACATAAAAAGGATTACTACCGACGACACACACGAGGACACGTTGTATTTTTTATGAGTATACATGACTTTGATGTATCGCAGAGTGTCGGCAGTCGGACTCTGAATATTTATGAGAACGTAGGCCGTGGATCTCACGTCGCTCGAGTAGCCTGCCGACGGTCTAGAAACCGTATCACCATTATTCATGAACTATATTTTATGCTTAGGCTTGGTTAAACTCGCTTTATTTCAGTATCGCTCTAGCAAGCACTCGTAACCCTGCTTGATCAGTCAGTCAACGATAGCTACATTAAGTATCTTTACTACGATTAGTCCTGAGATTTTGTCCTGCGTAATAGGTGGTGTGCCGTATTGTCGTATTGAAATGGACAGGTGCAGGATGTGACTGCCCGATGTGGATATTTTTCAAGCTGCCCATTCGATCTTCAACTTGGTTTAACGACTGCCATTTTACTGGCATAAATAACCGGCACCAACATTTTAACTTGCGGGGGGCCACAAACACTTTCAACTAATTCTATCAATGCCAACAGCCAAAAATCAAATATAGCTGTTCCTGCTGATCAACGGATGAAGCTCCGATGGCGACATCTTTACAGAATTAGGTAGTCAGAGTCAGCAGTCGCTTCTATCACTGCCAATGGCCAAAATTCAAAATTTTACTGTTCCTAAGTCTGTTCTGAAGTCAATAAATATGCAACCTATGCAACATAAATCTTTCACAGTTTACAAAGCACCAGACCACGCAATGTAATTGACCGTTACATCATACAAATGTTTTTATTTAGCACAATGAAAGATGTGGAAAAATAAACGAAGTTAAATTACGGGTACCGCAGTAATTTCTCTTGTGGACATTTTTTTTGTCTTTATAGGTTATATTTATCAATGTGAACGCCAAGCGGCAAATAAATAGCTTCTTTATTTTACTGATCCTCGGTTTTCACAAAATGATACTTGATACTCTTGAATTGTTTTAGTTTACGCCTTGTAAAACTACCCTAACTTTTGCAAAAGCGCCGCACGAAGTGAGCGTTAATTTATACATATAATAAAACTTAAGAACAGAGATAGCTTACATTTTATTAATATTAAATACATATAAATTATTGCCTACTGAACATTCCACCCCCGATCAAACCCGGCTCAAAGGTGCCCAATACACTCGCAGCGTTGCCGCACTGGATAGCGACAGCTATCCTTAGTACCAGGTACGACCGGGCGTAGGAGTCATGCGTCTTGTAATGGGTGTCCCAGTAAGAGTGCACTTTTTCATTTTAATATAAAAAACATATTTTTTTGAGAGAGTTGTGATTTTTTTATTGAATTGTCAAAAAGACATGTTCCGATTAAGTATGGAACAAAATATCCGTCAAATGGCCTCCACGGCTCTGATGGCAGGCCATTACTCTATTCATGAAAATTTTCATGACTTTTTCACAGAGATGAGGCTGTATCGCACCGATGACTCGTTGGATCTCGGATTAGAGCTTAGGTATTGTTTCTGGTTTATTTGCTTAAACCTGCGATTAGAGAAAACCCCAAAGAAAAAAATCGCACGCCGTTAAAAATCTTGGTGGCCAGTTCACATCAGAATTTATTGAGATATTTTTCCGGCAATCGTTGCTGCAATGGATTGTTTCATGCGCGGTGTAGCAGGTGGCGCCGCGCCGTCTTGCTGAACCACATGCCGTCCGCACACAACGGAAGCACAGGAGTCTTACTGTCCATTACCGACCCAGTTTCTTCATTTTTTTTGACAACTTTTCGAATGGTTTACACATTAGGTGCACTTTCTCGACTGAAAAGTGTTCGTAGTTTGCGAGCGGTCTCAGCATAACTTTCCAAATTTTTGCAATAAGTTTTCACAATTATTACGCGTTGTCCTTTCGAAAAGCGCTCCATTTTTATTAATCGGAACAAATAAATGTGTAAGCTGCCAAATCTCAGAGTCGCCACTTGCACAAAAAAAAATAGCACTAAATTTAAAAAGTGCACTCTTATTGAGACACCCTTTAGCTGTAGAATGGACTTAATCTTTAAGCTCTTTTATGATTAAGCAAACAGGGCAGTTTCATACGCTCCCATGAGTCTGATGAAAAAATACCTCTCCTTTCATTAACCTTATGTGGCGTAAACAAAGTTGCGAGCGTCAGCTAGTTTTGCAAAATGTCTGCGAATATCCTTCCGAGGAAGCCCTCGATGTAAGCACCCGGGGCACCCAACCGTAGGTTGATAGGGAACGTGTTGGTTTTTATTCGGTAAGAGTCCGGCTTAGCGTCCAAAACGGATTTTCCACAATAAAAAAAATATAATGCAGTACAATATTTTGGTCTACAGCATATTATTTAACAGTAGGCAAGTTTTTACAGTTCGAAACTCGACATTCGACAACCGACAATCGAGCTCTCAAATCGCAGACTATATTAAGTACATAAGGTAATTATTGTTGTGTAAAGATTTATTGCAAAGAATTTTAGGAGATTAGGCTCAAACTAAGAATGTCGCGGGACTAGACAATACCTATAGGGTCCAAGGATTATGATGTAACGGTGCTATACCGCCAACCTTACGGCATGGTCAGACAATAGCACCTATTGGCTGACCTGTAAATGATTCGTCTGCTCACTAAACGGTCCATATCTTGGCGAAGAAAATCGCTTTATCGACCCGTCTGGCCAATGTGATACAGTCAACCTGTTTCTAACCATTCTTCTTGGAAGGTCTAAGTTCATCAGTGAACCTTGCCTGACTAATTCGATTAAATTGTTCATTATACTATCTGTTTGTACGTGTAACGTAATTTGTAATACGACCCATTAAATCACGCCTATTTTATCGACAGGATTATTATACGCCAGATATCCTTGAGATATTATTATACGCGATACACAAATACGTATACACAAGCTTGTAATTGATTACCTACACGCTTCTCCGATATTAAAGCGAAATGATACCACAGTAATATGTTATTGTTGTATTGTTTGGTAAATTAATTTCCTTTGTGATCATTAGAGACGTTCAGACATTAAACATATTGGCTTATATTGAACTTGTAGCAAGTATCAAGTAAGTTTGGTTTGTGGTTGTTTGGCGATATTACTTATCTACTAATTAAAGTTTTATAAAACTATAAATTTATACTAATATCATAAAGTCATCTTTCCTGATTTGATTATTTGTTGCAAAGTAAGTTTGGTTTGTGGTTGTTTGGCGATATTACTTATCTACTAATTAAAGTTTTATAAAACTATAAATTTATACTAATATCATAAAGTCATCTTTCCTGATTTGATTATTTGTTGCAATCAACAGGGTCCGAAACTACGGAACCGATTTGATTAATACTTCCACATAGACACATTTATTTCCCGTATTTCCACGGTAGCGGAAAATACACAGTTAAAATCACGTGACTTCAATTACTATTATGTACTTACTTATATGCGTAAAAAATTCTAAGACCATAGTATAAACTTAGAGCAATACAAAGGCAAGACTTTGCCTTGAATAAAAAATTAAGGATGCTTAAAGCGAAAGTAGAATACCTAGATCCCAAAAGAACAGTGAAAGTCTGATGCAAGTTAACAAGTAGCTGAGTCGAATTTTGTAACATGAAAAACTTTATGTACGGCTGGTGTGTGCCGGCGGTCCTCCCCGAGGACGCGGCCACAACAAATTACGGGCAAACAACTTCGAAATAAATTAACTCTCAACTTTCAAGCGTTTTACTTTCTTTTTGTTAGACGAAAAAACAATTTCTTTTGTATTTTGTTTACACTTTAGAGTACTTTGGCGTGGAAATCGGCAAGAAACCATTTTAATTTATACTGATTAACAGGAACGTTCGCGCAATTTATATTGCAACCAAATTATGTACTTACTTAAAAAATATAAAACTATATACAGGCTGAATTTTTGAAAAGGGCTTGGATGACCAAATCCGAAACTATAAGAAATATCTAAAAATGCTCAAAGGAGTTACGAACCCGATTTCGATAAAACTTAAAACCTCATCATTAGATTTTTAAAAAACCAATAATCCTAGCCGGGAATTGAACCCATTGATTTTGAAAAAAAAAATACATCCTTTATTATTACACCATACAATAGTGTCGCTGATAAGGTTCAAATTCTGCGAAGTAATACGGCAAATTTAAGGAAAGTTTGGAATTTTAATAGAATAAAAATCTTTTATTTTTAATGAGACAAATGTTACAATAAAGCATAAAACCTAAGATTCCTGCTATACCTATAATTATTATATACTAGTGTGTGCATAAATAAATAAATAAATAAAAAAATAATAACTATTTACAATATGAATAAATCTAACTAAACTAAATCTAAATAGGGCCCCGTGGCATTGTGCCCAAAAGACTGGCAGCATTCCCCCTTTGAACGGCGATGCCTATTCGTTGGGAGAAATAACTGCCAGCCCTTAGGTAACCAGTTGACTCCACAAGACGCTTCTTCAAAATTTAAAAAAAAATATGCGCATTGGGACCCCATGGCTAGGTCCATGGGGTCCCAATGCGCATATTTTTTTTCGACGGTTTTATTCCAGTCGGTGTCGGTCTCGACACCGACTGGAATAAAATTGTACGACGAGCCGAGACCCTTTTACTTAGTTATTTTTTTATATTCTGCCGCTTCCGCTACCTAAATTTTGTATCATAATTTGTTTCGTTCGAAATCCCAGAATAGATTGTAACTATTCCGTGTTTTAAATCATGCTCAGAATGATTCTTTGGGGAATATTCTAAATGGAATCAATAATAATGAATGCAGTACGATCCTTGAGGTTTCGAATTCAGCTATGTATTGAAAACAACGGTCTACATTTTGAACAATTGATCAGTTAACGTAAGAAAAATAATTAGTATTTTGTTAAAGATGAGCACTTTCCTTTAGATTACCGTATGTCATTACTTTCCAGAATAAGATCCTTAATAGCAACACTATCACATGGTGTACTAATATAAGGTGTGTTTTTTTTTTCAAAATCAATGGATTCGATTCCCAGCTAGATTTATTGGTTTTTCAAAAATCTAATGATGAGGTTTTAAGTTTCATCAAAATCGGGCCCGTGACTTCTTTGAGCATTTTTCGCTATTCCTTATAGTTTAGGATTTGGCCATCCAATCCCTTTTGAAAAATTCATTCTGTATATTGAAATAAAAGGTGTAAATCAATCTACCTAAATGTATTAATTTTGTCATTTTGTCCTGATTATCTTTTGGTTGTGAATTGACATGAAAGCTTGATATGTGTGTATGTATTTATACACATCATACTAACCGACTACTAACATATATGTATTTATATCACGTAATACTAACCGATTAGTTCTACCTACTTCATGAACCGTAGTAGGTAGAACTAATCGGTTAGTATTACGTGCCAAACATCACCAATACCTTCCTGATTCATGGAACTGTCAATATCATAAATATCAGAGAATTTATTAGCCAATAATTTTCACAGGCCTGCCAAAAACTAGTGCTATATTACCAGTATAAATTTTTCATCTTCAAAAATATTTCATAACCCTTCTCAGCTTATCGCATATGAGTACGAACTATTATGTCGAAGAATATATAATGTACATTGTGCAGAAGAACAACCCAATATGACAATACCTACAGCTTTCTCCCAGAAAAAGTTCAAATATCGTCAAACTATAAATTTTGCATGTATTCATTAGATACATTGTCTTTGCTGTAGCCTTTTTGAAAGCCTTCTTAAAATTGAGTACATGTTTTTTCTTATTTATTTACTTATGTATTTATCACACTTATAATAATTTATTATCACTTAAAAAAATAACTTTGAAGGCTAGTTGCTCTGAGAAGCAGTAACCCTCCAGTGTATTGATTAAGAATAGTGTAGTCGTAAACAGGCATGCATACATTTTTGTACGCATGAAATTTCCAGGAGTTTTACTCTCCCTGAAACTAATTCTAAAGAAAATATGTGTATAATCTAGCAAACCATAGCATGTTATTTGTATCGATGAGTGCCATCTACAAGACGTATTCGAATGATGAAAACAAAGCAATCTGTAAAGAATTTTGTCCCAATTTTATATTCAGCAACATAATGCTGTATTCATAATAATACGTTTGCCTCACCTTACATAAAATAAATTAAATTATAAATAGGTACTAACATTTTGTTAATTAAATCCTTTTCAAAGACATTTCAATAAATTTAAAGATAGCCTCACACCCCACTACAATGCAGATTGACACGTAATTTGCGGTACGACTTCAGTTTAATCTGCCAAATTGGACGTGCAAATCTCATTTCTCGGCCAAGAGCCCAATTTAAGATGCAATTTGCGGCTAATTAGACTCTTAAGTACAGGAACAGGTGGTGCCGTAGCGAAACTCAAAGGGAACTGGCAGTAGTCCCGTTATAGGCTGGCAGCTGAGAAAATGCGTTTTAAGAAATGCACGGGGGCTACTTTTGTACTTGTTTCATATGAATATTTCTTTTGTGGTACATCGATTGACTCTCTGTTGCAAATGTATGTTTTTGTTAGTACGCCTTAATGTGTACGAAGTTGCGAGCAAAAAAAAAGAAGCGCAAATTTGTTTACGACACATTAAGGTGCATGAAAGGAGAGGTTTTTTTCATCAGACTCATACATACATACATATAGTCACGCCTTTATCCCGGAAGGGATAGGCAGAGGCATAGTATACGCCCACATTTCACCTTATAGTTTTATGTCCCACGTAATAGGTGGTGAGCCTATTGCCGCGTTGAAATGGACAGGCGCAGTTGAAATTTTTCAAGCCGCCGTAAGGCCTTCAACTTGTCTTAACGATTGTCCTTTTACTGACAACCGGGTTTCATTTCCAGTTTTTCTTCTCTACGCAATGGATTTTTTTGCGAAAGTGTTCCCTTAGTCACCTCTTACGACACCCTCGAGATGTATTGGGGTGGCGACATTTTGTACTCTTACCCTCCGCAACACGGGACCCAATCGCCACAGGGGGTACTTGCCACACCCATAGGAGTGTATGAAACTGCCCTGTTTGCTTATTCACAAAAGAGCTTAAAGAAGTCTATTACAGAAAAAAAATTACATGTCATTGTGGCGTAAATCATGGATTTGCTATATTAGTTTATTAGGCGCTATTAAGCGTAGGTATAATGGTTATACTTAGGTCGGTATAATGGGTGTGTCCTTAATAGTGTCAAAGTAGGGATAGTGATGGAAGGAGATATGGTGGGATGTAAGCTATATATAGGCGTGCGCAATGGTAAAAAAAAAAATCAGGAACTAACTAAATTTTTTATTTTACTTCATACTGTCGAAGAAAATTTACATCAAAGTAAATTATTCTGTAAAATATATTCCACTGAAATAATCAGTGAGTGGCTTAATAGCCCAAGTATTTAACTAAATTTTTATATGTGAAAACGGAAGCTCTGAATGAGCTTCCAAGTTTATATTTAAAAAATCCCCTGCTTATACCCGTAAGCAACTAATATTGAAAATATAGGAGTAATTATCTATTGTTACGTCATATTATTCCTGAAGGAAGGAAATCCCATCCCTGAAGGAAGAATTCGGATGAGTACCTAGTTTTTAAGATAGATTTAAGTTTATTTTGTGAAATCGCAATAAAGGCAGTTATTATATGTAATCGTTGCGTTATTGACTTCAGGACAAAATATATACCCTTACCTAAACTACTGAACCGCCTGGGAACTCCTGGGATCACTCTGGACTTCCCAGAAGCGTGTCATGTTTTTTTTTTTTTTTTTTTTTCGAATTCTTCCTTCAGGGATGGGATTTCCTTCCTTCAGGAATAATATGACGTAACAATAGATAATTACTCCTATATTTTCAATATTAGTTGCTTACGGGTATAAGCAGGGGATTTTTTAAATATAAACTTGGAAGCTCATTCAGAGCTTCCGTTTTCACATATAAAAATTTAGTTAAATACTTGGGCTATTAAGCCACTCACTGATTATTTCAGTGGAATATATTTTACAGAATAATTTACTTTGATGTAAATTTTCTTCGACAGTATGAAGTAAAATAAAAAATTTAGTTAGTTCCTGACTTTTTTTTTTTACCATTGCGCACGCCTATATATAGCTTACATCCCACCATATCTCCTTCCATCACTATCCCTACTTTGACACTATTAAGGACACACCCATTATACCGACCTAAGTATAACCATTATACCTACGCTTAATAGCGCCTAATAAACTAATATAGCAAATCCATGATTTACGCCACATCATGTAAAAATATAATGTACATATGTTACGTTATAATGTAAATAAATATCAATTCTCCGGTGAAAATCAATATTGTTACGGGGGAACTCTAATAAAGTTAAATGTTCAATTAAAGTCCTTTGAGATTGTTATAAACATTTTCTAAATCGCTCTCTTTATTTATTCAAATATCCGCCATGATCCAACCGAAGGTAATATTTTCTTCAAATATTCTTTGAAATTATTTCTTTCTCTCAAAAGCCTTACTTACATTCGCGTTAAAAGCATTTCGGAACTTTTTGATCAACGTTATACGAATATTAATTTAGGTAAGTTAAAAGTTTTATTTTGCGTAAAAGGTGATAACGGAAAAAGCTTCAGATGCAAAGGAACTTCAAACTTTCAGAATTGAGCTAGAAATGTTTGTTTACTTTACAAATTATTTGGATGGACAGTAACTCGACAATTTGACTCAACATTTGCTGCGGAGATCTAAACATTTTAATTTAACATTTTTAGATCTCCGCAGTAAATGTTCATGACGGATGATCATGGCGGATATTTGAATAAATAAAGAGAGCGATTTAGAAAATGTTTATAAAACAATACCTATCTACTTATTTCGGATCAATGACAATTATTCCGTATTGTAATGTATCATAATAATATGCGTACCTAGTACAACTGGTGAAGTATGAGCATATTCTCTGCCAACCCTGTAAATATTTCATGGAAAGAAGCGTGAAAATGCATTTCTTCACGTAATTATATCTTCTGCTTCATTTGTAATACATGTATGTATTTCTGGGTTCCATTCCCGGGTCGGTCCAAATATTTGTGTGAAGCACAAATGTTTGTTTCGGAGTTTGGGTGTTTTCTATGTATAATATGTATGTATTTATAAAACTCATCGTATTGTTTTTGCCCAGTCGGTGTCGAGGTCCATGGGTCCCAATGCGCAAAAATTTTTCAAGAATTTGAAAAAGCGCTTTGTGAAGTCGACTGGTGACCCAAGGGCTGGCAGTTTTCTCGCTCAGCGAATAGGTATTGCTATTCAAAGGGGGAATGCTGCTAGTATTTTGAGCACAATGTCACGGGGGCCTTATTTACGTTTAGTTTGTCCAACAATATTACATACTAAGCGGTAGCTGTCCTCCGGATGAGTCAATCAGAAAAATAGTCCATAGCGATTCACTGCAAAACTATACGAGTAAAATGAACAAAACTAATTCATAAAGAAGACAGTACTTTTTAATTTTCCGTAGGTACAAATTACTAATAATACGTTTAACTTCCTGAATACTCCACTATCCATCATTAGTACAAAGTACTTAAATCATGTTAAACATAATGAATTCTCTTTATCTGCCTTTCCTAAACAAAGTTAAAACTAGAATTAAACTGACTCCAATACGTACATAAAACTTTAGTTGACCTGGTATTCCCGACGCCTTATCATCGCTTTGAAAGTACACTTACTTTAGAAAATAGATTTTATCGGTTGCCCCTAACAATAAAACTACAGAAAAGTTAAAGATTTTGTGGTATGATACTGTTCTAGTTCAGGAAAAAGTTTAAAACAAAACCACAGCAGTTTTGGTAAACTACAAAGTGGGGTATTATCATTGTTACAAGTTTGAAATAGAATTATTTGAAAAACGCGACTCACAAACCATAAAAAATAAGGACTTAGTGTCACACTACTATAACGTAAACTGTATCACATTTTCCTTTGGTGAGAATGATTTGCACTTGAACTTTTTAGGGTTCCGTGCCCTAATGGTAAATCAATTACTGAGACTCCACTGTTCTTTTGTCAGACGGTCTGTCTCCAGGTCCTGTGTCTCAAAAACCGTGATAGCTATACATAGTAATTTCCACAGATGATGATCTATCGCCACATAACAACAAAATACTGAAATAAGAAAAATAAAATTAAGAGTGCGTGATTTTATGTTATACCGATTCTTATTGTACGAAACCCTTCATGTGCGGGTTCGACTGGCACTTGACAAGTTTTAATTTTACCCAAACATATACATTAGCCGCTATTTTCATGCTATACCCACGATAAGACGAGGTTATATTCTGTACTACTTTAGATCCGCGTTGCGATTCTCCTTTTGTAGAAACTTACAAGTTATCTCGGTCAAGACACGGCTTACTTGGAGATTGTTTCGCTTCTGTTAATTCATTTGATTGGGTCTGTTTCCAAAAGATTTATTTGCTAAGTTTAAATTGAAAATCATTCAATGTTTATGTGGTTGAAACGCTCGTAGCACCGCTAACTCAATGCTCCGTATACAATTATTAGGTTAAGCATATGGTGTTTTTCTGATAGTTGACCATTTTTGATAATATTTCCATTTAATTACCTGCTACCGTTTCCGTGCTTCATAAGACATTTTTTTATTAAATGAAGCTGTTGGTTTGGTGTGCTTATTGTATGGTAGTCGTAGGCTTTATGATCGACGAAAAACCGTAACAGTAGGCGGTCACAGTTCGTCTCTGTCCGTATGCTACATGATCATCACTTTCGATCATTGTCGATTTCAATAAAATGAATGTTGTGTTGGTAACTATATTATGACGACTGACTAAAAGGCTTCCATACTTTGTGCTTCTCACAGGATGGTGTTTTTAATACCCATTTTTTGTCATATATTTGTTAAATTTTTACTCTGTAATTTTCTTTAAGCTACAAATGTTAGAAGAACTGTAATGTTGTAATCTTACATTTTAATATGGTATGAAATGATGTACAGGTTGTGTTTGTATTAGAATCTTCAAATAATATTAAAGAATAAGTACCAATTTATTATAATATTAGCTAGACTGAACTACAATAGCTTCACAACCGAAATAAACATGCTTTGCTTACTTGCTCTCCAATATTCACTACACCAGTGTGTCCATCACCAGATTTTGACGAGCGCTGCACAATAGTTACTGGCCGGCTAGCAATATACGAGTAGCTATCCAGGCAGCCTGGGGTACAGAATAAATTCTATGCCGCTACGATGTGATTTCATTCGGAATCTCTGATCAAGAAATAAACATACTCGTATAACTCCTTTATATCCTGAACTTACTTACGTAAAATTGAAAATATTGTTCTCTTTTATATAAACTGAGTCTATTACACTACAGGCCTCAAAAGAAGCTTAAATTGACTAAGTATGTGTAAATGTGAAAACGTACAGTTGTTGACTTCTTTAGCACGGCAGTTTCATGCTACCGTAATACGACCGAGGCGTTCAAGTTAAAGTAAGTAACTGTACGACAAAAATATTTCTAATAACTTTTTGTTATAAGCTGTCAACGAATTAGCATAATTATATTATCAGTACCTAATACTGATAATATATGCTAATTTGTTTTTTGTTTTGTTTAAGTACACAATTGTGGAGCGTGCTAAGTCGAAAGTCACCGCAAGTTAAATATTTTTGATATTCTAATTTCCATAATACCTCAACATTATGTTTCCCTGAAACTGTTTATAATTCATCAGATAAAGTAAAACTGTAGATATTATGGGAAACTGGGGCCACTTGATCCCCACCTTTTGTTTTTTATCCCTAATTTCTATATTAAGTATCCGATTAAAAAACCGTTGGTACTAAAATACGCGAAATTTATTTGCTTATAATTGCTGTAAGAGCCAAAGACATGAATATCTAAATTTAGTAGCTATTTGACTGAAATCAATAATAAGATATCGTACCATGTGTCCCGTATATATGTAAGACTTGATCCCCCCGGTCTGGATAACTTGATACTGGGGGATCGTTTTCCATATTTAGGTCACATGATACCATTACTAAGGAGTTAAATAAAAAATATCTTGTCTGTTAATTCATTTTTGAAATCACATATTTCTTCATATATCCAATATCACGGTTTGTTGGTAGCTCTTGTGGTCCCGCGGTTTTAGTGTTCTGTATCACTGCAGTAAGTGACTTTCACTAAGAATCAGTCCTTGGATCTTATGGAGAACATCGTTCCGGATTTTATACCTCAGAGACATCCATAGCATAGCTCGTTCCATTGCTCGCTGTGCAACTTTAAGGGCATGGACTAGCTTTTTTTTCGTTCCCTGGCACCATTTTTTGGGCACCTTCTCTGGTTTTCTAGACTCTGGGCATATTGTTCTGCAATGAATTTAAAAAAAAAGGTAGGGGACACTTCAGCCAGGTGGATAAAATCTCCCATAATAAAGTGTACCAAGTATATCCTGAGTTATTTGAGGTTATAAACAATAGTAGATTGTACTACAAGTGCATAAAAGAAGCCATTTTATACGAGACGTTTATCCGCCCGAGCCAAAGGCGAGGGTGGATATTAAGTCGAGGATAAAATGGGTTTTATGATCGAGTTATACACTCTGCTTTTCACTTCGATTGCAAGGAAATGAAACTGTGATATTGTAAATAAAAGTCTTTAATTAAAATTAAAAGTAACATTTGAACAATTTTGTACATTCAATGTAATAGTTTTTCCTGGCATATTTACGGTATGCGTTTGAATTTGTGACTTAGGTAGCGTTCGGACATTTAGGCATGGGTAACGAGACCTATACTGCCTAATCATAAGTTCATTTTATAATATTTTTTCACTCATAATACTATCTGATTTTTAATGTTTCTTAATTTATATAGAACACAGAAAGTACAAATTAAATGTAACAAAAAAAACAAGTTATTTAATAGCGTTTTATTATGTTTGGTTCATAGAGTAACACGATCTTCATGGTACCGTCTCTACGGTCTAGTATGGCCATATTGTTTTAGAAGAAGAAAAAGAACTTTATGCACTCTAGTGCATAAAGTTCTTTTTCTTCTTCTATGCGGACTAAAACAACATTTTATGCTCTAGCATAAAATGTTGTTTTAGTCCGCATACACCCAGCATAATCAAGAACTTTACGAGCATAAGAAGTGAAAAATATTTTCAAATGTCTGTTATATAACCACTTTATTACGTAAAGAAAGGCTAATAATAGATAATGGCTCGTATTAAATGCATAAACACTGAAAAGTCCTATTCTCACCAAAATTTTCTTTCTGCCGCAACAATTACTTACTCGCCCGCCGTTTGCAAAAGTGTCAAATGTGATAGATGTACCATCTTTAGAAAGTTATCGGGTACCATATATTATACAATCGATATTGCCACTATAAAACTAAATACTGCTTATACAAGTTCTATAAATCTTGTGTACCTAGTCTCCCGTAAGGATCAAGTATCCCCAGTTTCCCCTATATATTGCACCAGTAGGTAAGTGAATAAAAACTTGAATATCTGTAGCTAAAAAGCTTTTCCTTGATTAAGTTAGTAACTTGTAGACTTTGTGTGATGATTTAATTCTAGCTAACTTATTTATTTGGTCTTTTATATTATGGTAAGAATGGTATCAGATATGATAGCCTCGTCAAGAGATTGGCTTAAAAATTGCTATTAGAGAAGGCACAAAACACACCAGCCTAACTTCTAATGTATTGTAGTATAAAGTGGGAACTCACAAGAACCTTCTAAGACCTCTTTTAAAAACCCATACTGTAGGAGTTTGTTAAAACTAAGGTAGAAAGATATACTGTTATCACTATTAATTTTGTCATCAATTTAAATTCATTCATTCTCGAAGTAATCGTTTTATTCCAAGAAACCTTAGCCATTAGCATCACTTGTATCTTAAATGTCTTTCAACAGAAGCAGTAAATCCAAGACTTAAGAATTACTCAAATAAAGTAATTTCTGTTCAAAACATTTCATTCAGTAAAGCTTACGGGATTTGAAGCTTCCCAACTTTGTGGTTAAATATTCATTTTACTTTGTTAGAAAACTTTTACAACGATCTTTTCTTGTGAAACTAGTCTTTAAACGGACTTCTGTAGAATTTAATTCACTTATTTTGTGTCCAGGATCAGAAGATCATTTACTATTACATTGTTAAGAGAGGTTGAACCAGTACAGTCTAAATTATCTGCTTAATTTCAAAATTACAGTAAAACGTTATTTTTAGATTCATATATTTATTAACATTCTAATTATCCTAACTAAACCTAAATAAGACCCCGTGCCAGAGACTGGCAACATTCCCCCTTTGAAAAGCATACAAGACTCAACTAGGCGTTTCTTTTTAGAATCTTAAACAATCTATGCGTATCAGGATCCCATGGACCTAAGGTCTTGACACCGACTGGAATAAAACGATAGGAAGAGTAGAAACCCTTGTACTTATTGTTAGATTTCTAAATTTGCCACACATTATTCATTACGTAATGTTACTTCGCTTATATGCCTGTATTTACAACGTAATGTTGTGTATTACAAAATGATAAAGACACAACATATAACATTTTCGTAGCTATTTACTTTCTTTTTAATTCATATTTAACAAAATATAAAAGGCAAAGTGTGTCTTTTGCTATAAAGCTCGCTTGCGAATTCAAAAGAAAGTTGTCCCATAACTATTTAACTTGATACATTAAGCTTTTAAGGAATGTAAACTTCGACTGACTCTGTGGCGCAGTCGGTAGTATACTGCCTGCGGCGCTGGAGGTCGTGGGTTCGATTCCCACCGGAGACAAATATTTGTGTGACCCATAAATGTTTGTCTCAAGAGTCTGGGTGTTTCTATGTATAATATGTATGTATTTAAAAGTATTTAAGTATTAATATCCGTCGTCTGATACCCATAACACAAGCAGGTTATTCCTAGCTTACTTTGGGATCAGATAGCGTTGTGTGAAATGTCCGTGAATATTTATTTATTTATTTACTTTATGTCCACTTTAATGAAAAGATGGCGATCATTCACTGCGAATGCTTAGCAGGTCGTAGAAATATAAAAGGCGCCTTTTTACAGCTCAATATTTGCGATATGCTACGGGATGCTAAACAAATAAATTTATAGCCTGAATAGTCGATTAAAAGCATTTATTATAATCTTTTAGTATTTTATAAATGTTTATTACTCTGCAACTTTATTGTCTGCATATATTTCTACCAAAAAAAAACTAGCTGTGCCCGGCGGCTTCATCTGCGATGTATTTTGAATACCAAAATTTCCCAAAATTATTACTTACAGTATATTTTTTGTGAATGCCTACTTCGTTTGGGAGTCCGGAGGGCTCACAACCGTAGGCTGTTAGGTAGGATACGTGTGTTTTTAGTCGGTAGGAGTCCGGCATAGCATCCATGTAGGATTTTCCTGACGTTAAAAAAATGCCTACGTCATAGTGTTATTTTATCTGTGTGTTCATGTTCCAAGTGATTCTATATCTTAAACAGGTATTTTTTGATTTATTTTGATAGATTTTCCAAGATATTAATGAAGTTTTTAAAGTAGAACGAAGTTCCGAATTAAAAATTAGCTGAGTGGCCGAAAACGTTCCAATAATTAAATAGCAACCTGCCGTATCCCATCTCAAAGAAGCTGTGTTAGCCATTTTAATCTCTTTGGGTATTACGTAATTGAATTCTTTTAACCGCGAGTATAAAGGAAATACAGTGTTTTATCTGAAACTCGAATAACCTAATTGATTTTTAAAATCCTTTTGTTGCTGTTCGAGTAATAATGTAGCATAACAAACTAATCAGAGTATCGTCACGCATGGTGTAGACAGACATTATTTTATATTATATCACTATCGAAGTATAAATCAATAGCTTGACAAAACGTTGTTACATTAGTAGCGAGGTTGTGAGCGATATTCAATTTGACCAATTTGTTTGTATAATCACATTTATTACTATGATTGCCTTTGTTACAGTGTACGTTACCCCAGCAAAAAAGTAGCTCCTAAACTGATTTGAGTGGAACCTATATTTAGAGCGTATTATGCCATATATGTGCGCCGAAAAAAAAATTTGTGCGTATTGACGTTGTGGAAAAAAAAGGAAAAAACGATTTCTGCTGGAGTAACGCCGTTCCAGCAGGAAAATTCTAAACGAATAATCTTAGAGAGAAATATTTTGCATGCACCGAGGGCTCATACTTTTACAAATATGTGCCCTTAAAATAAAATTTGTGCGTCTTAAGGTTTTCGTTATATTGAGTTTTTTGCTGGGGTAACGTTTTGTGAAATGCTGTATCTCGGAAACCACTACATGTGCGCCTCAAGAATAAACTTACACGAGTAGCTCTTAATTTGTGCGAATTTGTGTCATAATCAGATTCAGGAAAATGTGTATAGTTTTCAAGTAATCACGCTTTGTTGAAAATCTGAAAAAAAGTTGCACCACCTAAACGAGAACACCTACGAACTCGCTAAAAACTGTATTCGATCCTGCTCGACACTTACAGTGATCGTAAAAAGTTTCATAAGTGCACATGCATGCGTTAACGAATAATATTACTAAAACTCAAAAAAACGGCGTCAAATCTTTGACATCAAAATACAAAGACTGGCTCAACGCAAGATAAGGAAGTATAAATAAAAATTTTGTGCGTATAATTAAATAATATATGGTGAAAATTCAGCGTGAAATATTTCGTATTTAAGAAGAAATAAACAAAAAACAAAACATACTAACAACGGATGGTTATCCGACTAAATTCGAATGACTACAAAAAAGCGACTGTTTAATACATATCGATGACCTTCTTAACTGAACGGATTATACCTAAAGTGTTGACCGAACAGTCGCGTTCAAAAGTTTGTAACCTAATTTTAGAGTTTAATTATGACCATATCAAATGATAGACCTTGTTGATATGTAATTATTTTTTTATTATTGACTCTTAAACTAATTATTGCATCAAATCACAGATCAAATTTCCTACCTATAAATATCAAAACAAAAATAAAATTATATTATTTATATACTATGTGTAGTCCTTATTAATTTAAATCACAGATCAGGTTTTCATTTAAGTATGAATTTACAAATAGCGAAGTCGCATAATCACAGAAAATCACAGTTTGGTATTAAATCTATCTACAGGGTAATTTTACCTGACTGCGCCAGAAGTAGGGTAATCTTTGTCGAGTGTGTGTACATATGGTTGGCGTTTTTTTCAGCTTACATGGCTTGACGGATTTTAATAATCGAGGTGTCGTTAGATTCGTCTCAATTGAGATAGGTGCCTACTGCATTAAGATACATAATGTTAAAAAATTACCCCCGCAGTTGAGTTTTTGTTTCATTATAATTTACTTGTTAAATCGTCAACCACCTCTCGCTGGCAGGTTCTATACATAATTCCCATCAATATTGGCATCTAAAATTAAAATGATATAAATATGTACCATGTGTAGTCCTTATTAATTTAAATCACAGATCAGGTTTTCATTTCAGTTTTAAAATACAAATAGCGGAGTCGCATAATCACAGAAAATCACAATTTGGTAATTAAATCTATCTACAGGGCTATTTTACCCGACTGCGACAGAAGAAGGGTAAAGGTTCTGTTGACTTTAGGTACATTTACACCAAGCACAGCTCTCAAAACTGTACCTAACCTATATATGTTTACCATGGCTATAACACTGTTATTATGAATAAATAAATTAAGCAATACTTAAGTGTACAAAGTTTCTATATCATTTTTATATCTCTAATTTCATCTTTACCGTCAATGTATCTAAAAAATCTTTTCACATCGAAGCCTCAGGTCTACAGGAATGACAGCAGATTAGCAGATGTACTAGTTGACAGGTGAGTTTGGGTTGGACAGTTTGGCTTGGACAGGTTGGCTTGTGCTTTTAACACTGTTGGAAATGCATTCTGGACCCATAGGATAACCCGGGGGTGCCATGTTAACTTATGAGAAGGATTGTGCCACATCCAGGAATAATACATTCCGTACTCATGGTACCCTCCAAAAGATATCCCTGGGGGTGTCATATAATCTTTGGAGGAGGGTCCATGGTACCCCTAGGATTCCGAACCCATGCCACAACCCCATGAGGTACCATTGTGGGTGCCATGTAAATATTGGAGAAAGATTTGTGGCTCCCTTAGGATTGGTCAATCCGGAATAATGGCAAATAAGATATCTCTGTCTCGATATGTAGGTCTTCTTTGCTAGCCCAAAAGGGGCTTATAAATCCAACAATTAATGCATTCCGGACCCATAGCACATCCCATAAGCTACCACTGCGGATGCCATGTGAACTTAGAAGGACCCGTGGCACTCCCCGAAACATTGTGACACGTAGGTAGCCCAAAAAGGTTATATAGACTGTTGATTGATAACACTTGGTGGAACCTGCTGCTCATATTGAATAACACCACTCATACTGTTCTACAACATTTATTTACTTTACAACTGACTGGTTTCGCCTTTCAGCATTCTCAAAGGTAAGGTTCTTATAACTTGATGACCACTATATCATGTTAAAAGGCTAAGGTGACATTATAAGTATCTTAGAGTATTTATTAGGTTTAGGTATATAATTATATACCTAATGTCACCTTAGCCTTTTGATTTCACAACTTTTATCATAATTTTAATAATACCTAACCGGTTTCGCTATTATAGCATTCTCAAAGGTCCTAGGACCTTTGAGAATGCTATAATAGCGAAACCGGTTAGGTATTATTAAAATTATAATAAAAGTTGTGGAATAGTACAAGTGAGTGAGTTTTCATAATGTATAACAAGTTCCATCAAGTGCCAACAATCAAAATTATAAAGGTTACACTGTTCATTAATGAAAATACGAGTTTATCTGGACGTGTACGCTTTAAAAAGTTTCTATAGAGTTCCAAGTCTGCAATTTTGTCCAAAAGAACGTAAAAACACATTAATGACAATAAAAATGCTAAATTTAAACGTGAAATCTTAGTCCCCCCCTTACTAATCTAATAATTCACCAATTAGAACATAGAATCTCACATTATTAATAAATAATTATTCATGGATGTGGCCATTTTACGAATTTCCATACAAAACTGTCAATTCAGATGATTTACAATGAGATTCATTATGAGATTCTTCAAGACAATTTAGTGAATGACAATTTAGTGAAGAGAAACACTATAAGATCCATAAAAGAAACGTACAATGTGGCCTTTTTAGGCCCACTGTTGTTATCGATAAACGCATCTACACATACAACGCGCATCTCTGTGTATGTGTGACGTCATCCATAAACAGTGCAAGTGTGACAGAGAGCATGATGTGCGCTTTTTCTTTTGCATGTTTTATTACCTCCGCCTGCCACGAGCTGTTCTTTTGACTTTTTTTATAATGATGAATATGAATATGATATATTGATAGTATCGAACCTAGTGTTAATTACCTTTTTATTTATTAACTTACTTTTATTTAGTGTCTGCCTCTGTGGCGCAGTCGGTAGTAATATCGCCTGCGGCGCAGGAGGTCGTGGGTTCAATTCCCATCGGAGACAAATATTTGTGTGGCCCATAAATGTTTGTCTCAAGAGTCTGGGTGTTTCTATGTATATAATATGTATGTATTTAAAAGTATAATTATACCTAAGTATTAATATCCGTGGTCTGATACCCATAACACAAGCAGGTTATTCCTATTACTTTAGGATCAGATAGCGTTGTGTAAAATGTCCGTGAATATTTAAAAAAAAACTGTGTCTGTGACACAAGTATGTCACGTTTTTGCTTTTTTCTACCTACTCTTTTATAAGTAGTAGGTAGTATAAACTAATTTTAATGCAAATATAATATGGATGTACTTAATCATGTGCAATTTCGCGGAAACCGCTGGTAAGAATATAATCCAAGAGCAAGTTTATTTAATTTAATAGTACTTTTCTACTTCACTGTACTCAGACACAATACGTTTCAAATTGTTCGAGAGTAAAATTAAGAAGGTCATCGATATGTATTAAACAGTCGCTTTTTTGTAGTCATTCGAATTTAGTCGGATAACCATCCGTTGTTAGTATGTTTTGTTTTTTGTTTATTTCTTCTTAAATACGAAATATTTTACGCTGAATTTTCACCATATATTATTTAATTATACGCACAAAATTTTTATTTATACTCCCTTATCTTGCGTTGAGCCAGTCTTTGTATTTTGATGTCAAAGTTTTGACGCCGTTTTTTTGAGTTTTAGTAATATTATTCGTTAACGCATGCATGTGCACTTATGAAACTTTTTACGATCACTGTAAGTGTCGAACAGGATCGAATACAGTTTTTAGCGAGTTCGTAGGTGTTCTCGTTTAGGTGGTGCAACTTTTTTTCAGATTTTCAACAAAGCGTGATTACTTGAAAACTATACACATTTTCCTGAATCTGATTATGACACAAATTCGCACAAATTAAGAGCTACTCGTGTAAGTTTATTCTAGAGGCGCACATGTAGTGGTTTCCGAGATACAGCATTTCACAAAACGTTACCCCAGCAAAAAACTCAATATAACGAAAACCTTAAGACGCACAAATTTTATTTTAAGGGCACATATTTGTAAAAGTATGAGCCCTCGGTGCATGCAAAATATTTCTCTCTAAGATTATTCGTTTAGAATTTTCCTGCTGGAACGGCGTTACTCCAGCAGAAATCGTTTTTTCCTTTTTTTTCCACAACGTCAGTACGCACAAATTTTTTTTTCGGCGCACATATATGGCATAATACGCTCTAAATATAGGTTCCACTCAAATCAGTCTAGGAGCTACTTTTTTGCTGGGGTAACGTACACTTTGTTACATTCTATTTCTGTTATTAAATTGTTTCAATCAATAGCTATGATTATTAACTAAATTAGGTTAATATAAAACAGGGCAAGTGCGAGTTGGACTCGCCCATGAAGGGTTCCGTAGCAGCAAGTAACATAATATAGAAGTGCTTGTATTTCGTTGTAGCTTTGATTGATGTTTTCACACGTTCGCAGTGGTAGTGATTTTCTAGGCAAAAATTGCGGTTTATGACGTATTTAAAAAAAAACTACCAACTAGATCTCGAAGGAAGTATCTCTTGCCTAAACTATTCACTTTAGAAAAAAACAATCTTTAAAACCTCAATAGCATTTTTGAAGACCTATCTATAGATACCCCACAAGTATGGGTTAGATGACCCCCAAAATTTACTGCTTTTTTTCTAGTTTTATGTAAAAATCTTAATGCGATTCACAGAATACATCTACTTACCAAATTTCAACAGCACAGTCCTTATAGTTTCTGAGAAAAGTGCCTGTGACATACGGACGGACAGACAGACAGACATGACGAATCTATAAGGGTTCCGTTTTTGCCATTTGGCTATTATCATGGTTATAATAATCACTTGAGAGATATTTACGACGCATCTAGAAGACGTTAAGTCGTTGGTCCCGGTTGCCAGTAGAATGGCAGTCGTTAACCCAAGTTGAAGGCCTTTAAGCGGCTTGAACAAATTCAACAGCAGGCAGTCACAACCTGCGTCTGTCCATCTCAACACGGCGCGCGGTGAAATGCGGGCATATAATAATATGCCTCTGCCTACCCCTTCATCAAGTCTTGAGTTCTGGAGACCGGTTTTCTCTTGATGCGATTCTAGCTCAGTCTGTTTTTTGGTAGCCCCGACAATGCGACTATTGTTGCTTGAGACTAGTGTTGGTAAGTCGCAAATATTTTTAAATTAAATTAAACTAATTACCAAAGTCCTTGATCAATGATCATGATCAATAAGTTACTAAACGGATATCAATATAGGTCCAGTGTCCAGCAAACTTTTTATTTGATTAAATAGAAATTTTATTTGGTAAACAGATGTATAAAGGTCATTGTTACGTAGGATCGTCTACTATAATACATCTGCACAATGCTACCGTGTATCATTTCAGAGTCATATCTCCAAATGTAATCTGGTTGCTTGTTTTTTGCGGGTTGATATTTATGCGAAATGTAAGGCTTCTTGCTAACATAAAATAAGTGCTGTGACACCGACTAATTAACGTCATTAGGGACGTACAAAGATAATGTGGTCCAACAGACTGTAAAATGTCAAACCGCTCGAGCTACTACTTGTTTTGATACAACAAAAAACAGAATGTGCCCATTAATGGCTTTGTCGAGTGGATTAGAAAGAAATAGGCCCATTTTGTTGTGGTGTCACCGACCTTTAATAACTTATACCTGTAAATAGGTGAATCTGTAAATAATATAGTTGTTATGGTTTTACACTACCACTTTATTTGACATGCTTCTAAATGCGTCATTTATTAGTAAATGAGATGTTTCTTGTGTGACTTATCATTGGTAGTTCACTCTATCGGCAAATCTTAGTTACGGGATTACATGGGCTCAGTTACAGTTTTCAGGCTACAGTCGATTATCGGTTACAACTTCAGAATCACTAAACATGTAAAATAGATGATACAGTACTAAACATAAGTATCGGGTTTGAAGAAATAATATACATAAACCAAAACTGAATCTCGTAACAGTCTCAGGAGAATGACCTCAGTTCATATCTGCGACCTGATTCAGACCGCAAAAGAAAATATGGACGAGGTCAAATGCCAAAATAGGAGGATAGGATAGGAGCGAACCTCATGCTGATTATCTGGCAACGTTTGAAATTGACAAAATTTGTATTCACATCTATGTTGACTAGGTTGTCTTTAGACTCACCAATCCATCCATTCGTGTCACAATTTCATGAGCTTATAACGCCATCTCATTATTTTGTTAGCAAAAATATTATTGAATAAACTTAGTTCTCTTGGGTCCTTAAGGTACTATTGTAACATAAGCGTACCTTTTTGAGTTGAATCACGTTCGAAAAATGTTTGCTGATCAAATATCTGACATGGTCAGGGCACACAAATAGGTCCAGGGCTAATTATCGAAACCGCCCATCACACTCCACAGGAGACGTCTTATGAATCTTATGGAGTAGGTATCTAAATCATCTTTGAGGCGAGTTTTGGCATTACCGTGTATGTATGCATCTGTTCAGTTGCCTGCAGGAGAGCAGTTTTCAGATAATTGAGATGGTCACGATTCAGAATTTTTTTTTTTATACTACTTAGGTGGCAGACAAGCTTACGGCCCACCGGAAGGTTGGTAACCGTAGCCTATAGACGTTTGCAACACCAGAGGCGCTACACACGCGCTGCCGACCCGGGCGCAGGTTGTGACGACCCACAGTTGAAATTTTTCAAGCCGCCCATAAGGCCTTCAACTTGGCTTAACGACTGTCATTTTACCGACAACCGGGACCAACGGCTTATCGTGCCTTCCGAAGCACGGAAACGCTCGTAAATAAATGTCACAAAGTGGTCCACGTGGTGGTCACCCATCCATATCCGGCCATAGTAAATGTTGCTTACTGCAGTGATCGTTTACAGAACACTGAGTCCGCTGGGCCACGAGCGCTTCGAAATTTATGCAGATTAAGAACGAGTTGCATTACAGTAAGCTATGACACTTTTTTCTTTTGAACTCTATGATGCCGCATACACTATAATGTTTATTATTCTCATAGTTAATCGATACTATCGAAACCAATAAAAATCACTGCTGTGATTTATATTCATCGTTAATGACATCAAAGTGTCAATTTCTAATGACACAGCTAACCGGAGCTAACCGTAAAACGGAGCCAATTCCTTAGGGACCGACCGGTGACTGCATATTGTAGGTGAATAGGTAGGTAGGTACCAAATACAGTACACGAGATAGAACATGCGCTTACATAACAATGGTGATGTTGACAACTAGATAGTATCGTGTGCGGTAAACGCTGTTAGTACAGTCAGCTGCAGAGTAAAGTATACAGATAAATACGTAAAGATTATGGCCAACGTGACGAGTGCGTCACGTGGTCATTGCCCCGCGCAGCTCCCTTCCCTGCTGTCTCCACCTACCCATGTATCTATTATTTCAAATATTATGCACTTTGCATGTTTTAAATTATGGTATGTTTCCGGCATCAGATCGAACCATATGCCAACAATAACTTACAAAAAGAACTTATTGAACCGGTGAATATACGAAGCCGCATACTCAGGCACCGGTTATCTAATAGACAGCGCCGTATACGACTAGGCTATTGAAACAGTTGACAACAATGGTGAAATTTCTGATAGCGTCATTCATTTCATCTAACGGAGTTAATAACGACCGTATCTCATAGATTTTAAGGTTTAAAATCTATTACAAATACGTATGATAATAGTTTTGTTTAAAATTTCACTTGCCCTCTTATTTTACTAAAATGACATAAGTCTAGATTAAATTTAGAATACTTCTATTTGTTATACTGTAATTGAGGGTAACTTCATTATTACATTGTAAATCGTCATCGTTGCGTCCATGTGTGATAAACTTACTCATCGTAATATTATTCAATTTGCAAAATTTTGAACCTGTGGTTTATTATTTACTGATAGTATGATTATATCAACAACTTTTTAAAGACTTAACTATTGATATCTGAATATGAAACAAGAATAACGAAAATGGAGCGATATATGGGTATAACCGGTAAGATTTACGTTATACACGATACATTAACTTTTGTTTTATTTTTGTGTATTTCAATTTCTTTTTTTTACAGAGAAAAACTGTTCATAGTTGAATAATAATGTGCACACAGATATCAAGCCAGCGGTGGTGTAAGATGTGATCATAAAGGCACTAAATTATATAAAGATAAATTGAGCAGACGTTTAACGCTAAAAAAATGGATTGATATGAAATTATGCAAGAGATTAACACTAGGTTAAAAAAAACTCTCACTAAAATTGAGTTCTGATTATTATTTTTGACATTTTTTGTTTATAATATTGCATCAAATTTTAAAAGTTTGAATGTTTTAGGTTTCTGGGGATGAATGTCTTCAATGGGCCCAAGTGAGCTAATGGAAATAGTTGACCGCATCAGCAGCAAATCCAGAAGGTTAAATTTACGTGATTTAGGATAATTCTTCGTAGCATTTGTCTCGATTCGTGTAAATATAAATAAAATAAATAAAATAAAATAAAATTTATTCCCTTTGAAATTTTTAAAAAATTATTTAGGTTTGTCAAAATTTTTGTGACTCTACCGGGGGTTCGGAAATGCTACAGACTGAGAAGAACACCCCAAGAAACTCAGTCCGGTCCCTCTTATTCATCTTATTATCTAATACAGTTTTTTTTTTAAATGTAGAAAGGAGCAATTCGTGTCACTGCCAGGCAGTCTTGTCTTCTAGAAAGTCTTTAATGCTATAGTAAGCTTTCTGGCACAATTTAAGTTTTACTAGTTTTTTAAATTTATTAACTGACAAACCTGTTATGGCTGTCGGCAATGTATTGTACATTCGAATACAATTGCCCGCAAAAGAATTGCTTATTTTATTAAGCCTAAATCTAGGTACAGCCAATTTATTCTTATTTCTTAAGTTTAGGTTATGGATATCACTATTTTTAATAAATTTACTGTTATTTTTATGAGTATATAATAAGTTTTCATATATGTACTGTGAATACACAGTAAGGATGTTGATATCCTTAAACTTTTCTCTTAATGACTCCCGAAACCCCATACCATAGATAGCCCGGACAGCCCTTTTCTGCAACACAAAGATACATTCGATGTCGGCAGCGTTACCCCATAATAGTATGCCATAGGTCATAACACTGTGGAAATAGCTAAAGTAGACAAGACGCGCTGTTCTAATGTCTGTCAGTTGTCGGATCTTTTTAACGGCATAGGCTGCAGAGCTCAGTCTGCCCGAGACTTTCTCGATATGAGGCCCCCACTGCAAGTTGGAGTCTAACTTTATGCCCAGAAAGACAGTTTCATCGACCAATTCTACTTGATCATCCCTAATCCTAATACTGGTGTTAACGAGCCTAACATTTGGCAAGGTGAATCTAATACATTTTGTTTTAGTTTCGTTTAACAATAAATTATTAGCGTTAAACCAGTGGACTACCCTAGAGAGGGCATTGTTTACTTCGTCAAGATCGCGTTGTCCACGTTCAACTTTAAATATTAAAGATGTGTCATCAGCAAACAAAACTACCTCATGATCGTCTCTTATAAGGTGAGGGAGATCATTTATGTACACTAAAAATAGAAAAGGTCCCAGAATTGAAGCCTGAGGCACCCCCATTGTTACAGCAGAACCATGTGACTGTTTACCATTTATAACTACTTTCTGTACTCGATCTCTTAGGTAAGAACTAATTAAATCCAAGGCCGTCCCCTGGATCCCATAATGATCAAGTTTTTGAATTAAAGTCTGATGCTGGACGCAATCGAAGGCCTTAGATAGGTCGCAGAATACACCATAAGCATCATACGACTCCTCCCAGGCCTCATATATATACTCTAATAATTTGATTCCAGCATCCGTGGTAGACCGACCGCGCGTGAAACCGAATTGTTTAGTATGGAATAGTTTATTTGTATTAAAATGATTTTGCATTTGATTAAGCATTACCTTTTCAAAGATTTTACTAAACGTGGGTAGTACAGAAATAGGACGAAAATTGGACGGATCCGAGGTGCTACCCGATTTAAACAGAGGAGTTATTTTACTAAACTTCATTAAGTCAGGAAACACACCACTATCAACACAATTATTAAATATTATTGATAATTCAGGAGCAACCATTTCAATTAACGAATTAACTAAATGTACAGAAATTCCCCAGAGGTCAGCCGTTTTCTTTATATTTAAAGATTTAAAAGTTTTTATGACAGTGTGTATACTAATTTTACTGAATTTGAATATTTCATTACAGCAAGGAACATTTGCTTTTAACAAGGATTCTGCTATTGGGGTAGAAGAACCTAGGGCTCTGGTCAAATCTACTGGAATTCGAGAAAAAAATTGTTCAAATTCGTTAGCGACTTCGGCATCTGTTGTAATTATGTTACCATTTACTTTAAGTTTAAAATTATTATCATTCGATTTTGCTTGGCCTCTTTCTGCGTTAATTATTTTCCAAGTAGATTTAACTTTGTCTACACTATTGACAATTTTATTACTTATATACTTTCTTTTGGCTGCTAAGCAGTCTGCTTTAAACTTTTTTGAATAAGTTTTAACATAATTTAGAAATTCATCTGTTCTATTAAGCTGTCTTTCTGAGTATAGTTCATACAGTTTTTGTCTACTTTTATGTATATCCTCAGTGGCCCATTCACTGAAGGCTGGCCTATCACCGATTGTGACTTCCTTAGACTTGAATACGGAGTTGAACTCATTGTAAAAGGAATCAAAAAATAACTTATACATTACATTTGGATCTAAGCCAGTGTCTAAAAATGGAAGTTTATTGCAAAGTCCAACTCGCATACGTTCCAAGCGGTCACTAGTTACTGGTCTACATAATATTTTACGTCTTTTAACTTTTTCTCTTGTGATCTTGAAAGATGCTATTTGCCCAGTATGATCTGATTTTATCTTATTTATAATACTCTTACTTTCTGGCAACATATCACTGTATATATTGTCCAGACAAGTAGCTGTTGTATCACAATATCTAGTAGGCTCTAAAAATAAATTAGTGAGATTGTGTGATTTAAATAAATTTAAGATATCATTGGTCTGACGCGTATTTATAAGTATATTAACATTAAAATCACCGCACACTATTAGGTGTTTATTAGTTTTTCCAAGTTTAAATAGCACTTTATCCATTACTTCCTCAAACTCACAAAAGGGTGAGACTCCAGGTTTATATACGCATACTACTATGAATTGCTCCAATTCTACGCACGATATTTCAACTGTACACTCTACAGAGAGGGACACAACATCTTTCCGTTCCTTATATTTTAATTTCTTATTTAATAAAATCAACGAACCCCCCCGTGTTGTGTTGACCCTGCAGAACGCACTACCAACCCGGTGACTACTGAAACTGAACATGAGCTCATACTCCTTACGCATATGTTCTGTAAGACAAACAATTTCAATATTTTCTGAGCTCATGAACAGCTCCAATTCAAACTCTTTGACCTGTGTTAATGTTGCAATATTATAATGCACCAGGCTGATGTAATTTACATTTTTTAATTTAGTTTTGTTCAGAGGACAGTTTCCGATAAAATTACGGTTTGCAATTAAATTTAACTCTATTAATTTACAATTTTGGCTAGAGGGTAATTCCTCTGTTGTCCCAGCAGTTAATTTAAATTACTTGGAACAGATTCCAAAGTCCTAAATCTACTCTGCTCAAATAAAGCAGTTTTGTCAGCCAAGTTTTTGGCTACAGAATAAAAATAATTAAATAGCAAACTTGCTATTTGTCTTTTATAATATTTGGGTAGACAGTACCTACCCTTGTGATTATTATAGACTATAAACTTGCTATGTGACAAATTTGTGTTAAATACAGAATTAAAGTCAATTATATTAAATTTATTATTATACTGACTTATTAAATTTAAACGTAAATTCATCTTATATCTAAATGAATTTTCCGAATCTGGCACACCTTTTATAAATGGAAGTGTGAACATTACAACTTGTATGACATTTAAGTTTAAGATGTAATTCATGTATAGGGACAAATCATCATTGCTAATTTTCCCCCTGTTTGCACAGAAAATTATTATTTTACTGTTAGCTTCAAATTTATATTCTAATATCTTTTGCATAATACCACTTAATGAAGCACCCGGATAGCAATTATTAATAACCGAGTAATAACTTGAATTTGAGTTTTGTTTTAAAAATGAACTTAGATTGGTACCAATATCATCACTAAATACAATTAATTTAGTACAACTATTACTATTATTTACACTGTCACACAATATATCCACTGATGTTCTGGGCGAGCATGTGGTAATGGGAGCTAGGGGCTCAGCGGTAACCGGTTCGCCCTGGGCCTCCACTGGCTCAATTGCTTTAGGGCAGTTAATATTGCATAAGTGGTCATTTAGGAAACAATTAAGACGCTCAGTGTTATCATTTGATGTTTTGAGTACCTTGTCTATTGTTAAAGAACATTTAGTAAAGTCCTTAAGGGACCATTCATATTTTTTAGTCATATATTGTAGCTCAAATTGCAAACTTTGTATTTTTGACTCTAATTTTTGTGTGTCAGTGCAATATTTTAAATGGCTTTTTTCTAGTTCTAACATTGACAATTTAGCTTGTTCTCTAAATTTTAAACAAGAACCTATATTTTTACACTTCTTGATTAACATTTTATGGAATTTTAATTGCTTTTTTGATTTTTGTATGAACTTTTTAATTTTTAGATATTTTTTTAGTTTATTTCTGCTGCAAAACAAAACCGACTTGTCCTGTTGATATGGACTGTCACCTGTAAGATCTATAGTAGTCAAGTCCAGGTTTTGAGAATTTGCAGAAGGAATAAACTGCGGGATACCACTCATTAACTCACTAAAAAGATTATCCGTTTGGTGGGCAGTAACTTTCTCAGCAGCTTCTTCCAGGTGTGAGATCTGTCCCTGGGCATCCCTTAGCTCCTGTTCCAGAAAGGTAGTCCTCCTCAAGGTTTTCTCATACTCGTCACTGCACTCTTGGAACCTATCTACAATTGACTGAAGGTGGTCCCGCTCCGCAACAATGTCATCATAACTAACATGAAGTCTTGATAATTCGCATTTTAATTTTTTTGTGTCATTCAGAGCGTTTATCAATAGATTTTCATTTTCCTCTCTTTCCTTTTCCAACTGTACACAGAGCTCCGTTTTAGATTTAAGCTCCAGCAACACCAACTGAAGTTTGGGCTCTTCCTGCTGGCGGCCGAGAGCTCTGCGACTACGGGTATTCATATTATTAATAAGTAAGTGCAATTAAACGCGAATTATATGATGGAGCTCCTTGTACAGTTTATGGTAAGAAGTAACAAGGTTATGTACCGGCAATAAATTATACTTAATATTTTTATGTACTTACGCAAATACACCAACCGTCGTCAACGTCGAGTAAACGCTTATACAAGTATAATAATTCTACTCACGAGAAACAGTCGATTTATTATGTATTTACGTGAAAAAGAAAACATTTAACATTCGAAAAAAACGGGTACCTGACTCGTCACTTCCCACACCAAAATACACGGACAGAACACTTTTATTAAATTATCTGACTATTTTAAGACACTATTAATGCGATGATATTGGTTTTAATTGGTTTAAAATTGTTTAAATACTAAATAACTAATTAATTTTAAAAATATTTTCAGAGAGCTAAAATTTTTGACAGTTCGATAGTGTTGCCAGACTCGGAATCTGTAAAATGTATAACTGGCTGGAGGTTCAAGAAAACATAACAGTGTTTGACCGGCCGGCTTAAAGTTGAGACGAAAATCATATAGAAAACTGGTGGGGTCCGATGGTTTTTAACTAGGTCACCAGTGATCAAAAATAATTAATCTTTATTATTATCATTCCAGTTACACTTGATTTAAAAGTCTTTTAGTATGTTAACGATACACCATCAGACCTCACATTTTTTTTAAATGTTGTGTTAAATGGGTTATCATTTGTGTGATAAAAGAGAAAGATATATATTGCCATACGGTAATAGTTTGACATGTTGGTTCTTCCTCTCTGATTGACAAGCACAAAATGACAATATTGATACTTTTATTCACAACTTTAAACGGAAGAATATTGTATGTTTAAAGGAATATAGAATATTATCAAATATTATATATTCTAAGCCCAACCCCTCAGGGTATCTATTTTGTGTTTTGTTATAATATATATAATAATCTTAGTTTATAGGTAAATTTTGTAGACGTAATTTAATACAGACTGATGCAATACTGTATACTCAATCTATATTTTCCATTAATGCTATGAAATAAAATATTATTTTCATGCAAACTAATTATTTTAATAGCCCGTAATCCACTTAAACATTTAATGTCATAAATAAAACTTGGCGAGAGGTGATCGGTGAAATTTAAAAAATAAAAGCAAAAAGAATTGCTCCCACGAAGATTCGAACTCAGGCCTACCGATTTGGTTACGCAACTGTTTTAACCATTAGACCACCACATCAATTAGATGTAGATTCGAAAAACTTAAACACTTTGAATTGAAAAAAGAATGTGTATCCTTTTCTCTGCAGCTGACTGTACATTTGCTTTTTATACAGAAATCCCAGTCTCTAGAATAGAAAGGGGCTAAACAGTTATTTTTGAAAACCATTGAAATATTTTATACATGAAAACACCGGGGATAATGTAGATTCCCAACAGTGCAAGAATTTTTCAAATCGGTTCAGTAGCTTTGGAGCCTATTTGATGCAAAAAAACAAACGATCAAATCTCCCTCTTTGTAACATTAGTAGTTATCTACTAATGTTACAAAGAGGGAGATTTGATCTTTTTTTTTTTGAACTAAATAAGTAGATATTTAAAGAGCTGATACGGAAATTAAGGCAAAATTGATTCTGACTAGTCGATTATAGCTTAAGGTAGCGTTTGAAATTTCTCGTCTAGAAATAATTCAATAAATTATATTGCCCTATATATTAAAGATGATGTGGGAATAATTTATATGAAACCTAATATTCATTAGGTATGTACTAGACGGTAGAAATATACGAAGTTAATATGTACCTATATTAACTTCGTATATTTCTACCGTCTAGTACCTACTGTGCTCTTATTTATGTATTGTTAGTAATTTAATCTCAAACATTTCATGTTAAGTTTTCAAGCCTAGAGTTTCCAACTGGAAATTTTGTTGTTGAATAGTTTCCAAATTCAAATGCATCGTCGCAATTGAACTGGTACGTATAAACGTGGATGTCCGGCCCGAAATATGTCTAAAGCGAGCAAGGCAAATAGCCTTTTATTGAAGGGTAGTGCTTCGAGGAAACAAAGTTCTCTCCAAGTCAAGTACAATACTGAAATTCCGAACAAGGTGCAAGTGTTCTTAGAATGGTTCCGACATTTCATTGTTATGGATAACTCCTTGTTTATATTTATATATGTATATTTAAAAACGAATACGTATAATCACACTTTTATCCTCGAAGGGGTAGACAGTGTCACAGTACCCGCCCGCATATGGGATGCGGACTTTTTGCCTAAACACGGAGTTATATTTACACCAAGACAAGTATACTTTATAATATTTCTGACGGCAACACTTAACTATAAACGCTCAAGTTGCTCTCAAGCTCTCTGACTTGGTATGAAGTATACTTATTAAATTCTTGCGCTGGCATAGGTCGCTCTCGCAGTAATTACACCCAGTGTAAAGTTGTATACGTACAACATTAATTGCTGCTCCACGGAAACACTGACGGAGGTCATTTTTCCGGCCAGTTAGTTCACTAGTTCACTTATCTATCCACTGTATTTGCTCTGTCACATGCGACGCTAAATAAAGTGGTTTCTAGCTAACTAGCTTTGTTTTAAGCGTACTCTAAATTCGACGCAACTAGGCCTGTCTCATATTGTGCCGGTAAAGGGAAGTCGTTTAGTGCGTAATATAGGTCGAGTAATAAATTTGCTTGTGTGCTTCTTTTTGATTGAAAATACGTGTATTGTAAGAACATACTTTGCTTATAATTTTATAGGAAGAGACTGTATATTACCCAAAACATTACTGATACATCGTGGAAAGCCCTAAAGACGAGTTAAATTATAATGTTACGTACATATAGTCACGCCTTTATCCCCGAAGGGGTAGGCAGAGGCATATTTACGCCCACATTTCACCTTATCGTTTTATGTCCCACGCAATAGGTGGTGAGCCTATCGCCGTGTTGAAATAGACAAACGCAGGTCGCCGCGACCCGCAGTTGGAATTTTTCAAGCCGCCCATAAAGCCTTCAACTTAGCTTAACGGTTATCATTTTACTGACAACCGGGTTTCATTTCAAGTTTTCCTTCTCTACGCAATGGATCTTTTTGCGAAAGTTAATAATATTATATACAATTTGAATATTTTATCAAATACTTGGTAGTCACTTCAACTTTATCATATTATTATCAATTCAAAACCAAATCAACTCAAAGAAACTTTATTAAGCATCGTTTAAGCTAGCTTCGGTAGGTATCTGTGGCGAAAACACCGGGAAACCAAGGCCGAGTGTCAGCACTGCGAGGACCGCAGCGATGACACGGCGCTCCACACGCTGGTGGAGTGCAAGGCGTGGGCGCAACAGCGCCAGGTCCTCGTAGTGGGTCTGGACGTGGACACTCTCTCGCTCGATACCATGGTGCGAGCCATGCTCTCCAGCGGGAGTAAGTTGGACTGCGCCGCCTCTTTCTGCGAGCAGGTCATGCTCGTGAAGGAGGCGGCGGGACGGGTACGGGAGAGAACTCTCCCACCCGAGGTCCGCCGTCGGCGGCCTGGGCGCTGCTGACGTGTCTTCGCCGAGGACTATCGGCCACCATGCCCGGGGGCCTGAGGACGGTGAGAGGGCAGCTCACCGTCCTTACAGAAGCAGGCCCATGACGGCAGCGTGACGTGAGCAATTCACGCATGCCCCCCCTTAGAAGGGGGATCACACCCGAAACCCCCCAAAGACGCGGGATAGCACCCGAACCACCCCCTGGGCGAGGCCACAGTGGCGGCCGTGGGTCTGTTGGGAGTTCTGGGACATCCTTCCGAGGGCTTCCCCGGGGCTCCCAACCACAGGCTGTTGGGCGTGACGTGAGGTTTTTTAGTCGGTAGGAGTTCGGCATAACATCCATGTGGATTTTCCTTCACGTTAAACAAAGAAAGAAAAAAAAGGATCGTTTAAGCTTTATTTGTATTTTCCCATCTACATAATAAAGTATTAGACTTAAGAAAGTCTGCTGTTCTACCGCTGAAACCAGCTTTATTGTTCTTTATTTGAAACTATAGAAACTGAAACCTTATACTTTGCATAATGTTCAAGATTTCGTTGTAAAGTTTTAAATCGAAGAGCCAGCAGTAACAAAGTCTGCCATTGCAAGCGTAGTTGCACTTTCGTCTTAAGTTATTTCGAAATTTCCAGTAGCTTTTTCAGCATCCGATCTTCCTCCATCGGAAAGAAGTTCAATTACTCTTAGTTCAATATACTTTGCATGAGGAATATAGCAGTTCAATACTATTCAAGTGTTCTTTAAAGAATTAATAAGTTTGGAATTCAAATTAATGCTGTACTTAATTAAAGAGTTTGAACCGAAATTTGTCAGTCAACGAACTACTTTACATACAGGCACAACAGAGGTCTACAATTTTTATTTAATTACTAACTCATACATTTTTATAGACAGTATAATTTATGCGTGATAACAAAGGGCCTTGGGACAGCAAAGTGCGAGTCAACCCTCTCGTTCCGAAAGATAACTTTCATAATAAAATATCCCTTTTCACGGGCACTTTGCTGTAAATCAAGTTTTCCGGCCACCCTTTCAATTTCCTGACCGCAACCCAGTTCCGTTCACACGAGACTTTCATTAGGACCCCCTCATAAGCTACGGTCACGTTTTAACATGTAGACAAAAAAAATATTGTCAATTATATCTAAATATTAATTAAGTACCGACTAGAACGACTAATTTTATAGGACGTAGGGCAATTTTATATGTAACGAAATTTTGGAGAATGTAGGGTACAGACATATAATAACAACCATAATGGACCGTAGGCTTGAGTACAACGCGGTTGATCTGCACGTCTAACAGAATGAGGACAAAGACTGCGCGCCGCGCAGCAGGTGACGCGGTGACGTGACGTGAAAGTTTTACGCACGCCTAAGAGTCCGTTCACACAGACCAGCTCGAAGAGGAGAGCAGAGGGGCAAGTGCAGATTCTTGTCACGTTGAAAACAGACTTTTTAGTATTTGGAGTACCTAAGGTTTATTTTTGCATGTGCACTGCTTTTGTCATTAAGAATACTTGAACGCGCTTGGTGTGAAATAATAAGAAGAGCTGACCGGCTCCGAGCGCATCCGCTTTCAGATCGCTTCCAGCCGGTCTATGTGAAATAGTTGGCGGCTCCGCTCCGACTTCGCCATAATTTGGAATGAGAACATTTTGTCGATGACACAAACGACGAGGAATACCTACGAGTAGATTTCTACTAACGTTCGTTGCAAACCTTTTTGTGTATTTTAAAAAACAATAAGTAAACACAAATTGTATACCGCAAACAAGTTTCATTATATAGAAAAATTGTGTTTGCAAACTCTGTTTAATAAATGTAAAAGCAAAAATTGAAATGGTCCGCAAATATTGAGCAAATTTTTATGAATAAACATCATCTATGTTCCTGCGACAAGGTCCAATGTGAATTACGCTTGAAGCGACGTCGTCCCCTCTTCCATTTTGCCAACAAACTTCCTAGCAGTTTTTCTGTAATTATTATTTAGGTGCTTCAAATAAAACTGGAGGGATACATTTTATATTTTTTTGCCGTTTTTGCCAACTTTGGTCTTTAAGCTGTACGACAGACTAAATTAAATTATGTACCTACATAGGTACATAAAATAGCGCCTATTTACCCGAAGTCGTAGGCAGAAGCATATATTATGCCCACGCTTTTCCAGTAGATACTAAGTCTCATCTCTGGTGTCAGTAGTTAGGTTGTTTTCTTGGGACCGGATTATTAATACTTTAGATATCACTAATGTTATTTAGATCACTCTAAATAACATTAGCAAGAGTTTAATTGAACTATTGATCATAATGCAGTCAGAACTATTAATCGCAATACAAATAGTAGTCTGTGTAGAAATGCTTTGGCCCCTATTTTGATACACATTATCACCAAAGAATTCAGTTTTTCTACGATACGTATAGAAGTTGCCTCAAAAATCGGTAGACAGTTCGGAACTTCCTAATCGATGAGCTTGTAAATCGCTTGCCATGTCAAAGTTGTCTGTTGTTGAAGACTTTTCTCTATAAAACTTTAAAGAATCTTGGCTGCTTCTGAAAGTAAAAAGTTACGTATTCTAAATTATTTTGTAATAATAAAACAAAGTTGTTATCAGCAAGAGCGCAGTTTAAACGCTCTGCGTGAAAGTTTATTTTATATGAATATACATATTTTTAATTACAAACTGATCATGTGGTTAAGACAGGACTATCATAATAAGAATAAGTAGGTAGTCTACTACTATTATTACTACTACTAATAAGCATATTTTTATATTTAAATATCTTTTTTTTTATATCGGTATGAGCATTAAGCCCACTAACTGTCTCGAATTTGTATCATAAATTCTTTTTATGAGGCATGGCCTAGACATTTTAGGAAATTGATCAATAAGTTAGTGTAACTAAACTATACATCGATGTAACATATTGTGTGCACTATGTTACTATGTACAGTTGTACACAAACATCTATCTTATACTTCAGAGTTTATGTGTTTTAATTACTCTTAAACTAAAATAATATACAAAAAAAATGTAAATAACTGTCAAACAATCGAATCACAACAATGTAGGCCGAGTAAAATGTTAATCGTTTTAATTGACTAAGGAATACACAGATAGTCTGAGTTGAATAAATATTATTTAGCGATCCTGTTAGTCTCGTTTGCTAAACGTTGTTGGTATTGTGTAATTTAGATATTTCAAGACCTTGGTTGGTTTGGCGCCGAATCGTGATGTTATAGTAGAGGGGACGCTGAAGAGCGACCTTCATCCATTTGAGAAATATCTTTTATCTAACTTCATAAATGCATAAACACGCCTATAATAGTTTGGCTTTGCGAAGTGTACAAGGGAATTTGTTTTAAATTAATTATAGTGAAGTTTTTTGATTACCACTATATTGAAAATAGTTCACACTCAATTAAAATCAATCTTTTATAACAAATAGAATATGCGATAAGAATATAAAAATAATACATGGTTTAGTTGTCTACTTATTATTGACTTGACTGTTTGAAGGACTTGCCAGGTGGCCATAGAGAAAAATAAATAGTGAAGTCTACCAAGGCATATTCTCTACGATAAACTTAAATTACAGATTAAGATAAATTTGATTGGTTATCAAAAGATTTGAAGGCTATGGAAAAAAAAAACTTGAGAGGTGTCAAGGGACACCCGGATGGAACGAAGTTCCTTTCGATTAATTAGTGAAGGAATTGTAATAAAATTTTATTTTTTGATAATTACTAATATTTTTTTTTATTATTAACCCCCATTTTATTACCCCCCCCCTCCCCCCTTCCCCCACCCCAATATTAAATCCCCCCCCATATTACCCCCATATTAAAGGAGGGTAGAGGTACCTCTACCCTCCATACTATAGCAAAAAGTGTCGTGACAAATTTTCGTAAGATTTTTTTCCGTCTAGCCCCCTTTCACAACGCGCGATAAGGAACTTCGTTCCAAAAATCTTTACAATTAAATAAATAAAAAATAGCAATGAACATTTTTGGATAGCCCAGCTATCATATTTATGCGAGCATAAAATTTGACAACATTTAGTTTTCAGGTGAGTGAAGGTCTCTTTTCAGTGTCTCTTAGACTATTAGAGGTCAATTGCGTGAAATTGGTTAACGATCGAGTCCCGCTGGATTTCAGCTTAGCTCCTGACAACTCTATTGTTTTATCGACATTAAGAGGGTTAACACCCAAATACATGATTTCACGCGTTTGAAACGTTTGTTTCTGAAGAAACTACCAATGTTTAGTAAGTATGATTAATGTGTAAGAGTAATATATTTCCTTGTCTAAAAATTGTTCTAATCAAAATAAACGTGGCATAACTAGGTTTTTATTAAAAACAGTGTTTACACACCTCGTTTGAAGAAATTCACGAAACAAGGCATCTTTGCCAATCGGGTGGTATAAAATTAATTGATGTACACAGAAATTAAAGCAGCTATAAGTATCTTCGTATTGTCTTCTTTAAATCCGCCTAAGAAAATTATACCGAAATATATTTCTTATCACCAAAACATGACAAATAAAGTTTCCAAAAAACGTCGTACTTTGATGAACTTCATAACGATTTTTGGTACACTTCTAGTTTACAAAATGGTGATCTTTTTACATTTACAGACTGATCATGATATCACCAATTGAATACATCAGTAATATTCTAGAAACCTCTTTGAACATATCTATAATAACGTAATAAAAAGAGTCCTCAAACTCGATGCACGGGCCGCGAGAAATTAGTACCAGCCGAGGCCTTCCAGGGGGAGGAGGTATCACTTTATTTCCCGCGTTCCCAGTCAGGTATTATCGTAATCTTCGAATACTTTGAGTGTGCTCAACGCCACTTGATACTTTTTCAATTTTGTCCGCGCTGGGTGATAAACCCTCTTAAACGACTGTGTTAAGTACTAGAATAACCATTTTTGCATTTAGTTGGCGAAGTTTGGACAGTTTTAGGAACGCCTTAAAGCAAACGAATTATACGAGTAGACAGGGGTTATTCATTTACATTTTAGACACTTGGGATTTGAGAACGGAATGTTCTCGTTGCTTTAGCTTAGTTATTTCATTATTTCAATAAATAGAATAAGAGGTCTAAAGTATTATGGTACAGTACAGTAAAGTTTATGCGAATGTGCAATTTAAATGAAAGGCACATGATGGTAAAAATATTGTTCTCAGGCCAGAAGCTTCATTAGCAGATAGCAGTCCACTGCTGGACGGAGGTCGCTCACAATTTACGCCACAATACATGGACATGCGCGTTCCGCATACAGTTCCCGCCTGCGACCTTTTCCAGGTTGTCGTCGATCCGATAATACACTAATGCTCCCAGGTTGTTGCCGGCATACAAACTTACTACATAATATTAAGTACTTACAGCGGGAATTTTGGCGAGAGCTTAGCGGACGGCCTTGTTAGACCATGAATATTGAATCCCACGAAAAACATTAATGTAAAAAGGAGAGCTAAGTTCGAAACAAAAATTATATTTGGCTGTGGGCTCCGCCACAAAAAGAATGGAGATCTAAATGAGTGCCAAGTTCTATACAAAATCCAAATATGTATTTATAGGTACAAAATAACATTATGAACAAGTATTAAACTCTATTTCTTTGCTTTATTGGAAACCTATACGATTGCTGTTATTTGAAAAAAATGTGAGATCTTAAAGTAGGTTAGATTTGATTTGGAATGGTTTTCTTTTTTATTCTATTGTCAGAGCGTGACGCTGATTAGCTGGGGCGTCGCCGTTACAACATAAGTTTGCTGCTATCAAATGACGTCAGTATAGCGTTTTCTCACTGGAACGCTAAACGCGTGACAGTTAACAGCGGCATTGACAGCGGCAAACTTATAGCGAACGGGTTGTTTATAGTATTTATTAATTAATTGAATCTCATGTATGTACTTCACTTTTGTACTGTTACTGGTTTAGGCAAGAAGAACGTTTGTGGTTATAGTATGATATCTTTTTTTTTTTTTTTTTTTTTTTTTTTATACTACTTAGGTGGCAGACAAGCTTACGGCCCACCGGAAGGTTGGTAACCGTAGCCTATAGACGTTTGCAACACCAGAGGAGCTACACACGCGCTGCCGACCGGGGCGCAGGTTGTGACGACTCACAGTTGAAATTTTTTAAGCCGCCCATTAGGCCTTCAATTTGGCTTAACGACTATCATTTTACTGACAACCGGGACCAACGGCTTATCATGCCTTCAGAAGCACGGAAACGCTCGTTAATAAATATCACAAATCACAAAGTGGTCCACGTGGTGGTCACCCATCCATATCCGGCCATAGTAAATGTTGCTTACTGCAGTGACAGTTTACAGAACACTGAGTCCGCGGGGCCATGAGCGCTTTAATTTTTCCTTATTTTGGTTGCGTACTTTGGTACCAATTTTCGTATATCATTTAATTCATCAGTTGAGAAAAAAACAGGATTAACCTAAATATAATAAATAACTAAATCGGTATTCGTAAGTGGTGCCTATGTATATGTGTTGTTCGGGAGCGCTTTTATGTAGATTAACTTCTGTAATGTGTATCATTATGTGGTGACGCGCGCTGCAGACGACACACCGCTTGGCCGGTTGTTTAGCGCGTATTACAAGGTTTTGTATGGGGACACCACTTATTTTTTGACTTAACTTTATTTTTAAATTACTTTTATATAGCAAATATATTGGGATAGTTTCAAATATCTGACCTCCCCTACTTTTATTTTTTTTTATTTTTTTCCTACGCTTACTCACAATTACCGTTTCTGACCATTTGCGAGAAAGTGTCAACATTTGGCATTCTGCGAATCTGTCATTTTGCGTTTCTGACATTGTACGCCTAAACCCTGTATTCCAAATTTCATCCGTCTAGGTCTAGATTAGATTTAGGTACTATATATATCAGTTAGTCAGTGCTAAACGTTACGACTTTTTGATCTTCATTATGTTTATAAACGTTTGAGCTAGCTTCGTGAAATTTGGCCTTCTAGATGTCTTTATAGATATAATTAAACACATGTATACCTATGTGTTTATACGTTAAACGTTTTATGTGTTTTCGTTAAAGAGGTTTTGAGTTATAAAAGGGTCAAAAGTGGCACCAAGGGGTTCGTGTAATATTACACTCGGCGCTGGCTGGCCAGTTCCTTTGCCTGAACTTTGCTTGAGACGCTGCCGCGTGTCTAGATAGTCGTCAGCCCACAGCCTGCCGTGGTTAATCTTTTTTTTGTTGGTTTAACAGTCAGGTTTAGTTATTAAAAGTGTATTATCATTATGTAAAGCGAAATCTGTGTATTTTCGGTCAGAGAGCCATTTCTTTTGAATTATAATTAAACGCACATCAGCTATAGGTATGACATTGAAGTGGCGTCATTTTAATAGGCAACATTTTGATGGCCGTCAGTTCATAAAATATTTATAAGTGAAAGAAAAACGCAAAATTACTCGTATCTGTCATTATTACAATAAATATGTAATCGTAATTGAAGAAAGTTAAGCAATTGTGCAGTTTTAACAAAACGAAAAAATATATAATTTTACTAGCTGATGCGCGCGGCTTCGCCCGCGTGAAATTTGGTTCCCGTTCCCGCTTCCCGTGGGAACATTTTCCAGGGATAAAAAGTAGCCTATGTGTCATTCTGGACTGTACTCTATCCCTGTACCAAATTTCAGTCTTATCCATTTAGCCGTTAGAACGTGATTGAGTAACAAACATCCAAACATCTAAACATCTTCACAAACTTCCACATTTATAATATTACTAGCTGATACTAGCTGACTAGCTGATGTGCGCGGCTTCGCCCGCGTGAAATTTGGTTCCCGTTCCCGCTTCCCATGGGAACAATTTCCCGGGATAAAAAGTAGCCTATGTGTTATTCCGGACTCTACTCTACCCCTGTACCAATTTCAGCCAGATCCATTCAGCCGTTAGAGCGTGATTGAGTAACAAACATCCAAACATCTTCACAAACTTTCATATTTATAATATTAGTAGGACGTAGGATAGCAGGAAGTAGGATTAGTAGGATGCCCGCCGTTACAAGGTTGCATTGTTAAATTTTGCTAAACTGTCAAATTTTACCTATTAAAATGACTCTAGTTAATTGAACTTTATGTTTTTAACATAGATATAAAGTATTGATGGAAGGTCAAGGCGCAGAAACGGCGCAAAAAAATTCATGCAACTGTTACATGAATTGGTCTAACCCGCCGCTCAGTGCCGATCGTGTCGCTTTGACGTCACCACGTAAAACGCGCGCTAAGTAGTCTACGAAAATCTAGCTAAAATGTCGTTTTGTGCAATTAAAATTTGTAGAAATTATAGTAGGAGATTAAAAACTTCTAAACATGTCAGCTAGTATCGGTAACAACCCAAAATAAATTTTCTTTCCTTCATTATTAATCACGCAATATTCATCAGTGTTGCCACTTTATTGTTTTATTCTCCCAACTTAACAATTGGGAAAGGGGTAAGTATAAAGTTTGTCTAGGAAATGATTATATTCATTTCTTATTACACTATGTACTTATTATATTATTTACTAGCGGCCCGCTCCGGCTTCGCGCGGGTATACAGTATTTCTCCACTATTTAATGGATGTTACATATAAAACCGGCCAAGTGCGAGTCGAACTCGCCCATGAAGGGTTCCGTAGCCGCAAGTAACATAGTATAAATTAAGTTCTTGTAGTTGGCTGTAACTTTTATTGATGTCTTAACACGTTCACTGTGGTAATGATTTTTTTAGGCGAAAATTGCGGTTTATGACGTAATAAAAACAACTACTTATTAGATCTCGTTCAAACCAATTTTCGTTGAAAGTTTTTATGCCAATGTACAACATATATTTTGTTCAGTTTTGTCATTCTTTTAGTTTAGATGTGAGAGGGGGGGGGGGCACACACATTTTTCACTTTAGAAGTGTCTCTTGCGCAAACTATTCAGTTTAGGATAAAATGATGTTAGAAACCCAATAGCACTTTTGAAGACATATCTATAGACACGTTTAATGAATTTTTTTTTTGACTATCAGTTCTTTCAGGGAAATTTACTGCTTTTTTTCTAGTTTTATACAAAAATCTTAATGCGGATCACAGAATACATCTACTTACTAAGTTTCAACAGCATAGGTCTTATAGTTTCGGAGAAAAGTGGCTGTGACATCGGACGGACAGACAGACAGACAGACATGACGAATCTAAAAGGGTTCCATTTTTTGCCATTTGGCTACGGAACCCTAAAATCGCCCAACAAAATCCGTTGCGTAGTTTTAAAGATTTAAGCATACAAAGGGATATGGGGAAAGATAACCCGACTTTGTTTTAAATTTATACAATGTAGTGATTATAATGAATTGGGTCTAATAAATCAATTACGATATAAAAATTTGCATAAAATAAATGAAGGATTATATTCGAATTCAGTAGATTCTAGGTATCCACCAAGTTAAGAAACAAAAAAGCAATAGAAAGTGTGTAAGGGGCAGGTTATAGGTATACAAGTTATTAATTTACCTACAACACTATGCCGTCAACGCGTGAACAATTTTATTACTTACACAAAAAAAAATACAAGTAGACACTTCAATTTTATTTATTTGTATTAATACTCATACCCAATAAACAAATAAATATACAATATTGATAATAGTATATACACCCTTCATTATATTAGATTAATTACATAAACTATAATAAGACTTAGTTTAATGCAATTTTAGGGAGAAGCTGGTATCATTGTTTACGCCCACATAAAAGCCGACGCACAGTGTAAAGACACTGGCCGCTTGACAGCGCACGCACACATCTGCGAAATCGTAAGCCGTTTTGTTTATGTCGATTGTAGAGCGAGGGTCCATCTTGACTTTAAATAATCTAAGGTTTTTAATTAATAAAAGTACCATTTTGTGTATAACAGCAGCAGGTAGGTTGTTATAATAAAATAACAACCTTTCAAGCCTAAATCAAAAGCTTACTAATATTAGATACTGCACTAACATAGACATTGGTATTAGGTCCGTCTTGTATAAATATTTGGCTGGTGTAGGTATATGTGGGTGTGAATGTACTACTATACTCTGGGACTGAATGGGGAAGGCGCAGGACCGGGTGTTGCGTAAATTTGGAGACGTTTACGGCCAGTGGTGGACTGCCGTAGGCTGATTCCGAGGATTCCGGGATTCCGGGATTCCGAGTCTGGCAACACTATCGAACTGTCAAAAATTTTAGCTCTCTGAAAATATTTTTAAAATTAATTAGTTATTTAGTATTTAAACAATTTTAAACCAATATCATCGCATTAATAGTGTCTTAAAATAGTCAGATAATTTAATAAAAGTATTCTGTCCGTGTATTTTGGTGTGGGAAGTGACGAGTCAGGTACCCGTTTTTTTCGAATGTTAAATGTTTTCTTTTTCACGTAAATACATAATAAATCGACTGTTTCTCGTGAGTAGAATTATTATACTTGTATAAGCGTTTACTCGACGTTGACGACGGTTGGTGTATTTGCGTAAGTACATAAAAATATTAAGTATAATTTATTGCCGGTACATAACCTTGTTACTTCTTACCATAAACTGTACAAGGAGCTCCATCATATAATTCGCGTTTAATTGCACTTACTTATTAATAATATGAATACCCGTAGTCGCAGAGCTCTCGGCCGCCAGCAGGAAGAGCCCAAACTTCAGTTGGTGTTGCTGGAGCTTAAATCTAAAACGGAGCTCTGTGTACAGTTGGAAAAGGAAAGAGAGGAAAATGAAAATCTATTGATAAACGCTCTGAATGACACAAAAAAAATAAAATGCGAATTATCAAGACTTCATGTTAGTTATGATGACATTGTTGCGGAGCGGGACCACCTTCAGTCAATTGTAGATAGGTTCCAAGAGTGCAGTGACGAGTATGAGAAAACCTTGAGGAGGACTACCTTTCTGGAACAGGAGCTAAGGGATGCCCAGGGACAGATCTCACACCTGGAAGAAGCTGCTGAGAAAGTTACTGCCCACCAAACGGATAATCTTTTTAGTGAGTTAATGAGTGGTATCTCGCAGTTTATTCCTTCTGCAAATTCTCAAAACCTGGACTTGACTACTATAGATCTTACAGGTGACAGTCCATATCAACAGGACAAGTCGGTTTTGTTTTGCAGCAGCAATAAACTAAAAAAATATCTAAAAATTAAAAAGTTCATACAAAAATCAAAAAAGCAATTAAAATTCCATAAAATGTTAATCAAGAAGTGTAAAAATATAGGTTCTTGTTTAAAATTTAGAGAACAAGCTAAATTGTCAATGTTAGAACTAGAAAAAAGCCATTTAAAATATTGCACTGACACACAAAAATTAGAGTCAAAAATACAAAGTTTGCAATTTGAGCTACAATATATGACTAAAAAATATGAATGGTCCATTAAGGACTTTACTAAATGTTCTTTAACAATAGACAAGGTACTCAAAACATCAAATGATAACACTGAGCGCCTTAATTGTTTCCTAAATGACCACTTATGCAATATTAACTGCCCTAAAGTAATGAAGTTCAGTAAAATAACTCCTCTGTTTAAATCGGGTAGCACCTCAGATCCGTCCAATTTTCGTCCTATTTCTGTACTACCCACGTTTAGTAAAATCTTTGAAAAGGTAATGCTTAATCAAATGCAAAATCATTTTAATACAAATAAACTATTCCATACTAAACAATTCGGTTTCACGCGCGGTCGGTCTACCACGGATGCTGGAATCAAATTGTTAGAGTGTATATATGAGGCCTGCGAGGAGTGGTATGATGCTTATGGTGTATTCTGCGACTTATCTAAGGCCTTCGATTGCGTCCAGCATCAGACTTTAATTAAAAAACTTCAACATTATGGAATCCGGGGGACGGCCTTGGATTTAATTAGTTCTTACCTTAGAGATAGAGTACAGAGAGTAGTTATAAATGGTAAACAGTCAAATGGTTCTGCTGTAACAATGGGGGTGCCTCAGGGTTCAATTCTGGGACCTTTTCTATTTTTAGTGTACATAAATGATCTCCCTCACCTTATAAGAGACGATCATGAGGTAGTTTTGTTTGCTGATGACACATCTTTAATATTTAAAGTTGAACGTGGACAACGCGATCTTGACGAAGTAAACAATGCCCTCTCTAGGGTAGTCCACTGGTTTAACGCTAATAATTTATTGTTAAACGAAACTAAAACAAAATGTATTAGATTCACATTGCCAAATGTTAGGCTCGTTAACACCAGTATTAGGATTAGGGATGATCAAGTAGAATTGGTCGATGAAACTGTCTTTCTGGGCATAAAGTTAGACTCCAACTTGCAGTGGGGGCCTCTTATCGAGAAAGTCTCGGGCAGACTGAGCTCTGCAGCCTATGCCGTTAAAAAGATCCGACAACTGACAGACATTAGAACAGCGCGTCTTGTCTACTTTAGCTATTTCCACAGTGTCATGACCTATGGCATACTATTATGGGGTAACGCTGCCGACATCGAATGTATCTTTGTGTTGCAGAAAAGGGCTGTCCGGGCTATCTATGGTATGGGGTTTCGGGAGTCATTAAGAGAAAAGTTTAAGGATATCAACATCCTTACTGTGTATTCACAGTACATATATGAAAACTTATTATATACTCATAAAAATAACAGTAAATTTATTAAAAATAGTGATATCCATAACCTAAACTTAAGAAATAAGAATAAATTGGCTGTACCTAGATTTAGGCTTAATAAAATAAGCAATTCTTTTGCGGGCAATTGTATTCGAATGTACAATACATTGCCGACAGCCATAACAGGTTTGTCAGTTAATAAATTTGAAAAACTAGTAAAGCTTAAATTGTGCCAGAAAGCTTATTATAGCATTAAAGACTTTCTACATTTTTACATTTAAAAAAAAAAAACTGTATTAGATACTAAGATGAATAAGAGGGACCGGACTGAGTTTCTTGGGGTGTTCTTCTCAGTCTGTAGCATTTCCGAACCCCCGGTAGAGTCACAAAAATTTTGACAAACCTAAATAATTTTTTAAAAATTTCAAAGGGAATAAATTTTATTTTATTTTATTTATTTTATTTTATGATTTGATTATATAAATATATGAACAGTGAACATTCTATAAGTACAATTGTACGGCTTATTTCTATTTCAGTAGTCCAGTTTTCATCACTTGAGATATCAAGTAGAAATTATACGAGTATTTAGTGGCCATGATTTGTGTTATTGGAGTCTCAAGGCCTACAGTGACCCTTCTTGGACGATTAATTTTTATAACCGTAGCCGTCGTCGTGAGAGCGCCCATCTGGCGGCCTGTTTTGTACTAATAACGTCAACATAACTTTGGCTACTAGTTATTTTTTTAATTTTAATTATTTATTATTGGTATAATATACCAATATATTATATTACGCTAATATATTATATTACACTTTCAATCCCTAAGGTATAGGTAGAGGCATGCTAAACGCCTACATTACGCTGTCTATTTTCTACTAGGTCATTACCTAGGCTGGTGAGCCTAAATTTTATTTATCATGAGAATTATAATTCAATGTAACGTTCAAATACACATAACATTACCACTTAGTCTAATCCCATGACACGACACAACAGCATTCCCACGCCTTAGTTTGCTTTCTCTCAAATATGATTTTAAAAGCTTTGGGTATCCTTTAAAAGGGAAAGCTACATGCGCGTGGGTTACCGGTTTGTTCCCTCAGAAGCTTATTTAGAGCGTTAAAAGACGAAGACGATTCTTTTTGATATTATAAAGACCTTTTAAATAAATACTTATCTTATTAGAAATGTTGATACACAAGAGAAAGTATCTGAGTAACCGAAGAATGCTGGTTTCGTTTCGATATAAGACATCTGTTTTTACTATGTTGCTTATTGTCTTTCGAGTTACGAAAGGGGCGTTTTTCACATCACAATATCGATAGAATGTGGTCTCACGCACATTCCAAACAGCTGGTGTCGCCAATACGTACAATTTATGACATCTATGTAGGTTTGGGACGCTTGGCAAACATATTGGAACTGAAAGTGCCACAACTTAGGTCTCAACTCCTCAATCGATTAACTTGCCAAAGTAGTAATTGGTTTTTATTGTGACATTTTTGTTCATATAACATTGACACGATGATATAATACATAGTTAATCTGTACCTATACTTATAATAAAACTGTATACCAAAACGGTACCACGCCGAACCTATGATATCAATTTAACTTAAGACTTCTAAACCATTCCATGAGTTATTTCACGAGTAATTACCATTAGTCATATAGGACAAGTTTGACGTTTTTCAGCTTTCTCAAACTCAAACTCAAAAACGCATGTATTTTCCATAATCCTAATCCTAATACATAGGCACTTACGAAAGATCATGAACACAAATCAACTGAAAGTGGTACCACCATTTCAGAACACGGCCCGGTTAAGAAAAACTTGCAAAAAAACCTCGGCGGGCTATTCTGTGATGAGAGAGTTCTGAGAGTTCCTGAGAGTAATCATCTAATCATTGTCTATTGAAAATTGTCACTAAACACAGCATACCTGCAGCAGAATTGTACTAAAATGGCGTTTATATCAGTTCGATGAACAGCCAAACAATCCAGTCGTATTTGTACTAGCCGATTGAAATCATTTGAACCGACAAAGTAAAATGCAACTGCTTTGTTAGGAATTCGTGTAGCTGCGCAGATTTAAAACTCAAAATAGAGCACTGAATTCGAAATTCCAATCCATGATATTTTCTTTTCTCACTGTCCTGTATCGTCCAAAATTGTATCTTTTACTCTCTTTACCAAATTCTTAGTAAAAAAGATATCAAAAAAAGCTAAAACCTGTTCAATTCTTTTTGTAAATCATGAAATACTTTAATAAAATTTTACTTTCGTCGTACGGAAAATCGTGAATTTTAGAACAATAAGCTTAATGATTTTTAATATTTTAAGCAATTAGTATGCTAACTTTTTCATAATATTTTATTATAAAGTGAAAAAAGACAACTTGGCCCAGACGGGACTTGAACCCGCAACCTTTGCCTAATCCAGGGCAATGCTCTAACCAATTGAGCTGCTAAGTAGCTCGATAGATGGCTCTGTGCCATACTCTTAAATGGCGGTTACAATAAGGTGAAGAATTTCAACTGGTATCAGTACGGCTCCCGTAGCTCAATTGGTTAGAGCATTGCCCTGGATTAGGCAAAGGTTGCGGGTTCAAGTCCCGTCTGGGCCAAGTTGTCTTTTTTCACTTTATAATAAAATATTATGAAAAAGTTAGCATACTAATTGCTTAAAATATTAAAAATCTATAGATTGAGTCGGAGACATCAAATCAATGTATAAAAATGATTGCAATATCGTTCATTGATATCAGAGTTGCTAAGTAGCTCGATAGATGGCTCTGTGCCATACTCTTAAATGGCGGTTACAATAAGGTGAAGAATTTCAACTTGTATCAGTACGGCTCCCGTAGCTCAATTGGTTAGAGCATTGCCCTGGAATAGGCAAAGGTTGCGGGTTCAAGTCCCGTCTGGGCCAAGTTGTCTTTTTTCACTTTATAATAAAATATTATGAAAAAGTTAGCATACTAATTGCTTAAAATATAATATTAAAAATCTATAGATTGAGTCGGAGACATCAAATCAATGTATAAAAATGATTGCAATATCGTTCATTGATATCAGAGTTGCTAAGTAGCTCGATAGATGGCTCTGTGCCATACTCTTAAATGGCGGTTACAATAAGGTGAAGAATTTCAACTTGTATCAGTACGACTCCCGTAGCTCAATTGGTTAGAGCATTGCCCTGGATTAGGCAAAGGTTGCGGGTTCAAGCAGTGATGTACAAGCCTCGAGGCGTCGAGTCTTATTTCTGAAGCCTCGAGGCGGAATAGCAAGACTCAGTGAGCTCGGTAAGCTCGGAGTCCCGAGCCTAACCGAGCCGCGCCTTTTTTGAGCCATGCCTCGAGGCTTCAAAAGAGCTCGAGCCTTCAAAAAGAACTCGAGCCTTCAAAAGAGCTCGAGCCTTCAAAAAGAACTCGAGCCTTCAAAAGAGCTCGAGCCTTCAAAAAGAACTCGAGCCTTCAAAAGAGCTCGAGCCTTCAAAAAGAGCTCGAGCCTTCAAAAGAGCTCAAGCCTTCAAAAGAGCTCGAGCCTTCAAAAGAGCTCGAGCCTTCAAAAGAACTCAAGTCGTCAAAAGAGCCGTAAAACATGCTCCAGTCTTAAAATGAAAGCAAACCTTCAAATAAAAGCTCAAATTAGTGTTAATAACATTAATATCTCCGTAACTAAGTAATAAATTAATCCCTACTAATATTATAAACGCGATAGTAACTCTGTCTGTCTGTCTATCTGTTACGCTTTCACGCCTAAACGGCTGGAGCGATTGAGATGAAATTTGGTATCGGGATAGTTCGAGGCCCTGGGAAGGACAGGCTACTTTTTAACCGACTGCGCAAAAGGAGGGTTATGATTTTAAACGATAACGACTTTTACGTGATAACAACTTCTACGCGGTCGAAGCCGCAGGGATTAGCTATTTAATATAAATGAGCTTAAAGATTAAGTCTATTGTAAATATTCAATCACGTTTCTTAGCCTAGGGGCTTGGCAGAAAAGTATTAAAATCTGTAGGTATAATATATGGGCAAAAGACACTATTACGAAATAGGTTTAGTTTAATTTTTACATGCGGATAGGTTTATTTATACTTCATAATTATTAATTATTATTATCACGCTACTAAGCCTAAGGGTTTGGCAGAGAAAAATTAAATTCTGTATGTATGTGGGAGTAAAAACTCAAAAGTGTCTAGATCTAATTTAGTAGCCTACATATTATAGTCACCTTATAGTTTTACGTTCCACGTAATAGGTGGTGAGCCTATTGCCGTGTTGAAATGAATAAAATTTTTCAAGCCGCCCATAAGGCCTTCAACTTGACTTTAAACGATTGTCATTTTACTGACCCGGGTTTCATTTCGCGTTCTCCTTCCCTTTTGAGGGCTTCCCCGGGGCTCCCAATCGTAGGCATAAGGCAGGTAACGTGTGGTTTTTAGTCGATAGGAGTCCGGCATATCATCCGTGTAGGGCTTTTCTAACGTAAAAAAAATTGTCATCATGCTACTACTGGCCTGTGTGGCAACTGGGAAGACTTTCGCGTTGCGAAAGTGTTCCCTTAATCGCCTCTGAGCGATTCAAAAGATCCTTTTTGTGTCGAACTATAAAAACTTGGAATGACCTGCCCGCCCACGTGTTTCCCTCATCTTACAATCCCGGGTTCTACAAGTGAAGCGTGACCAGGCCGCCAACTTGAGGGTCAGAAGTAGCCAGCCGACGTTCATCGATCAAACTGCCATTATATTCAGTAAATATTTGAAAATCTCACTGTTTGCTGGTGGCAAGGCAACCCTCTCTTCTGCTAGCTTTTTCTCGGAAGGCGACGCCAGGACTCCCAACAGACTGGGTTTTTCGGGTTATATGCCGCTTCTTAGCGGCGTGCGTGAATCCTTCTGTAAGGACGTGCCTGCTTCTGTAAGGACGGTGAGCGGCCTCCTCATCGACCTCAGGCTCCCGGTCATGTAGGCAGATAGTCTTAGGCGAAGACATATCGGCGGCGCTCCTGCCGCCAATTGCGGAACTTGGGTGGGAGAGTTCTTTCCAGCCCCCTCCCCACCGCCTCTATCACGAGCATGACCTGCTCGCAGAAAGAGGCAGCGCAGTCCCACTTACTCCCGCTGGAGACCATGATCTCCAGCGGGTGTGAGTGAGAGTGTCCACGTCCAGAACTGCCACGAGGGCCTGGCGCTATTGCTCCCACGCCTTGCACTCCGCCAATGTATGGAGCACTGTGTCCTCGCTGCGCTCCTCGCAGTCTTGGCACTCGGCCATCTTTTGCTAACTTTAACACCAATGAAAGGCAATCTCAACATCCTTGGTATTGATAGATGTGCGTGGTGTAACAATAACATCTGCATTGAAAGCTATATTGGGCCAGTCCCAAAGAAACTAGAAATCTGGAATAAGTAAAAAAGGCTGCCAATTTTTAATGCCGCACAAGACAGAGTCTCCTGTACGTGGCGCAGATTCGTTATTAAGAATACTGCTCTCAACTTTTGGATAACTCCCAGCAGTGACTCCGTCTGTACATGCAGCGATGTGATATTCACAATAAAGGCTGTCCTGAGGTAACTGACAGCCTTGAACCTCTGGTGCAGTGTAGAACAAGTGTTTTTTTTATCCAGCTTGGAGGTACTCATTCGTTGTAGGTACGGGGACATCAGTTGTAAACGGCACCCAACGGAAGTCTTAGATTTGTGAATCAACTTTTTTCTTAGCAAGAGGGATCTTTCACAACGAATGGACTTCCAGTGCACCCGGAAGGTTTGTTATGTATTGAAGTTGTAAAATAGAACCAGTCTTCTATTAACTTAATGAAATACTATTGAGGCAGAAATGTCTACGGGCTGTGTCGTCATATGCTTTCGTATAGCAAATGCTTTGCGGGGACTTTCAACAACAATGTCGGCTGTCAACGTATGGTTAAGTTGCTTCTCACACGAATGAGTGTACACCGCGTGCTTCTGCGTTACGAGCCATGATTCCCTCTGTATTTTTGTTTCTGAGAGCAAAATTACAAACGTAGTTTATAATGAACATTCTTAAAAGTACAACTTTACTGGAAAATGTTGAGTTTTGGCTACAGTGACATACATAAATTAAATCACTTTAAACATCACGCCTTTATCCCCAATGGGGTATTTGAGGCATATTATATGCCTACATTTCATCTTTTTATAATTCGTCCCACGAAACGTAATAGGCGGTGAGCCGTTTTGCCGTGTTGAAATGGACAGGCGTAGGTACTGCCTACTCTTGAAAATTTTTAAGTCTATAAGGTCTTTAACTTGGTTTAACGACTGACATTTACTGGCTACCGTTAGCGTTAGTGTTATCGTCTCAAATCTTCAGGTTATACTTAAAGTTTTCAGTCAGGGGCCCAAATCTAACAAACGTTTCGGATTTGCGCTTCAACACGCTACTTACTCTTTTTATTATTAAAGGGGCCAATTAATAAACACGTACGTCATACCGGCCTTGGACCCACTAAAACCATGAGGTCTCTACCTATCCATCTAGCGCAGTCCTGGGGCGTCCTTTAGAGGGCTTACCCGGGGCTCCCAACCGAAGGCTGTTAGGTAGGATACGTGTGGTTTTTAGTCAGTAGGAGTCATAGTACATTCATGTAGGATTATCATCACGTTAAAAAAAATCCATCTAGCGCATAGCTCCCCGGCTAAGTTGGAGGATGTCCTAAATTTGTCCCCACATTTTGGTTACGACTTATCCTAGGGGCTTGAAAGAATACAGTTCAAATTTTGCTTTAAGGCTGCAATGTTCGACCTTGACAAATCCTAAGGCAATTCGAACAATTCCAGCGTACGCTTTTGCCAGATTTCATTCGATTCTAATACATTATATTACTGTTATAAAATCTGAGGGGTTTTAAGAAAAAATCTAGCCGTTAAATATTGTTCTAAAGATCTACTTATATCTATTTTATGACAAGTTTTTATGAGGATTAAACTCATTTATTTAGATACAAAAAGGACATTACTTGTTAAGATTTTTGCAATATTTCTCATTTTTCGAGAGCAATTTCTATCGAACAAAGTATTCCTAATCATGTTTTGATACGTTAAAAAAGCAAGAGTATCTAATAAATTACAATAATATAGTTTTATCTATATACCTATATAAAAACAAGAACTGACTGACTGACGATCTCTAGGTTTCTAGGTTTACACGGGCTGGTTTCCGCAACTCGACGTCATTTAATGCGCCTATTTTGCGTGGGGGGTTATGGTATGGCTACTGCCATCCCAGTTCCTCCAGGAAGCCTAGCAGACTCTTCACGTTGCCGACGACTTCCTGGAGCGACCTCGGTGTGCCGAGGTGTGTAGCCCTGTATCTTGCCAGTTCCGGGCATTCCATAAGAATGTGGCTGGCAGTTTCGTCCGTCTCCGTGCAGGCTCTGCAAAGGGGGCTGTCTGTGACACCTAAGTTAAAGAGATGTTTGTTAAGTGGACTATGACCTGTAACTATACCTGTTATTATACTTATCTTAGTCCTGTTAAGCTGCAGAATTTTGCGAGAGAATCTGGTGTTGATTGTCGGCAATGCCTCTCTCGCCTGTCTGCATGTGTCAAGGCTAGCCCAGTAATCCTGGTGCTGGCTCCTTGTCTGCTGTTTTAACAGGTTTCGTACCCATCCAGATGGGAGGGGCAGAATAGGTTCAGGGCCCATTGCTGTCAGCGAAGAGCCTCTTCTTGCCAGCTCGTCCGCTGCATCGTTACCTCGTGAGCCACTGTGTCCTTTTATCCATTGTAGGGTAACATAGTTATTTACGCATATATTCATCAGGCCTATGTGGCACTCCATAATAAGGCCAGATGTTATTGTATGGCTCTGTAACGCCTGCAGGACCGATCTACTATCAGTTAGAATCCGTATACGCTGATTCTGTACGGTTCTAGCCTTGATGGCCTCAGTCGCCTTGATAATGCCCATGCACTCCGCCTGGTATACTGTGCCATGGGTGCCTAGTGGTGTTGCAATATTTATGTTCAGGCCCTCCGAGAAGGTTCCTGCTCCGGTACCCATCCTCGTCTTGGAACCATCCGTAAATATTCTCAGCTCCCTGGTATTGAGTCCCTCTTGGGGGGACTCTTGTAATTGTATTTTGTACTTTTTGTCGAACACAAACTGCTTTGGTATTGTGTCGGTGATCGCTTCAGCTAGTGGTTCCAAATCCACCAAGTTCCTGTATATTTCCGTATGTGCTACCCTTGTTGGTTTCCAAAGTCCTAGACTTTTCAGTCTGGAAGCTGTAGCCGCGGCTTCTTGTTTAATGAAGACGTGTAGTGGGGGGAGACCCAGCATCGCTTCCATGGCGGCAGTGGGCGTAGTTCTCATGCCCCCGGTGGTTGCCATGCAGGCTAGTCTTTGAAATTTTTGTAAGGTGTCTTTAACTGTGGTTAGGTTTGTGCGTGGCCACCATACCACAGCCCCGTAGGTGACAATGGGTCTGATTATTGATTCGTATAGCCAGAGGGTGATCTTGGGGCTCAACCCCCATTTATTTCCTACCATTCTGCGGCACTGCCAGAATATGATTGTTCCTTTGTTTATTTTGTTTTCGAGATGATTACTCCAGTTCAATTTGCTGTCAAGAAGTACCCCAAGATACTTGACCTCTTTTGAGAGTTGTAGTTCGGTGCCGTACAGTCGTGGCACCCGATAGTTTCCAAGAATCCTTTTGTTTGTGAATAGTACCAGCTCTGTCTTACTTGGGTTGACCGATAGGTCATTGGCAGTGCACCAACGTTCTACGATCTTAAGCGCCGTCTGTGTGACATCACACACCGTGCTGGTGAAATTTCCCTTCGTTAGTATTGTTATGTCATCTGCATATCCGACAGTGTAGTGGTGATTTGCATTTAGTTTGGTTATTAGGTCATTTACAACAAGATTCCACAGCAGCGGGGAGACGACGCCCCCTTGTGGACATCCTTTGACCACCGCTGCGCACTGTTTTTCACTTGTCTGTAGCCTAATAATGCGTTTGCTTAGCATGTTTCCTATCCATTCACTGACTGCAGTATTCACTCCATGCCTTGCCAGTGCCGTGGTTATGCTTCTGAAGCTAGTTCTGTCGAAAGCCCCCTCTATGTCTATGAATGTGCCGAGGCACATTGATTTATTCTGGATGGCCTCTTCTATCTGGTTTACCACTGCATGTAGTGCTGAGTCCGTAGACTTGCCGGGGGCATATGCATGTTGGTTTGGATGCAGTGGCTTATTTTGAAGGGCCGTCCCTCGAATGTCTCTGTCACACAATCTTTCCAGAGTTTTTAGGAGGAAAGACGTAAGGCTTATTGGTCTGTATGATCTGGGATCTGAATAGTCTCCTTTGCCGGGTTTTGGTATAAAGATCACTTTGACTTCTCTCCACAGTCTGGGTACGTATCTGTGCGCCAGACAGGCTACCAGGATGATAGTAAGTGACCATGCTAACTGGTGTCCTCCCCATTTTAGTAGTGCGGGGAAGATTCCGTCCAGTCCTGGAGATTTGAAGGACTTGAAGCTGTTAATTGCCCATTCAGTTTTTTGTTGGTTAACTACCTGCCTTGCCAGCTCCCAGTGGACTTCTTCTGTGGTTGCGTTTTCAACCGGCCACTCGAGTGTCTGCAGCATTTGGCATCCTGAGAAGTGCGTCTGTATTAAAATACTCTCAGCCTCTTCTCGGGTGTTTGTCAGGCTGCCGTCAGGTTTCTTTATAGATCCAGATGGTTCTGTTCCTTGTTTGGCCAGTATCAATCTGACTCTATTGGCTTGTGTGCAGTTTTCAATACTACTGCAGAAGTTTCTCCACGATTTGGTACTTCTGTATCTTAGTCGTTTCTTGTATTTTGCCTTGGCGGCTTTGTAGCAGTCCCAATCATGGTCTGCACAGGTGTTCATTGCTCTGTTGAACAACCGCCTCACGTTCTTCTGACTGACGATCAACGCACAGCCTAAACCGCTGAGTCTAAAAGCATGAAATTTTACACAAATGCTCCTTATGTGACGTAGGCGAGCAATAAGAAGGGATTTTTTAAAATTCAACTCCTAAGGTGGTGAAAAAGGGTCACAAAGTTTGTATGGAACTACGTAATTCTTTAGTCCAATCTTCTTCAAAATTGGCATACAGCATCTTTAATAGAATTGATAGGTGACGTGTTTTGTATTTTATTGAAATTTATTTTATTACATGGTTAAAATAGGGTAGAAAAATATTTTCGGAGGGATTTGCCGCATAGTTCATATTGATACTCCATAACCGGTACTTATTGGATATTTTTTTTGACACAAGTTCGAAAGCTCAATCGAATTCGAATTCGATTTTTAAAAAATCGTTTGTTGATAAATGTCAAAACATTCAAATATCATTTTAAAACTGTGTCTTTTATTTATATATGCCCTTCATTATGCGGAATTACCTTCTTAATTTGTATGTCAAAAATATATTTGTGAGAAGGAGAACCTGAACATGACTGGCTAGGAGTTACCTATAAAGAAAAAGTTCTAGAGGGTGTATACGTTCATCCGACTAACACAGAGTATCACCATCTTCACTTACTTTCTCATTTTATACAGAAATAATACAAACGATCAGAGGCGTTATACTCGTAGATGAAAATTTTAGTTTATTTATATGTTTTAAAAACAAAAACTGGCTTAGATACTGATCGAGATTTACAACCTTGAAATCCGAGTAAGAGTACGCCACCCCAATACATCCCGAGGGTGTCGTAAGAGGCGACTAAGGGAACACTTTCGTAAAACGATCCATTGCTAGAGAAGGAAAACTCGAAATGAAACCCGGTTGTCAGTAAAATGACAATCGTTAAGCCAAGTTGAAGGCCTTATGGGCGGCTTGAAAAATTTCAACTGCGGGTCGCGGCGACTTGCGCTTGCTCATTTCAACACGGCAATAGGCTCACCACCTATTACGTGGGACATAAAACTATAAGATGAAATGTGCGCGTATACTATGCCTCTGCCTACCCCTTCGAAGATAAAGGCCTGGCTATGTATGTATGTACCCTAAAACGGGACCCTATTCATGAAACTTCGCTGTCCGTCTGTCTATCTGTCCATCATGAGGCTGTATCTCAGGAATCGTGACAGCTAGAGAGTTGAAATTTTCAGATGATGTATTTCTGTAGCCACTATGACAACAAATACCAAAGTCAGAAAAAGGGGGGATTAAGGGGGGCTCCCATCCAACAAAAGTGATGTTCGCCGTTTCTTTGGTACGGAACCCTTTGTGCGCGAGTCCGTCTCGCACTTGGCCGGTTTTTAGGGTTCCGTAGCGAAATAGCAAAAACGGATGCGAAACGGAGCAGGTAATTTTGGGGGTCCCCATACTCAGAACTGAAACTCAAAAATTTTTTTTCATCAATCCCATCTTATCTATAGATATGTCTTCAAATATGCTATTGAGGTTCCTAAAACCATTTTTTTTCTAAAATGAATAGTTTGAGCAGGAGACACTTCCAAAGTGGAAAAATGTGTGACACCCCGCCTCTCTAACTTCTAAACTAAGAGAATGATAAATCTAAAAAAAATGTATGATGTATTTGCCATAAAAACTACCAACGAAAATTGGTTTGAACGAGATCGAGTTGGTAGTTTTTTTTAATACGTCATAAATCGCAATTTTTGCCTTGAAAAATCACTACCACTGCGAACGTGTGTTAAAACTTAAAACATTAATCAAAGTTACAACAAACTACAAGAACTTTTATAATTTGTTACTTGCTGCTATGGAACCCTTCATGGGCGAGTTCAACTCGCACTTGGCCGGTTTTTTGTATCATTTAGTAGGCATTACGTAGGGTAACTACTAACGATTTCCGTCCTATTCTACTAGAATTCAAGAAGTTACAAAGAGATTAATTTGGCTTCTCAATCTTCGAATTTTTGTCAAAATAATGCAACGGGAACACGCGACAGGAAACCACGCAATAAGAATAGAAGCGACGGTTAATCTTTCTATTTCTCTCTATCTCTCTTACGCAAACGAAGTGGCGCGGGTCAGCTAGTAGTTGTATAAATTACAATAATAAAGTGTCGTTGGCGATGTCAAATGATTTCGCTTCCTTTGTTGCGCTCACAATGAAACGTCCTCGACTGGCCTCACAAGCAGAGCACCACGATCGGCCTGAACCCGGATGGTGAGTCTGCCGGCCGGCCCCGTCTTTCAGATCAGTGGCTGTTTCCCCGTTTTCGTTTTCAAAGTATGCACTGAAGAACTCTGTCAGTCGAGGCCCAAATTCCTCAAGAGCCATCACCCATACTATCAGTGTGCGAGTTGCATTCATTCGGTGCGCGCGTACGTTTATATCTTAACCTGATAGTGACTTGTTTTTTATGTTGATCCGTCTTTTTTCAACATAGTGATGTAGTCATAGTCGATATTGCTTATCGATAATTCTTCATTATCGAACACTATGGACAAGTATATAACAAGATCTTCATCAAGTACCAGTATCAACTCAAAAAGATCTATTGATGAGCAAGAATGGCGCAGTGCCAAGCGCGCCGCGATCACTAAGAAGGCACAATACGATAAGACACGCGAGTTACCAACTTATAATAGATATGAAGGCCTGGCTCTGGAAGACAACGATGGCTGTCAAGATTCGACAACTCTCAACGCACCATTATCTGGAGTACGTATTGGACGCATTCCTCCCATTATTTTGCTGCTAAACGAAAAATCAACCCACAATGAGTTACTTCAATTAATAGAGTCATTCGACAAGCGCTTCAACTTCCAGTATCGAGGTAATAACAAAGTTGCCGTAAATTGTCATACTTCTGAAGCTCATCAATCTATCAAGGAAGGACTCCGTGAAAAAAATGTTTCCTTTCTCACACATGATAGGAAGGACGAAAAGGTTTCAAAAGTTGTTATTCGAGGTTTACCAGCTGATGTGGGTGACAACATCCAAAACAAACTTGAAGAACTTGGATTCAAAGTTACTTCTGTAACCATGTTAAAATCTTCCCGATCAGAAAAGAGTCTGTTTCCACCATTTTTAGTTCAATTGGCTCCTGGAACCGATGTAGCTAAATTTCGCAAAACTAAATACCTATTTAGCTGTGTAATAACGATGGAAAAATTCAAACCAAATCGCTCACTAGGAACTCAATGCTATAGATGCCAGAGTTTCGGACATTCCTCTAAAAACTGTAACATGCCGCCTCGCTGTGTCAAATGCACGGATAAACATCCAACTTCCGAGTGCTCTAAAAAAGACCGTAAAGAGCCTGCTCGTTGTTGCAATTGTGGACAAGATCACCCAGCCAACTTTCGTGAATGCACTTCAAGAGTGGCATACATGGAAAGTCTACGGAAGAAACTAAACGAGCGCAAACAGTACACGTTAACCTTCAAAGAGTCCAACACCGTGTTACCAACCAAGCTTCCACCACACCCTCGAAGCAAAAATCTCAAAACCTGGTCGTCACTACTGCAAAACCCATTAAAACAAGATTCCATTGAACAGCACCCTGTTATAAAATTAAGTGATGAAAATGGCAGCAATATGAAATCATCTGTGGACGGTGTAACTAAAGAAATTCTCGATATTATGGAGATTATCAAGAAAATCAGAACACAATTTCAAACATGTACTTCCATGTTTGACAAAGTCATGTTAATTCTTCAACATTTCGGTCAATATGTTTAGCTTAAAGCATCTGAAAATAATATCATGGAATGCGGATGGCATACAAAACAAATCTCACGAGTTACTTGATTTGGCGGTGAGTCTATTTGTCGATGTAATTGCACTATCTGAGACTAAATTAACTAAAAATATAATTATTAACACTCCGGGATTCACATGCTACCGTAATGACAAAAATAAAAATGGTCATGGTCAGGGTGTGGCCATTTTGATTAGAAACAATATTAATCACTCTCTTATTCAGATATCAAACATGGTTAACATGGAGGCAGTGGCTGTAAGGGTTAATGTCTCTGGCAATGACTTAACAATTGTGTCGATATATCAGTCACCTAACTTGCGCCTTTTGTGTGCCGATCTAGATAAACTCTTCAATTTAGGAAAAAATGTCTTAATATGTGGCGATTTTAATGCCAATCACGAGTATTGGAACAGCAGTTACCGCAACACCAAAGGAAGAACTCTTTTTAGACATATGCTGGCTGACGAATACTTTATAAACGCACCTCTCACAGCAACCCAACTAAACTACCGTACAGATTTAAAACCAACAACTCCTGACCTAATTTTAACGTCTAACGCCAAATTAATAGATGATATTTATGCCATAACAGCTTTGTCATCCAATCACTTACCTATATTTTGTAGTATTAGAGGTACAATTTCCGTTAATCACAATGCTAAACTCTTTCGCTATGACCAAACTAATTGGAAAAACTTTCGCAGATCCATAGACGAGAACATTGTCCTCAATTCCAAACCCTTTTCAACGCCAAATGAAGTTGATGATGCGCTTGAACAGCTTCTTGGTAGTGTTATTGCAGCTAGAGATACTGAGGTACCCTTATGTACCATTAAAGATAATCCTACCAAGCTGCCACACTCAATCAAGAAGCTCATTCGATTAAAGAACTCGCTACGCCGCACTATGCAAAAACTGCCGATTGGAGAAGACAAGAGGTTTTTGCGGTACGCCATCAATAAGTTACAAGCCACCATACGCTGCTCTATAGTTGAGCATCAAGATAAAGTCTGGAACGACAAATTGTCTAAGCTTGAAAATTCCAGTACTGATCTGTGGAGATTCACCAGGTCCTTAAAACCAAAAGCAACTGTCATTCCTGCTTTAAAACGAAGCGATGGTACCATTGCTGTCTCACCTGTAGACAAGGCTGAAGAGCTTGCTCGTGCTTTCCATGCCAATATGTGTCTCACCCAGAGCTGGCGAAGTGATGATGTGGTCGAGAGTGAGGTGCGTAAATCGGTGGAACTACTTGATAACATCAATGGCGACACACGACTCCGCCTAGTTACCCCGCATGAGTTACGCACTGTCATCAAAAAGCTTAAAAACCGTAAATCACCTGGTGATGATGGCATTCACAACCTCATGTTGAAAAACCTCTCTCAAAAAGCATTGGTCCTTCTTACTAAAATATTTAATGGTTGCTTAGCTCTCAGCTATTTTCCAGAGCGGTGGAAAGTTGCTAAAGTAATAGCTTTGAAAAAACCTGGTAAAGATGACACCATACCAGGTAACTTTAGGCCAATTAGCTTGCTTCCATCGACTGGTAAAGTTTTCGAGAGGATCATTTATAACAGACTCTTATCATATTCTGAATCACTTATTTTGAATGAGCAGTTTGGATTTCGTGCCTCACATTCAACTGTTCACCAGTTGGCTCGAGTATCTGAACACATTTCGCATCATTTAAACCTAGGTCAATCCACTGGAATGTTTCTATTAGATATCGAGAAAGCCTTCGATACCGTTTGGCATGAAGGACTTTTGCACAGACTTGTGAATCTCAGCATCCCTTTGACTCTTGTCAAACTTATCCAATCGTATTTAAAAAATCGGCTATTTTCAGTACACTTTGAGCAGACAACTTCATCTTTATTCCCAATACCTGCTGGAATACCCCAGGGCTCTATTTTAGGCCCTTATCTATTCCTTCTTTACGTGAACGACATGCCAATACAACCTCGAACGAAACTGGCATGTTTCGCAGATGATACTGCATCTTACACTACTTCTAAGGATATTGACCTTATTATAGATCGCTTACAGCTTTCCTTGGATACGCTGCATGCTCATTTTACTAAATGGAAGTTAAAACTAAATGGAGCAAAAACAGAGGCCATCTTATATACTCGACATCGCAAGCCACCAAAACGACAGTTGAAAATCACCGACCACTCAATACCCTGGAGTAGGTCGGTTCGTTACCTGGGTATCACGTTGGATGATAAACTAAACTGGACCAAACACGTGGTCAACATCCGCACCAAAAGTGCTCAGGCATTGGGGTCTCTGGGTCCTATTCTTAATCGCAAAAGTAAAATAAGTCCTACCACAAAAATGCATTTATATACTGCACTGGTGAGACCATGTTTAACCTACGCCTGCCCCATATGGAGCAGCACATGTCTAACAAATTACGAACTTTTACAGACTATCCAAAACAAAGCACTTAAAATAGCATATAACACACCTTTCAAAACGAATCTAAAAGAACTTCACTCATATTTACATTTTCCTACTCTAAAAGAATTTATTTATAAATTAACACGAAAATTTTATTCCACAAACAAATTTAATACTAATATATTAATTTCTAACATATGTAGAACAACAGTTTCCGATTTGCAGTACATCGACAAATATAAAACTTATCGTTTACCCCATCACTACATGCTGTTTCCGCCAGACCAGTGTACTGAGACCCGCTCGCGGGCGCGCTGTCCCCGCGTTCGCCCTACTATGTAGGACAGCGCGGGGCGGGGCAGCTCGCGTCGCTGCTCCGTACACTGGTCATTATACTTGTATGCGCAAGCGTTGAATTTTATTATTCTGTATAATGTAGGTAGTTATTTTTCACAGTATTGTGTTCTCTTAACTCGTTAACTTTTTATGCAAAAAGCAATTGCTATACAAAGCGTTGCAATAATGTTAACATAGTGTTATTTTGCTATCTAAAATTATGTTCCAATGTATGTAAGTGTCACAAGTGTTAATAATTTTTGTAGGCGCCTCAGCCTGAGAAAATTTACAGGAATGCCAATGTTAATGTTGTACGTAAGTTACACACATGTACCTATACTTTTGTTTCTTATGACAATAAAGACATTTTAAAAACAAAAACAAACAATCACCCATACTCGGCCTGGAATGCCGTCGGGTCCAAAGGCGGTGTTCCTGCAGGATTTAAGCGGCAGCACGGCCGTCCTTATGTCACCCTTAGTGACTTTAGGCACGTAAGAATATGTTCCTCCGCTCTCGATGGAAACAGGGAACCTCACCGTGCACTCCGACTGAAGGCTATGGGTCAGTGGGGGGGCGTCTTAATGTGAGGCTTTTACCTACTTAACCATTCACGTTTGTAGTATGGGACACCCCCTTAAATTTCTAGGTATTTTGTTTTAATTTTATTATTTATACAAAATTTAATGAAAATACACAGCTCAATATTCTGTGAGTAGGTATTTCAAGCATCTCCTTGTTGCCCTTTTTAATATATAAAATATAAAATAGAATGGCAATATAATCACGTTTGTTGTATGGGAGCGCCCCTCAATTATTATTATTTTTTTGGTTTTATTTTGGTTGGCAACAGAAACAACTACTCTGTGAAAATTTCAGCTCTCTAGCCATCACCGTTCATGAGATACAGCCTCGTGGCGGACAGACAGACAGACAGCGAAGTCCCATGAATAGGGTCCCGGTTTTACCCTTTGGGTACGGAACCCTAATAAATAAAATAAATATCAGTCTCTTGTGTCAAACCTTTTACAAAGAACGCCAAAGTGTTCCCTTAGTCGCAGCTTACGACACCCTCGGGATGATTTGGGGTGGCGACATTTTCTATTCTTTCTCGTGACTACACGGGACACGAACGAACGAGCCTTCAAAAGAACTGGAACCTTCAATAGAGCTCGAGCCTTCAAAAGGACTCGAGCCTTCAATAGAGCTCGAGCCTTCAAAAAGGGCTCGAGCCTTCAAAAAGGGCTCAAGCCTTCGAAAAGGACTCGAGGCTTCAAAAAAGCTCGAGCTCTGAAAAAGACTCCCGAGTCGTCGAGCGCCATACAAACGAGGCGAGCCCTGTAAACGACACCGAGCTCTAGGCAAAGAGACTCGGACGCCTCGAGTCTTGTACATCACTAGGTTCAAGTCCCGTCTGGGCCAAGTTGTCTTTTTTCACTTTATAATAAAATAATAAGCTTAAGGATTTCGCAAATAAGCATACCTACTTACTCCGTGTATAGAAGCAAGCTTTACTGATTGCAAATTGTGCTTACTGTCGAATACGAAATTGTGAGCCTATTTTCTCCAGGTTAATTTACCAAAGAGGAACAGACCTTAAGTAGACGATTTTAATGCTGACATATTTTAAGCTCCTTTTATCAAACTCCATGAAATGTTAAAGTAAAAAAAATTATGCGCGGAAATTAAAGATGGCCTTAATCTTACTACTATTATAAATGCGAAAGTTTGTGAGTGTGGATGTTTGTTACTCTTTCACGCTCTAACGTCTGAACGGATCTGGCTGAAATTTTGTCCTGAGATAGATTATAGTCTGGAATAATACATAGGTTACTTTTTGTGGGAAGCGGAAACTGAAAAAGAAATGTACGCGGGCGAAGCTGCGGGCATCAGCTAGTATTTAATATTGTACAACGAATCGTTGTATACTTACAAGAACCCATTACAAGACGTAGTAATATTAGTTCAATGAGTTCAATGATTGCAAGTGGTTTTCATTGTAGTGTACCTATCTAAGCGCACGGCAGTGCGCAGGCCAAGTTCCAGCAACAGGCCGAGCGCATGCCGTACTCTATTTACACGAACCGCTTCGACCCACTTTTGACCCCCCTGTAGCTCAGTGCCTATTGCAAGTACAGAAATAAAATTGTACGTACGTATTTACATACTAGTACTAAGGCAGTGTACCAAATTTCATAGATGTAGCTTCATTAGATCCTGAAATATGACCCTGTGAATATAGGAAATTTTGGCACTGACTGACTCACTCACTGACCGGTCATCAAAACCTCTAGGCCACTTCCAATTGTCCTAGCGTTATGAAATTTGGCACACAGATCGGGTGTTATATGTAGATTAACGAAAAATTGAGAAATTTAAGAAATCGGTCAAGTGTGAGTTGAAAAAGGGTTACAAAGTTTGTATGGGACCACAGGATTCCTTGGTCGGATCTTCTTCAAATTTTGCATAAATCATCTCTAACATAATTGATGGAAGATGTGTTTCGTATTTTATTGAAATTCATTACAGAACATGACTAAAAGGGGGTAACAATTGTTTTCTTCGGGGGGATTTGATTCGAATTTGTATCAATACTTCTTAGTGATGAGAGGACTCTTTTGATTTAATTTACTTTTTATTTTCACACATGTCATGTTTAAAAACTCAATCAGATTTAAGAAAGATGTTGTTAATGTTTTGATTAATGTCAATCAAATACTCTATACATACAAATTATGGAAATGTCAAAACTGCACATTGAATATTTTTATTCATATTTGTGAAATATTTGGATCAAATCTGTCCAGTAGTTTAGAGATCAGCAAGCATTCTAAAGGATGACTCATGCTAGACCGTGCCAGGTCCGACTTCCGAGCCGAGTGTCGGTCGTACTACGGTTACCGAGCCGGTTGCGTTCACGACTGCTCGGGCGAAGCTCGGCGGCACTGTATCACTGTATACTGTATTCATGCAACGGGCCGTGGCCGAGCCAAGGCGGGACCGATTGTTTCCGAGCGTTTTCAGTAGTTCGGCTGTCACTCAATTGCCGCTCAGTTTAACGCATAGATTTAGCGCGAAAAATTCTAAATCTATGCTTTCACGTGAGTTTGTTCTTTGTTCATACAAAATATATATAATACTAGATGACGTGCGCTGCTTCGCCCGCGTAAAATTCGGTACCCGTTCCCGCTTCCCGTGGGAACATATTCCCGGGATGAAAAGTAGCCTATGTGTTATTCCAGACTATAAGCTATCTCTGAACTAAATTTTAGCCCAATCCGTTCAGCCGTTATAGCGTGATTGAGTAACAAACATCCAAACATCTAAACATCCTAACACCTTACCAAACTTTCACATTTATAATATTAGTAGGATTAGTTGATCTTGCTGTGGCCGGCACTCGGCTTGGACCCGGCACGGTGTAGCGTGAGTCATCCTTTTTAGGGTTCCGTACCCAAAGGGTAAAGAACGGGACCCTATTCATGAGACTTCGCTGTCCGTCTGTCTGTCTGTCTGTCTGTCCGTCAGGAGGCTGTATATCATGAACGGTGATAGCTAGAGAGTTGAAATTTTCACAGATTATGTGTTTTTGTTGCCGCTATAACAACAAATACTGAAAATAAAAACATAATAATATTTTAGGGGGGCTTCCATACAACAAACGTGTTTTTTAGCGATTTTGTCTTATATATTCTGTAATAAGGTATCCTTCTCAATTTAAATACGTTAGCTAATTTGAACATTTCATCAAGATCATTTATTCCCTTTACACCATGCAAATCAAAAGAATACTTTAGGAGGTATATCGCAATCAAATGTTGCTCAATGAAATTAATTTCGTGTCGCTATGATTTAACATTATACGGGTCACATACTAACTTATTTTTCGACTTTCATCGTAAATACTTTTTCTTTAAAAAGTGAATAACGCTTTCAGCAGATTACTTTAGGTAGGTGTAGTATTTCAAAGATAGCTATTTCATAGGAAATAGTAAACAAATAGTCCATATTTAAGATTTTTCTCCAGTATAAACAATTTACGTACAAACACACAATTTATGTAGTAGACGTAGATATCGTGTTTATAATGTCATCATTCAAATGTCATCAATATTCTGAAAAAGAAATAAAACATAGAGTTCACAAACTCTTTTTGAAATATATACTGTACCTACCGTAGAGGATCTATACAAGGATAGTTAACACTATAGAGCAACGTAAACTGCCTAAAGACGCGCGTTGTATAACACTATAGAGCAACGCGAACTGTCTAAAGACGCGCGCTTATAAAAATATTTATGAATCAGTGATACAATGAGAATACGATGAGGAGGGGGGAGGAGAGGAGGAGGGGGTATAAAACACTGTCATGTATACATAATGCACACTTTAAAGCTAATTAGAAGAATTAAAAGAAAAAATAGGTATGGTTTCTTGAAAAAAAGTATTGAAATCCCACCAAAAACATCCCTGTTGAAAAGGAGGCCAAGTTCCTATGGGCTAATTGTTCGCCAAAAAAAGGGTTGAAATCCAATCCAATGCCAAGTTTAGATGCACTTTAAAATGGATCATAATCATCTTCATCAACAGCCTAATCCACTGGTAAACGTTTGCCATTCCCAAGACTAGCCACCACACTCAGACCTCCGCCTTCCGAATCCAGCCACTACCCACCACCGCATCCACGTCAACGGTCCATCTGGCCGAAATTCACTTTGCCATACACCCAACTTAAAATATGGTGTAGTTGTGAAAATACGTAGGTACTTACTTGGTTAAAAATATCTAAAATAATGATACTTCTAAATTTTAACTTGGCAGGTTAATTTAATTATATATCTATATAATAAATTTCATTTTACAATTAATCAAGTGTTACGTTCTGCACGAAAACCTGCCAAGTTCTAATTTAGAAGTATCATTATTTTAGATATTTTTAACCAAGTAAGTACCTACGTATTTTCACAACTACACCATATTTTAAGTTGGGTGTATGGCAAAGTGAATTTCGGCCAGATGGACCGTTGACGTGGATGCGGTGGTGGGTAGTGGCTGGATTCGGAAGGCGGAGGTCTGAGTGTGGTGGCTAGTCTTGGGAATGGCAAACGTTTACCAGTGGATTAGGCTGTTGATGAAGATGATTATGATCCATTTTAAAGTGCATCTAAACTTGGCATTGGATTGGATTTCAACCCTTTTTTTGGCGAACAATTAGCCCATAGGAACTTGGCCTCCTTTTCAACAGGGATGTTTTTGGTGGGATCTATACTACTTTTACGTTTTTATACTTTTTGTCTGTTCTTCGGTAGGATCGTTAAATAAGACCGCTACAGTCCTCTGCTGGATGCTACTGGCGTCAATTTAGTATTACTCGGCCCAGAATAGTAACTACAACGATCACCATCCTCATATCAAGTATTACATCAAGAAATTACTGTTAAAAATTATTTTATATTACGCAATATAAATCAATTTGTAGTTAATGCCACAGGAAAAAGACCAGTGGAAAGCAAAATCCATTGAATATAGTTTACAAATCGATTTCTGTGGTGTTAATGTACTTGTGCATGAAGTGGAAAAGTGCGAGCTTGGAACTGTCCGTTTAATATTCATGAGCCAACTTAAACGATTAGGCTACGAAATAAGCGGTCGCGGATGAGGGTATTTCGTTATAATTTGTTATGACACAAGCTTTGGTGTAGGTAGTGTTTACGGTGCTTATTGCCCTTTTCATAAGCCTGGCAATTTGTTATAGTGTGGCTGTTAGCATAGTTTACAAAGGATTATAATTTTGGGGTTTAATTTACTTTCAAAAGATAATACGACAATTAATACGAGAGGTAATCGTTTCAACAGATGGTCACTTAACACTAATATCCAAAAATGTAATTTATCTGTTATGCCGTTTCCCATAACTGATACACTTATAGTATCTTGGGCAGTCAAAGCATCTTGCGGTGGAAGTGGTTATTTTTATTTTCCTGCGGAATCCTCATGGATGCCGTGCCAGAATTCGACGTGGCGCCCTACCACTGCCTACGGCCGGGAGCCCCGGATACGCACTCGGAAGGCTGTCCCAGCATTCTCGACAGACTTTGGCTACCACCCAGGCTTCTCTTAGGGGTTCTGGTACTATCCCACATCTGTTCCCCGCTTATTGGGCGAGAGGCATGCGTGAAACTTTCACGTCACGCCGCCGTCTTTGGCCTACTACTGTAAGGACGGCAAGCAGCTCCCCGCGGTTCTCAGGCACCGGTATTCGTCAATAGTCTTGGGCGAACACCCTATTGGCTTAGCAGACGAACGGTGCCGCAACCAAACAGATCAAGAATGGTAGCTCTCTAGATGTAGTTTAAGATCTTAGATTGATTATCTTGAAATTTCTAACTTTATATCTCAGTTGCCTGCAATCACTCGCCATCCATATTAATTGAATACTAATCTTTTTTAGTCGAGTATATCCCTTTATTCGAATGAGTTTATCCAGAACCGTAGACTTTATGGCTCAATGCTCACAGAAACGTTAGCAACATTGAACTAGTCGATTAAAATAACAATTGCTGTAATAGCGTAACGTTAATATTTGCTTACACCGTGATCCAATTATAATTGAATACGGCAAATTCAGTACCCTTTGCAGTACCATTGAGAAGTGTGTCGAGATTTTCCTCTTGCCTTTAGGAGGATACAGATCTAGAATAACAAAGTAATATTGACAAAGCGATAATTGTGAGTTTACTTTTGATTAACTCTGTGGTGTATAGATTAAACAGAAAAATTTAATAGGGAATAGTGGCAGTTTCAGATAATAGAAATTAAAGTATTAGTTTTGTGTGACAACACATAGATAATAATCACGCCTATATCCCCGAAGGTGTTGGCAGACGTACATTTTGCTCGTAGTACTTTTTTTATTGATAGTAAAAGAAGACTTTATCAAAATGATAATGTTGCCTTCATAGGTGCTAGTAGTTTTGCAGTTCCTACGTGGCAGTTTAATAATGAATTAATATGAATGTATTTACACATTCTCAATGCACAAAACAGACACGACTTGATTAAATCTTTGACTTCCTTTGTTTACAAAAAAAATAGTTCCACAATATTTCTTCCTTTTGATCGTAAGTCGAGGCTCAATCGCTCGCTATAATAGGTTGAATTTCCGCTATGTCACTTCGATTGAACTTGGGGTCGGATTAAGGTGCCGAAGAATTTCCACAGATTTCTATGTCAATGCTCTCTTTCTCCCTTACTGAGATCAACCTGTGTCATTTGTCAAGTGAATGAATGACAAGTTCATTGCCTTCAATAGTTTAACTTCTACGCCTATCCTTATTGTAAAAAAGTAGATGTAATTTTTTATTTCTTTTAATTTACTAGGTATCCTATGCCATATAATTTTAAATGTTATAAATATCTTCCGTGTCTGTGTACTTGACATTTAGTAAAGGTTTCATTTGTATAAAACCTTACATTTTCTATTTCATTAGGTTGTATACATAGGTATTATGATGGATATTTTGTTAGTATATAAATTAATAAAAATTATAAATTATTGGCTAAGGTATGTTACTCTGTTTGTTTATGCAAACTATCGTATTATCGTCTCTTGCTCAAAGGTATTGCAGACATTATGTAAAATTAGAATGCGGGCAAATGCTTACATTATCTTTGATGCTGGTATCTGGTTTTTTTTTCTATATTACGGTTGATGTACCTACTGTAATACCTTCATCATATTTTATGCATAGTTGATGTGTGGGAAATCGAAAAGGACGAAACATGGGGGCCACTTTTGAGGATTGCTCTCTGGGATCGTTCCAGCGGGAGTAGTAGTGAACTGCAGTACCGTCCGGGTATACTATATGCAGTGATCCATGCAGTGATCCTAGTGAACTATGCTAACTATGCTAGTGAACTAGCTGACCCGCGCAACTTCGTTTGCGACACATAAGAGAGTATATTACCCGTTCCTGTCGCGTTTATTCCCGTCGCGTTGCGTTTACTCCCGTAGATTAGTTAGTAGTATTTTTGTGAACTGTTCAATAATTAGAAGGTATTTTATTTTTGATCCCATTTTTTTAATTAGCGTCTCAAAATACTATGAAAACGATACCCATATTGATATTTTGAGCTATCAACCCTATTAGGGACTTTTTTCCCTCTTTGGGGTTGAACTTTCAAAAAACCTGAAACACGTGTTTACTCATTTATCTTAAAGAATACGTCTGTGAATTTTGGATTAAAATAATCTAACTACTCTTGTTTCCCCGTACAAACTGTGGACCCCCATTTCACCCCTTTAGGAGAAATAGAAAAATCCTTTCTCAGTTAACCCTTAGACTATAAAAGAAACCTACTCGCCAAATTTGAACTTTCTAGTAAGTGTTCAAGTATAGTGTGGACCTATAGATAATTATTATTCACCTCGTAGCGTAGTGTCCATAACCATACGTAACACAGCGAGCAGCTAGAAATTTGCTCGTAACATTTTTTTTGTACTTGTAGTAACTTTTAAGCGGAAGGTCCGATTTGGATGATCCATTTGAATGAAGTAAAAAGGAGGTTACTTCTAGATAAATGCCCTTGATGATAAAACTATATATTTGGATACGGGTTAATATCGTGATTCAAATTTGAACTACTTTTGTTCCTGTTGTTGCAATAATTAAATTTGAAAACACAAAAGCTGTTGTGGTGGAAAAACTATTATTACTGTTGCATTATATATGCGCTTTGCGGATTTTTTGTAAACATTAAAAAGACCTATAAACCTGTAGTACATGAATTTGTTCTATCATCAATAGTTTTCGCAGCGCACGCCTAAAAATATTTTCATTTCTCTATATTTTTTACAATATTGCAATTTTTTTACGGATCTCTAATTTTTTTTTTTAATTTTAGCGTATGTTACTCCCAGATATTGTAGCTTTCTATAGGTGAAAGAATTTTTGAAATCAGTTTAGTACTTTCGGAGCCAATTTGTTACAAACAAACAAACAAACAAATATTTCCTCTTTATAATATTAGTATAGATAACTAAGATCAGCAAGTGTACAATTTAAAAAACAAAATGATACTAGACGTTTCTTTGTGATATCTTAGGACAGTGTCACTCTTAAATTCTATGAATTTGATGGGTGTGCTTTATAGATATGCGCTACAGAAGGTAACTATTCCCTTAAGAGAGGTATCTTATGAAACAGGAACAACGAATCAGCGGGTCATACTCAGTACCAATATTATAGTCCACTGTTGGACATTCGTATCTTCTAATTCCAATTTGGGAGGTTGATCTCACTTATCGTACTATATTAGGTACTATTAAGTCAAGGAAAATGAGTAACAAAATGTCTAGTGACAGAAACTATGTCCTCTTTTAGGGTAATTATGCAAGAATGCAGACCAGCCACATTTCCTTGATATCATTTGACAAGGATTCCTCTATAACAATGAATCTTGATCAAAACCCTTTCTTAGTTAAATGTACTATAATTTCTATTTTATAATAACTATCTATATGCTACGTACTGTAATTTCTATTTTATAATAACTATCTATATGCTAAGCTCCAGCCAAATCCGTTCAGTCCGTTTCTATATTGAGATAACCAATGAAGGCAAGACATTAAAGAGTTCAAAAATATAGAAAAGCTCGTTTTACGACGTTTCTTTTCATTGTACATTTTAATTCTATCAGTTTGAAAGCGCACTGCAAAATGTCGGCCACAGATGGCAATTCAACTATTCCCTCAGGACTACCTATGTAACGGGCATCAAATCTGGGTATCAAAGTCCATTACTAGAGGCATATCCAGTTTATATTTTAGGTAAGTCGGACTTATACACTGACCAGACAGGTTAGAGCAGGGATTTCTATAGGTTTCCTTCTATTCATGATGATCTCGTTCGTTAGTCAGCATTTGCACCAATGGCAAGCGACGAACGAAGCTGTGGCCCCGAAGGTGTACAGTACTACCCTCTAAATGCATATGAAAATATAACTACCATATGAAAATATTAATATACCAACGATACTTACAGAAACAAGTCATTTGTTTAATTATTGTCTATCTATTAGTTCCGTGAAATCTCTGAAACGGCATAAAGCGGATGCTATAAGGATTAACTTAAATTACTTTTATATTAGAAAATATAATGGCGTTGACAGTCACCGCAGCCGAGGAGGCACAGCTCATCCTACATAATAATATTAACAGTTACCATATCAGCCAAATTTCCCTAGTGATAATCTCATTGGATGTGTTTTCCTCAATACCATCACTATAACAATAAAGTTTAATGTGACGCTTGTTGCTCCCTGAGGAGAACCGGGACAGTAACTTCCTTTTAGCTTAATTCTTTTAGTGACATTCCACGAGTGTAATAAACTGTAGGAATTTCATTAATCAAAAACCGTAAGTGTAATAATAACATTATACTAGTCATACAACTAATTTGTAATGTTTTCTTTACGAATTAGTCGTAAAATTATTTTGTTGTTTATGTTCCCAATTTGCATTCATTACTTGAATGACGATTGTTGGTAATTTTAATTAGGATCTCGTATTAATTGACAAGAGCTTTATGGCGTTAACACGATATTTTCCAGAAAAACCAAAAAGTTGTTGAACTGTGAACAAAAGTATAATCTTTTGTTGGCAGCGCGAGTGTAGCGCCTTCGGTGTTGCAAGCGTCCATAGGCAGCGGTGACCACCAGTCCATCTGGTGGGTCGTATGCTTGTCTGTCAACTAGTGGTATAAAAAAAATTCTTGATTATGTATCAATACTGTCGGAGGATGGAACTGGATTCAAAAAGCGCAGGACCGTGTGTTGTGGCGTGGTGTGATAGAGGCCTACGTACAGATCGTCGTAATTACGACGTTTATTCTTATCGCTCTTGTATTCACCGACGCTGTGCTTGGTGAGGCAAAAGTAGCGGACTATTTGCGTTGTGGGGGTTAAAAATGCCGAAACAGGTCCCCGTTCCTCGGCAGACTGTTTCACAAGATGGATGATTTCCTTTTCGAGTTAATTCACATGGTTTAAGGCATCGAAGTTGATGCGATGCGTATGATTTGAAAAACTTGTGTTCACTGTCGTTGATTTCAGATATTAGTAATCTGTTGTTAGGTAAAATATGTTCATAAATCATAAAGCCGCATCTCCACTAGAGGCAGCCTCGGGCCGAGCGGCGCCGGCGGTCTCAACCCGCGGCAACTCTAGTGGGGACCATGTCGCGGGTCGAGGCGTGCCGCGTCTTGAACCAAACGAGGCGGCCTCGTGGCGAGCTGTTTTTTGTCGGTAAACGTCCGTGCTCAAAGGCGCCTCAGTGTGACGCGGCACGCTCAGATTGAGGCAGCTCGCCCCGCGGCTGCTCGAGTGGAGATGCGCCTTAAGAGCAAAATTTTTAAGTATGTTTTATGTATATTTTTTTTTATATTTTGTGACGGGAGGCCTCGAACCGTTGGCGCAGCGAAGAACCATAGTGTCCTTGGCTGCCTTCTATCGAATGTATCACGGCGAATGTTTTGAAGAGCTCTTCAACCTGATCCCACACACAGTAAAGAGCTGAACTGAGCGTTTTAAAAGATCGTTCCTCTGTCGAACTATAAAAACATGAAACAACCTGCCCGCACACGTGTTTCCCTCATCTTACAATCCCAGGTTCAGCAAGAGGAGCGTGAAGAGGCACATCACAGGGCCACCAACTTGAGGACAACTGTCAAAAGTGGACCCCAATCGCAAGATGCGCCACGGCTTTCCATCAGGCTGGTGGCGACGTCAATTTGGCGAGCTAAATATAAAAAAAAATTATGAGGAATAGCATGTTTACCTTGACCTTAAACGCATTGAAAAATATGATTTCTTATATGAAAGCTTATAAACTTTTACATAATAAACATGGCTACAAAATAAATATAGTAAGAAATGTCAAGTTTGTTACAAATGAGATATGCCCGTAGGCAATTACACAGGTAAATGAGGATTAATAAGACAAGGTAGCATCTAAATATCAAAGCAATTTGATAACGCCATTCACTGTGGCGCCACAATTTCAGGGCACATCTCTCACCATCTCTGAAAGCATAGGGATCCTTGGTGTTGACATCTCCAGTGATGTGCAGTTCCGCTGTCACTTGGAGGGCAAGGCCAAGCTGGCGTCCAGGAAGCTCGGAGTGCTCAGAAGGGCGCGGCGGTACTTTACTGCGGCGCAAGCACTGCTTCTCTATAAGTCGCAAGTGCGTCCGCATATGGAGTACTGCTGTCACCTCTGGGCGGGGGCACCCGAATACCAGCTTCGTCCATTTGACTCGGTGCAAAGGCGAGCTATGAGAGTTGTCAACGATCCTATACTTGCAGGTAGTGTGGAACCTCTTAGTGACAGGAGAGACTTTGCTTCTCTATGTGTGTTTTACCGCCTGTACAACGGTTTGTGCTCTGAAGAATTGTTTGATATGATGCCTACGGCTACATTCTATCATCGCACCGCTCGCCATAGACAGGGTGTTCATCCTCACACGTTGCGTCCTGAGCGCTCGAGCACGGTGAGATCTAATAGAGGCTTTCTTCCGCGTACGCTTAGGTTGTGGAATGATCTCCCTGCTTCGGTTTTCCCGGACGCCTACAGTATGGGGTTCTTCAAAAGGAGACTTAGAAGGTTTTTAAAGAGTCGGCAGCGCGCTTGTGGCGCCTCTGGTGTTGCAAACGTCCATAGGCTGCGGTGACCACCGGTACATCTGGGGGGGCCGTATGCTTGTCTGCCACTCTAGTGGTATAAAAAAAAAAAAAAAAAAAACGCAAAGTCCATTTCATCAAACATTTCACAATGCTAGAGGAGTGAAATGTTGCCAATAAAAAAGGTCCACCGGAGTGCCCCGGGCTCGGTTTTCAATATCTCACGGTAGTCGACAGAAGGGGGTGAGTTTTTGGCTAACCTGTCGAATATATTTTCCTCGGTATATTTTTGTTGTATAAAATTTGTAAAGATGAACAGGAACATTTCATTAATAAAAAAGTCTTAAAACTACTTATAATGAAGTACATAAAAGGATGGTTATAGAGTCTCTATACATATATGTGTCTATAATGCCTGACGACTACAATAGGCTTGCCGCTTACGAGTGTAATATATTACCCGGTTACATACGGGTTAAGAGCATTATCATCGGACGAAAAATGCTACAATTGGAATTCATTCTAAAGAAATACATGACAGACTATTAAAAGAGGTAAGGAAAGGAAATATAAATGGATAGCCATCTACGACCATAGGAAATTCCTCTTTACACATATGAATAACACGCTCGTTTACGAATAAACGATATTGAAAATCGGAGCACCCGATATGTTTTACCTTTTTTTATTATTCGATCGTTTCACTTGTTCCGCATTGTTGAGTCTCTGCGTTGACTCATTTTTATTCCTCCAAAAATTGAATGATGTATTTATCGGAGAAAATTTTTGTGAAAAAAAAATTGTTATAGCGACGCTCGTTACGAACGCTCAATGGGGGTCGTCGAGTTTTGTGCGAGCAACAAAAGGGACGATGCGAAATTATTTATTTGAGGGGCTTTGATTCTCTCTGCCTTTCTTCTTGTATGAATGTTGTGGTTAATTTGAATATCGTTATTGCGATTGGTGAAGAGTGGAAGGTGTACTTTTTTTCATACAGACAAACATAGCTTTGAATGTATATGCCACAAGACTTGAAGCTGTATAACAACAAAAATTAAATTGTTGTCTTTTCATATTCGACAAGTTCCACCCCATGTAACTAGAAAACTACCAATAATTATTTATGGTCATCTGCACCAAATAATCTTTTCGTGACCCGCATAATCACTTCTTCCTAATAACAGTGATACAGGTAGTCATGATGTCGATGTCCAATATCGAAGGCAATACTTAATACTCAGAGGATCAGCAGGTGATGTTTTACAGTACGTACATATAGACAATTCCAACATTGTAGATGGTTATCGTTTTACCTCTTGAGAGTGCTTTCATATGTCAAATGAATACAATTTCAATAAGAATATTTAATTTCTTGTTGAAATTCTTTTAAACTAATATGTTTGCTTTAAAGGCTGTCATATTACAACAACACATACAGTCAAATATCATTGTGGGGAATCTAAAGATGGCAAAGAACACCACAATGTTGTTCCAGACTTTATTTTGAAGTAAAATGTCTTCCTACTTTAAAGAAAAACCATTTCTTTCTATTTCAAAAAAGCAAGGTTGCAAAAACAGGCATCGTGAAACAGTGTGCTAAGTATTCTTATATTGGCAGCGCAAGTAGAGCTGTAGGTAGTATCTAGTAATTACGGCAGTGCCGTGGAGTGCAACATCAGTAATTGCTCGGCGGGGGACAGTGACAGTCGCCTGATGAATGGAGCCAGTGGAAAATTTGCGACGCGGAAAAAAGCTCTAGACATTTCAGTAAATTAAAGCTACAGACGCCTGATACAGTATTTAGCTTGTTGGTAGTCGTTTGTTTCACATTACTTAACTTTTTAAAGATCGAATTGTAATGGAGAATAAAGACTTGCTCGCTCATGCCTCTAGCGTACAAACATCTTTATCATTTACATTATAGCCAAGATTAAGAATCTATAAATGATTTCCCAAAAGCTTTTCTGTCGAAGTTAATTTTTCGCTATTCTCACGATTGTAGTTATACGAGCATTAATTACCCTAAGCTTGATTCATTTATGACAAGACCTAACCCGTGCCAGTAATAATTGATGGCAAAGAGACTTTGAATTTATAAAGTTTAGAAACCCATTGTTCGTCGAATTTCCACAGTATTTTATTAAAAAAAAACTGCTTCATTTCAACATTAAATTCATAAAATTTTACACAGTCTCGTAAATTTATGAAAAAGGGGTACAGACTTTTTGCACACGTGTTAGTGTACAGATAAATGAAAGCTATACACTCCACGTAAATGTTTAAGATAAGATTTCATACCCAACGGGTAAAAATGGCACTGTATCGATGTACAGCCGTCACCCTAATTGTAACCGACTGTACGCGCACAACTGTAAGGTAAGAACCTACGGAGCCCTACCTAACACGCAAGTCCCTATTGAACCCTTACGTGCCTAATTCGCTAAGGCTCTGTTCTACCCTATAGTGTGATTTTAACCCTAACGTATCTACCTAACACGCTAAGTTCCTAACGAACCCTAACGTCCCTAGTACCCTAAGGCCCTAGCCTAGCATATACGTAAGTGTGGTGAATATATACATAGATAGATAGTTACGGGATGCCTGCACCATGCGACCTAAGGTGGCAGACGGATGGTTGCAAGGATGTCCAGGATGCGGAGAGATTACTCACTGCCAATCGCACAGACTCATACGACTGCTGAGGCTAAGGGTGTCTTGGCCACAGTGAGGGGTAGTGGTGGTAGGTGAGGTGGTTGGCCTATTCTTCAGATTCGCCGCTGAACACCATAAAGGGTAGTGGTCGACCCACAATTATATCAGCACTGAAGAATAGACCGGAGGGAGTGAGTCAAAGTCGGGTGAGACGTAATGACTGATTTATTTACAAAATAATTGTTCTTATATATTAAAATTATCCTAAGTACACAAGTATGGGTGTTTATTAGTGTGCCATCGGTGTAAATTGCCTCTGCAGTAGTTTAAATCTTGGTCAAATATTTTGATGATTACAGCCGACCTTTGGAGCGCTGCTGAGTGATGAGTTGCAAATTTGATTGCATTATGTTCTTAATTGAACAATCGACGCATAATATGTATTATTTTTATTTTATATATTTATGGTACATTTTAAGTAAACACTTACACAACTAAACGCATCGTATTTTATGTATTGTATATTGGCAACACTCTCCTTCCCACATCCCTAAATTCATTGCGCCACTCTGAACGACCGCGCGCGCATTAGATTGAGCGATAAACAGAGCTTCAGTAGTTCATTTGAGTTGATGTGAGCACCTTTTCCAGGCACTATTTTATCTATTATGAAGACACCACTGACTGTCTGTCTGAACACTTGAAATTTTCCCAGATGATGTATTTCTATTGCTGTTCTAACGAAAAATACTAAAAACTAAGGAAAACTAATATTTTGAAGGGGCACACATCAAAAACGTGATTTTTGCTTCGCAATCCTTAGTGTGCGAGTCCGACTCGCATTTGACAGCTTTTATTTTTTATACCTACATTTTATGTAAGTACGCGTATAGTTTAGAAAAAAAATTGTTCTACTTTAATTTTAGACCATTTTCAACGTTTAGACTTAGACTATTTAACAACAGGACTTTTTTTAAATTTAAGTTGTTAAATAGTCTTAGACTTTAATCCGTATCGTTTTATTAAAGTTCTCTATGAATCCTACCCAATAACAATGAATTACTAAACTCTTCGATAACTCACCGAAGCTTAATTTATTTAGCTTTGGGTCTATAATTTATATTTCAGCAGCGTCACAAATCACTAGAGATAAGGTAGCTGGTGTTCAGCCACCCGACATATGACTAATGTGCCCAATTAACTGGAGGATGACCGAGGAGGACGTCGGGTCCGCGACCGAGCTGTTTGCTTTTTCACCTCTCCGGATTATACACAAATGTTTGCTGGGCAGCACTGTGTATTGTTGATTTATGTTGTATATTCTCTGTACCTACCTAATTTTGTTAACCAACGGAAATGTCAACATACATGGGTTTAGATTAATTGGAACGTTTGCGTTACTATTTAAGATTATTAATGCGTATTCATTTCTGTTTATTTTATCCGTAGCTACGATAGTCGGTGAGAGGTATAGGTTCTACTAATCTTCATCGAAACGTATAGCCTAGGTTGCTTGTAACTCTTTAGCCTTTCAGTCCGGGTCTTTTTTAGGTTTCCGTAGCCAAATGGCAAAAACGGAACCCTTATAGATTCGTCATGTCTGTCTGTCTGTCCGTCCGTAAGTCACAGGCACTTTTCTCCAAAACTATAAGGCCTACGCTGTTGAATCGTGGTAAGTAGATGTATTCTGTAAACCGCAGATTTTTACATAAAACTAGAAAAAATGCAGTAATTTTTGAGGGTCCCCATACTCAGAACTGAAACCCTAATTTTTTTTTCATCTAACCTATAGAATAGAATAGAATAGAATATAACTTTATTTGTACACCAAGTTATAGTTTACAGAAAAAAACCAATAATCGTAAGATATTGTACAAAGGGCGGCCTTATCGCTAAAAAGCAATTTCTTACAGGCAACCTTGGGATGGACAGAAAAAGATATTGAAGACAGATGGGTAGTTAGGTGTAGAAATATGAAGCTACAAAACAATACATACATACCAGTTGGTATGTAAATGAATATAGACGTACATACTATATATAATATATATACATCCAGGCATAAATACAATACATATACAGGTACATACCAATATACATACATACATAATAAATAAATATTTATATACATACATATACACATACATATAGGTATACATATACATGAAAACAATTATTATGCTAAGGAACATCCTACCGGGTCAAATAGTGTTCCTTCACCAAACGCTTAAAGACAGCCAAAGACTGGGCCTTCCTAATAGTTTCAGGCAGCGCATTCCACACCCGCACAGCCTGTATGGCGAATGATTTATCGTAAAAACCAGTAGAGTGAGTAGGCATAGCCAGTGTCAAATTTTCCGACGACCTCAAGGATCTTGAATGTGTGTCATTAAGGAACATGAATCGTTCTTTGAGATAAGTTGGGGAACGTGGATTGAACAGAATACTGTAAAGCATAGAGAGGATATGAGCATTCCGTCGAATGCGAATTGGGAGCCACTCGAGCTGTTTGCGATATTCGGTTACATGATCATATTTGCGTAATCCAAATATAAATCTTATACAGAAGTTTTGAAGGCGCTCAAGTTTATCAAGTTGCTCTTCTGTGATATCGAGATAACTGACATCGGCGTAATCTAGAATAGGAAGAAGGAGAGATTGAGCAAGAGCAATTTTAGTGGTCGTTGGTAAGAAATTACGTAGTCTACGCAAGGATCCTGCGGATGCAAACAGTTTCCGGCTGACTTCCTGTAGTTGGGGAGACCAGGACAACTTATCATCAACCAGGATTCCCAGATTTTTAACAGTTGCACTGATAGGTATTACAACACCGTTAAACATGATGTCAGGCAATTGAGAGCGGTCTATACGTGACACCATAATCGGACTGCCGATAAAGGTTGCTTGGGTTTTGGATGGGTTCACGCTTAGTCCGTATTGCCTACTCCACTTACATATCCGCCTTAAATCCGAGTTTATTATAGATATTGCTTCGGTAATTTCATCGACTGGAGCTTGCATATAGATCTGTAGATCATCTGCATAAAGGTGGTAGGATGATAATAAAGATTTAGAGATGGAATTTATAAAGATGGAGAATAGTAATGGAGATAGAACGCCACCCTGTGGTACGCCCGCAGTCGTGTCGCACCAAGAAGAAAATGATTCTTCAATGCGTACACGCTGCCGCCGTCCAAACAGGTAACTGTGAAACCAATCAATAACTGTTGGAGATATGTTAATCGAGTGCAGTATACCGAGCAGTATTTGGAAATCCACTGTATTAAAAGCGTTGCTGAAATCAAGTAAGGATAGTACAGTGATATTCCCATTTTCCATGCCCAGCCTAATATCATCAGTAATACTGATCAACGCACTAGCCGTGCTATATCCTGGACGAAAGCCTGATTGGTAAGGGTTAAGAAGAAGGTTTCTGTTTAGGAATGTGCTTAATTGGGTATGAACAAGCCGTTCTAGGACTTTTGAAAGGAAAGGCAATATGGAAATGGGACGATACTCGGCAAAGGATGTAGGGTTAGGTTTTTTGGGAATGGGGACAATTTGTGCCTCTTTCCACGTCGTTGGAAATACACTGCTAGATATAGAGTGGTTAAAGACGTGACACAATATAGGAAGAATTTCATCCAGAATAGGCACGACCATGTTACGACTTAAGCAGTCAGTACCTACCGCGTTCGAACTAAGCGATACTATGCACCTCTTAACATCACAAGCAGATAGTTGATCAAAACGAAACGGTGGGAAAGAAGGAGTTGGAAGTGATGAAAGATGTTGTAAAGTATTTGCCTTGCTAGATTGATCATAACACGGCGACGAGCAGAAATGTTGATTTAGTGAATCAATGTCAAGGTTTCTAGGAATGTCTTGCTGTTTAGGTTTTCCAACCCCTATAGTTTTTAGAAACTTCCATACCTTTGCTGGGTCACCGTTCTGGACCGATTTATGAATATGTTGGCGTTGTGCTTTCCTACACACCCTGCTACAGTGATTCCTCAAGGCTATGTATTTTGCATGATTTTCAGGTGTCGCCCGACGCTGGAACTTACATTTAGCTGCAGTTTTTTTAGCTATAAGGGATTTGATGTCAGCTGTAAGCCACGGCGCCGGCAAGTGTCGCACCCTCACTGCACGAATTGGAGCATGTAGATCATAGAGATCCGTTAACTTGCTGGTTAAAATCCTAACTTTCTCATCCATACAGTTCGTGGCTACCAATGAATCCCAGTCTATATTTGATGCATCGTCGCGTAGTCTATCAATATCCATGCCACCAAAATTGCGCTGCATAAGGATCTTGGGTTTAGATTTAGGAGGACGAAGGTTATAAGAGAGATAGAGTAAGTCATGATACGAAAATTGAACAGCTGTGCTTTGACCATGCTTAACAACTAATTCAGTAGAAGAAACAAGGATGAGATCAATGAGGGATGGAGCGCAACCAGGAAAGTGATGAGTGACATTTAAAGGTAGGATAGACAAATTACAGGAATTTACAATGCTTTTGAAAGTAGAGGCGCGAGCAAGCGAGCGAGAATCAGTTTTTTTAAGACAAGTATTAAAATCGCCGAGTATAATAGTATGACTGTATAAGGGTGAGAGACGTTCTAGAATATTTTCAAAAGAAGAAAAGAAATTAATTTCAGATGAAGAGGAATAATACACACCGAGTAGCACCTTTGAGTGACAAAGGTCCACCTCAATGAATATTGATTCCCCAGCATTTGAAGGCGGTGGCTGAGGAGACATTTCCAAAATGTTGAAGTTAATGTGATCTCGTAAATAGATGGCAACACCGCCACCCCTGGTACGGCGATCGTTACGGATAAGATGAAAGTGAGGTAAAGTATAAGAAATAGAAGGAAGACAGGGATTTAGCCACGTTTCCGAAACCAGAATGGCGTGGATATTCTTGCAATTAAAAGTAGTCAGCATCTCTGGGAAATGGGCGTGAATACTCTGTGCATTAAAATGGACTACATTAAAATTCTTGGGTACATCGGAAAACTGGGCCTTAATGTTTTGAGACAAAGACGGTAGACCCACAATGGTAGCATTACTATTACTGTTACTTGCTGTAGTAAAACTATCGTTACAAGTACTCAAATTATATGCATCTAACATAATTATTATACTTACCAATTTAAAATAGATAAATATTCAATACAATAGATTATTTATGAAAAGTAAAAATAAATAAAAAATAATACTAATAAAATAAAAATAATAATAGATAAAATATAAAATTATTTTATAAGTTCAATAAACAGACACCAAATAACAAGAATGAGAATAACTTTCTGCACTCTATCTGTCCACCCGCCAGTTGTGCTGAAAATAAAATAATTTAAAAATATTCACAAAACACGACAAAAATTCAACCTATACGTGTGGGGTATCTATAGATAGGTCTTCAAAAATGCTGTTGAGGTTTCTAACGTTGTTTTTTTTATAAAGTGAATAGTTTGGGCAAGAGATACTTCCAAATAATAATAATAAAATAATTCCAAGATAAATCTAAAAAAATTTTTTTTTTTTTTACACTCAAAAAAACATTTATTTCGCATAATCTTAAAACATAGGCACTTGCGACACGTCAATGAATATATGATGTACATTACCATAAAAACTAACAACAAAAATTGGTTTGAACGAGATCTAGTTGGTAGTTTTTTTTAATCTATACTTATAATAAATCTGTAGAGAGGTCAATTCTGTACATAAAATTATTTTCAAAATAGCTATCAGGGGGTGATTAGTGATCGATACTGATGCCAAAAATGCAATCAGTAAAATTTTTGTGTCTGTCTGTCCGTCTGTCTGTCTGTCTGTCTGTCTGTATGTTCCTTAGAGAAACAAAAACTACTCGACGGATTTTAACGAAAATTGATACAATTATTTTTCATACTCCTGGGCAGGTTATAGTATACTTTTCATCACGCTAAATCAATAGGAGCAGAGTAGTGAAGTGAAATTTTGGGAAAACGGGAGAAGTTACTCCATTTTTAAGCTTCCGTCGCGTGTGCAGCCTTAATGGTTAAAGTTACATAGAAATCATGTATGACGGAAATACATATTAGTATTCTACATAAAATTGTCTAAAAAATATCCTATGTCTATCTTTTATGGTTGACTCACAATAACACGTGTAACTCCTGATAGCTTAGCAGTTCGGAGCATTCTGATTATATTTGTTTACTCTTACGTTTATAATATTCTCACTCATCCCTAATTTAAAAAAGTCAACATTATTACCTATTCAAAAAAAAAAAAGAATCATAGAAATCGGTATAGAAACACCAAACTTATATAAGCCATCGCACCGTCGCACGTGAATACTGAATCATGCTATAAGGATTATTTTGTAATATAGAAATCTCTACTAATATTATAAATGCGAAGGTAACTCCGTCTGTCTGTCTGTCACGTTTTCACGCCTAAACCACTAAACCGATTTTGATGAAATTTGGTATAAAGATAATTTGAGTTCAAGGGAAGGACATAGGCTACTTTTTAACTGACTGCGCAAAAGGAGGGTAATGATTTTACGCGATAACGACTTCTACGCGGATGAAGCCGCAGGGAACAGCTAGTACATCATAACCCGCAATTTTCCCCTAGAAAAATCACTACCACTGCGAACGTGTTAAAACAACAATCAAAGTTACAACGAAATACAAAAACTTCTATACTATGTTACTTACTGCTACGGAACCCTTCATGGGCAAGTCCAACTCGCACATGGCCGGTTTTTTATATTGAGCTCGCCACATTGACGTCGCCTTGATGGAAAGTCCATCTAGCGACTGGGGGCCACTCGCACAGTCTAACCTTCGATCAATAATATCATCGAAATTTCAAACCAAGGGCAGACAAAACCAATTAGTGCGGAGTTTAAAACAGTACCGTGAAGAATGCGAAAGTTAATTGAGCTGTATGTGAACTAAACTGAATACGGTAGATTGGATGCACAGGAGAGCTTGTGCTCTTTTTGTGTCGTAGAACGCCTTTCGGCATGGTTTAGAAATCTTTTTTATGAAGTCCACAATGCTTTTAAAAGCACACGAATTTCAGTATTTTCTGGACATCAAAAATTTTCAGGCTTAGATATGAAATTGAAAAATTAATTTAGTTAGAATGAACTCTTCAGAATAACTATTACAAAGATTATGTGATCTGTCCATACATATACTTGCTTCTTACTGAACTTCTCCTAGCAAGAGTTGACCTAGTTCAATAAAAGTCAATTAGTCAAAAACTTGGTGATGAGCATCTACATCAAACTCTCACGAATATGACATAGCTGCTAGTTGATAAATGCCCAAATGATTTTTAACGCCTGTAGCACACCTCCGCCGCGAAACCATGATAGCGGAACCGCAGTAATTCCGCCAAGTTCTGTCACATGTAGGAGGAGCGGAACACTAGCGAAACCGCCTGTTCTAATGCATAGATTTAACTATTTTCTATCTCTTTCCTCTCACGGTTTCGCCAATCTGCTCCTACGACAGTCAAACCTCCGCGCTTCGGCCGCCTTGTTGTTGCGGTGCCGCGTTGTTTTCGCGCCGGTTTGTCAAAATTGACAGAAATACAGAGCGAAACAGTGAAACTAATATTTTTTCAGTAAATGGACGTGAAGTTTACAGAAAAACTACTTCAAGCCATCAGAAATAGACCTATTATATATTTATTAAGTCATCCAGATTATAAAATAATATGAAAAAAATGCGATAGCGTCACATCGACTTCGACAGCGTCAGATTCCGTTGCCCAGTTCCGCTGTTCAATCCACACTTGACCACAGCGGAATTCATTTAGCGGTTCCGCTGTTCTGGTTTCGCGGCGGAGGTGTGCTAAGGGCGTAAAGGGACAAATGATTTTGCTTTCTTTCAAAATAACCTTCAATTACTGATAGAGCTAAATAACTAAGACTTGTTGTTCTACTCTTCAATAGAAGAAACAAAAAAAGACTGTTGATGATGATTTGCTGGAGAAGTTAAACTGTCTTTGATTAATAAGCAAATCATCATCATTGTCACTAACTCACACGATTTTAATTGATAGTTTTTAGCTAACAAATCACACGTGAGACTAGCCAGTTCCAATAGGATTACGGGTCTGATTGGATCCTAGCTAAATTATAAAATAAAGGTAGCTTAACAGCTAATCAAAAAATACTCAAAAAAAATGTCACTCTGAAAGTCATAAAATTCTCGGAACCAAAACATAATAAACGCTCTAAACTGGTGGAAGCTGAAAGACTCCGTTTTGTGAATAGCAAACTAATCCATCAACGCGATATTGAAATCCTCCACCTCCACGCTGACCAGGCAGCGCTATGTTGGTACACAGTCCACGTAGTTTAGATAACATGGAACTTTATAGGAGTTCCGAATTGAGTCCAACAGGTCATCGTTATTCGAGATACTATGAATATTCTGTACATTATTTTAGTTTATTATCTGTAACCCTATTAAAGAAAATGAGGCGTGATTAGTAAGTTCGAGTTCGCCAAAACTTTGGGGATGTCCGCACGTTGAAAAATGCTATCCATTCATGATTAGTAGTAAAATATACTCATATTAGTCATACAAATATTTAAATTGACAATAGCCAACAGACTTAAAAATAAAATACATAGGCTCCTCAAACTTAAACATATAACACAGTGATGATCAGTGTTACTCACCAACTAGCGCGAGGTAGCTATGCAGAGAACTCTTTCCCAGGGCGCCTTACTACAGAGATTCCAGTGTGCGTGCAAGGGTAGGCCAGGGCTCTGACGAAAACAGTCAGGTAGGGTGTACACACATATATTTATATAACACAGAGATACACAGAGACACACAGAGAGCTTATTCACTGATAGACACAAATATCACAGGTACACAGAAGTATAGTCAGTGCTTAGGTACTTATGCTACTAAATAGACCACTGCCGCGTGAGCAGGTAACACGGGTAAGCAGCTAACTACACTGTAATAGGGTGACAATTACTGGCCTTGAGTTAAGATGAGAACAGCACAGCCCGAGAATGCCACGTGGAGGCGGCTGGTCCCTCTCAAAACACCTCGCTCATGTAGTCCACGTGTCATTGGGTGTGGTTTTTGCTAACCGCGGACGGGCCGCTTTTCCCCGTAGTAAAAAACCCTGTCATGAAAGAAACGACAAATTAAGATCTTGGCTGCGCGACAGACGACAATCGACCCGCTTTGCAAAAGAAGAAGTGACTCACCAGTTTTCTGGGTAAAATGTAGTAAGATGCAATGCAGCAACCCAATCACAGCCCGCTAGACCATGCGAGGCAACAAATAATCGCGCTTGAGCGAAAAACTGATTCGCGGCACAGTCTCAGAGCATAAGCCAAAGGACCTCCAACTACCCCAAAGCAGGTCTCCGTCAAAGTCCCGTCTTTCACGAAAAATCTTAACAAAACCTGTTCCTTTAAATGCGAAATCGATTCGTCCTCGAACTTATGACATCCTGTCATTCTGACAGCAGAAATGTCACCACTGACAACCGATTAAAAAAAGATAACTCGATTAAGCTGCTTTCACATCCTGAATACTGCATCTATAGAAAATAAATGCTACAACCAGACACAATACAAAACATTTTTATATTTTACTGGCTGACGCCCGCGGCTCCGCCCGCGTGGAATGTTATTCCCGCTTCCCGGTCACTTAGGGGTATGAAAAATAGATGTTGGCCGATTCTCAGACCTACTCAATATGCTCACAAAATTTCATGAGAATCGGTCAAGCCGTTTCGGAGGAGTATGGCAACGAAAACTGTGACACGAGAATTTTATATATTAGATTTTCATGAAGAGCCATTAGTTTGCGTTTATCCATAACGATTATTTGATTCTGTCTGTTACTTAGTTCTCTTTATTACTGCTTAAGTCTCATCATCTCGTGACGTTTTATTTCGTATCATGATTTACTGCGATACTTTTCCTTATTGTCTTTTACAGAATATAACAGTAAATAAATTATTTAAAACAATTTAGTATGCTGACTTTTTCGTTTTATTTTAATATAAAGCGAAAAGAGACAACTTGGCTCATACAGTATTTGAACCCTCAACCTGTGCATATACCACGGCAATGCTCTAACCAATTAGCTCAATTATTGGTTAGAGTAGTATGATTAGTAGGATCTACAAGACTACTGGCACCTATGAGGGCAGCCTTATAATTTTGTTACAGCCCTCTTTTATAATCTTTTATAATAAAGAAAAAAAAAAACTACAGGCCAAATGTGCGTCTGCCAACCCCTTCGGGGATATAGGCACACAAAACTGACAATTTAATTTCTATTATCTGAAACTGCCACAATTCTCTATTAAATTTTACTGTTTAATCTACACCACAGAGTTAATCAAAAGTAAACTCACAATTATCGCTTTGTCAATATTACTCTGTTATTCTAGATATGAATCCTCCTAAAGTCAAGAGGAAAATCCCAGCAGCACTTCTCAATGGTACTGCAAAGGGTACTGGATTTGCCGTATTCAATTATAATTGGAGCACGGTGTAAGTCCACTAATTATAAAAATGATCTGAATAAATATCTAACTCAACATAAGATTCAGTTTCAGCACAGCCCACCTTTCGGGCCCAATTTTAATTCGTTGCCTGAAATTAATGTCAAATGTGTTAAGTCTCATTTATTTAAAGCTATCGGGAGTCAAATACTCACCTATGAAGAATTCAGTACAATATTGGTGCAAATTGAAGGCATTTTGAATAGCCGTCCGATTTGCATACTTTCTTCGGATCCATCGGATCCAACCCCCCTAACGCCTAATCATTTTCTTAATGTTACTCCGCTTAAATATTTACCCGCTGAACACATTGAACCCCTATTACCAGATAACAGACTCACCCGCTATCAATTATTAAATAGAATTGTTCAAAGTTACTGGACACGTTGGAGCAAAGAATATCTTACCTCTCTCCAACTTAGACATAAGTGGAATATGCCGTCCAAACCTGTGACGATAGGAACTGTAGTTGTTGTTAAGGATGACAATACGCATCCTTTATCGTGGCCACTCGCGGTTGTATCAGAGGTGTTTCCCGGGAAGGATGGTGTAATTAGAGTCGTCAGAATTAAGACTTCTTCTGGTGAATACATTCGTCCTGTAACTCGGCTTTGCCCGTTACCCACGCAATAACTCCTACGCTTTTGAATTATTTTTTTAGTTCATAAGTTTTCATTCCTTTTATTTTTTTATTTTGTTTATTCAATGTAGAGGAAGAATCCTCTAAGCCCCCGAAGTTGGATGCGCCAGTACCGACGCATATATATTTTTTAGTTTATGTATTTAATGGTATTTATTATAATTATTATATGTCAACACTCACGCACTAAACGCATCTTACTTTTATGTATTGTCTATGGCAACACTATCCCGCTCGCTTCCTACATTCACATTCCGCCATAGCTATTGGAAGATACGCACGCACCCGTCTCTTAACGCTCCGCTCCGCTATCGGCCGCTGTGATTACCCATCATATCGCGCTACATCGCTTATCATCAGCCACAGTCTCGAGAGTTACGGTTATAACTCCTGTGTGCATATTTCGCGGTCGTGAATCAAGACCCCGAACGCAAAGCTGGGAGCAGCGCCTACCTACCAACAAGAGTTCAAGGTAAGTGCATTTCCAAGTGTGGTCCAAAAGACAGGCGAAGATTTCTCTGGCCATACTGCCAACTCTTGTATTTTTACGTTCTGAAACTACTAACTGTTTTTTATGAATAAAATAATACCGCGGTTTCAAAAATGAATACCCTAGGTATCAGTATGTATATAACTTTATTGTATTGTTATTATTATTGTTTATGCAAACTTGGTTCTATTTATTTATTTTGTACTTTTTTATTTTTGGAGTTGTTTTTTGCTTTGTGATTTTTAGTGTGTGTTTTGATTGTATTTTGGTCAACTGGGTTATAGGGCATTGTATTAGAAATAGGTCTGTCTGTAATTATGTAAGGTTACTTTTAATATTTATTTTACGTCTGTGCACATGTGCGTGGCGTGACATCGCGGGGGCCATCAGAATATCAGCGCTCCGCATCTTAAGTCATTGGCAGAGGATGCGCAGCATTAATGCTGAGATGGCTACCCAATTTGAGATGCGCACACACAGCCAATTGCATATTATTTTAAAATCATGTGTTTATGAGTACTTGATCTGTAGTTTATGTTATGTAATGTGCGTGTCTTAAATAAATGTATTTTCTTTCTTCTTTTCTTTCTTAAGCAAATATAAACGCGTTACAGCAATTGTTATTTTAATCGACTAGTTCAATGTTGCTAACGTTTCTGTGAGCATTGAGCCATAAAGTCTACGGTACTGGATAAATTCATTCGAACAAAGGGATATACACGACTAAAAAGGATCAATATTCAATGACTAAAGATGGCGAGGGTTTGCAGGCAACACTGCAACCTCTTTTTAGAAATAAAGTTTGCAATTTCAAAGTACTCAAGTATAATAAATGTAAGATCTTGGTCGAGAGAGCTACCATTCTTGATGTGTTTGGTACCGTTCGTCTGCTAAGCTAATAGTGTGTTCGCCCAAAACTATCAGCCTCGAAGACCGGTGTCTGAGAACTGCTGGGGGCTGCTCGCAGTCCTTACAGCAGTAGGCTAAAGACGGTGGCGTGACGTTAGAGTTTAACACACGCCTCACGCCCCAATTAGTGGGATAACACCTGAATCAACCCGCCGAGGTGTGGGCTTGTACCCGAACCCCTACAAGTAGTTGGGGTGATAGCCAAAGTCTGTCAAGAATGCTGGGACTTCCTTCCGTGGGCGTATTCGGGGTTCCCGGCCGTAGGCAGTAATAGGGCGCCGTGCAGAATTTTGGCATGGCATCCATGAGGATTCCCAAGGAAAAAATAAACACTTTCACTGCAAGATAAATGCTTTGACTGCCCAAAATACGGAATCGACATAAAAGATAGATTACATTTTTGGATATTATTGTTAAGTGACCATCTATTGAAACGATTTCCTCTCGTAATAATTGTCGTATTATCTTTTGAAAGTAAATTAAACCCCAACTTTATAATCCTTTGTAAACTATGCTAACAGCCACACTATAACAAATTGCCAGGCTTATGAAAAGAGCAATAAGCACCATAAACACTGCCTACACCAAAGCTTGTGTCATAACAAATTATAACGAAATACCCTCATCTGTGACCGCTTATTTCGTAGCCTAATCGTTTAAGTTGGCTCATGAATATTGAACGGACAGTTCCAAGCTCGCACTTTTCCGCTTCATGCAGAAGTACATTAACACCACAGAAATCGATTTGTAAACTACATTCAATGAATTTTGCTTTCCACTGGTCCTTTTCCTGTGTCAGTAACAACAAATTGATTTATATTGCGTAATCCTACTAATATTATAAATGTGAAAGTTTGTGAAGATGTTTGGATGTTTGTTACTCAATCACGCTCTAACGGCTGAACGGACTGGGCTGAAATTTGGTACAGGGATAGATTATAGTCCGGAATAACACATAGGCTACTTTTTATCCCGGGAAAATGTTCCCACGGGGAGCAGGAACGGGAACCAAATTCCACGCGGGCGAAGCCGCGCTCATCAACTAGTAAAAAATACTTTTTACAGTAATTTCTTGATGTAATCATATTTTATGAATTGATATGAGGATGGTGATCGTGGTAGTTACTATTCTGGGCAGAGTAATACTACATTGACGTAAGTAGCGTCCAGCAGTGGACTGTAACAGTCTAATTTAACGATCCTACCGAAGAACAGACAAAAAGTAGCATCAAAACCTAAAAGCAGTATAGGTACACTACAATGAATATCACTTGCAATCATTGAACTAATATTACTACGTCTTGTAATGGGTTCTTGTAAATATACAAAACGCTGTATTCGTTGTACTATATTGAAAGATCTAAATTTCGCGCATCAATTTTTTTTCTTTATCATTTAATGGAATTTGATAAAAAGGAGCTTAAAATATGTCAGCATTAAAATCGTCTACTTAAGGTCTGTTCCTCTTTGGTAAATTAACCTGGAGAATATAGGCTCACAATTTCGTATTCGACAGTAAGCACAATTTGCAATCAGGAAAGCTTGTTTCTGTACACGGAGTAAGTAGATATGCTTATTTGAGAAATTATCAAGCTTATTGTTATAAAATTCACGATATTCCGTACGACGAGTATAAGTGGACTGAATGTGATTTAAAATTTTATTAAAGTAATTCATGATTTTCAAAAAGAATTGAACAGGTTATAGCTTTTTACTTATCTTTTTTGCTAAGAATTTGGTAAAGAGACTAAAAGATACAATTTTGAGCGATACAGGACAGAGAGGAAAGAAACTATCATGGGTTGGAATTTCGAATTTAGTGCTCTATTTTGAGTTTTAAAGCTGCGCAGCTTAGCAAGTAAGTTTCGAAACACGAATTTCTGACAAAGCAGTTGCATTTTACTTTGTCGGTTCGAATGATTTCAATCGGCTGGTACAAATGCAACTGGATTGTTTGGCTGTTCATCGAACTGATATAAACGCTATTTTAGCACAATTCTGCTGCAGGTATTTTGTGCTAAGTGACAAATTTCAATAGACAATGATTAGATGATTACTTTCAGGAACTCTCAGAACTCTCTCATCACAGAATAGCCCGCCGAGTTTTTCTGCAAGATTTTCTTAACCGGGCTGTGTTCTGAAACGGTGGTACCACTTTTATTTGATTTGTGTTCATAATCTTTCGTAAGTTATTAGGATTATGCGAAATAAATGCGTTTTTGAGTTTCAGTTTGAAAAGGTTGAAAAACGTCAAACTTGTTCTATATGACTAATGGTAATTACTAGTGAAATAACTCATGGAATGGTTCAGAAGTCTTAAGTTAAATTGATATAGTAGGTTCGGCGTGATACCGTTTCGGAATAGAGTTTTATTATAGGTATAGGTACAGATTATATGATTTTAAACTAACATGGTCATTACTATACACTATAGAGCAAAAGGAGCAAAAAAGCGACCGTGGTTCAATCGGCTCTGCAGAGAAGCTTTGATGCTGAAAGAATCTGCCTACAGAGCCTGGACCACGGCTCGTGCAAATTCAGATCCAAACATCTCTGAGGTGAAACGCAAATTAAATGCCGCCTCGAGGGCTAGCAAGAGAGCAATTGTCAGGGCTAAATTCGATTTAGTCGGCAGAATTGGTGAGCGGCTAGCAGGGTACCCTTCAGGGAGTCGTGAATTCTGGTCGCTTGCCAAAGCTGCCGAGGGAAACTTCTGTCAGTCAGGTTTACCACCTTTGCTTAAACCCGACGGTAGTCTGGCCCAGAGTGCCGGGGAGAAGGCCGACCTTTTGGGTTTTCTCTTTGCCGCTAACTCGACCATGAGCGACGGGGGTGCTGTACCGCCGGACGTTCCGTGGTGTGGAACTTCCATGCCGGAAGTTAAATTCACGCAGCGGGACGTCCGACGGGAGCTTTGTTCTCTGGACGTTCATAAGTCGAGTGGGCCGGACGGTATACCCGCGGTGGTACTTAAGCAGTGTGGTCCAGAGTTGTGTCCGGTACTTACACGTCTTTTCACGCTTTCATATTCTATGCGACAAGTCCCGGCGTCGTGGAAGATCGCGTATGTGCATCCTGTGCCCAAGAAGGGTGATAGGACCGACCCGGCCAATTACAGGCCTATAGCCGTCACCTCACTATTGTCTAAGGTGATGGAGCGTGTAATTAATACACAGCTCCTGAGGTACCTTGAGGAAAACGACCTGCTCAGTGACCGGCAGTACGGTTTCCGTCACGGTCGCTCGACGGGCGATCTTCTCGTGTGCCTCACACACCGATGGGCGACGGCTATCGAGAGTAAGGGCGAGGCTCTAGCAGTGAGCCTCGACATTTCTAAAGCCTTTGACCGGGTCTGGCACCGTGGTCTTCTTAATAAATTGCCCTCCTACGGACTGACCGAAAGATTATGCGGATGGGTGTCCAGCTTTTTGGCCGGTAGAAGCATCAGGGCTGTTGTCGACGGCAGCTGTTCTGACTGCATGGCCATTAACGCTGGAGTACCGCAAGGCTCAGTGTTGTCCCCTACTCTGTTTCTGCTGCATATCAATGACATGTTGTCTATTGACGGCATTCATTGTTATGCAGACGACAGTACGGGGGACACTTGTTACACAGGCCGCCCCGGTATCTCTCGGGACGCAGTGGAAGAAAGTCGTGAACAGCTTGTGTCTGAAATCGAGGCTACTCTTACTAGAGTGTCCGATTGGGGTAGACAAAATCTTGTTCAGTTCAACCCCTCCAAGACACAGGCGTGTTTCTTCACCGCTAAGAAAGCCCCAATTACTGTAGCGCCACAATTCCAGGGCACATCTCTTTCCATCTCTAAATGTATAGGGATCCTTGGTGTTGATATCTCCAGTGACGTTCAGTTCCGCAGTCATTTGGAGGACAAGGCCAAGCTAGCGTCCAAGAAGCTCGGTGTGCTCAACAGGGCGCGGCGGTACTTTACTGCGGCGCAAACACTGCTTCTCTATAAGTCGCAAGTGCGGCCACACATGGAGTACTGCTGTCACCTCTGGGCGGGGGCACCTGAATATCAGCTTCGTCCATTTGACTCGGTGCAGAGGCGAGCTGTGAGAGTTGTTTACTGACAGGTGGTGTTGAACCTCTTTGCGACAGGAGAGACTTTGCCTCCTTATGCGTGTTCTACCGCCTGTACAATGGTATCTGCTCTGAGGAATTGTTTGACATGATGCCCACGGCTACGTTCTATCATCGCACCGCTCGCCATAGACTGGGATTTCATCCTCACACCCTACGTCCGGAGCGTTCGAGCACGGTTAGATCCGATAGGGGATTTCTTCCGCGCACGCTTAGGTTGTGGAATGATCTTCCTGCCTCGGTTTTCCCAAACGCCTACAGTATGGGGTTCTTCAAAAGGGGTCTAAGAAGGTTTTTACAGGGTCGGCAGCGCGAGTGTGGCGCCTCTGGTGTTGCAAACGTTCATAGGCTGCGGTGACCACCAGTCCTCCTGGTGGGCCGTATGCTTGTCTGCCACCTTGGTGGTATAAAAAAAAAAAAAAAAAAAAAAACTGTTAACGGGATATTTACCATGTACTGTTTTGTCGAGGTTCCGGATCGGTTTAGCGGTTTAAGTGTAAAAACGTAACAGATAGACAGACAGACACAGTTAATTTCGCGTTTATAATCATAAGTTGGGATTACGACTTATTGCATTACACGACACGACAATTTTCAACGCTTTGTATATCCTTTAAGAGAAAAAGCTGCCTGTGCGTGGGTTAACGGTTTCTTCCTTTAGAAGCTTAGTTAGAGCTTTATAAGACAAAAACTATTCTTTTGGACATTATGAAGACATTTTTCTATAAACACTTATCACAAGGGAAATGTTGGTCTTCAAGAGAAAGTATCTGAGTAACCGAAAGCTGGAACACACGTCGTTATAAGACATCTGTTTTTATTATGTTGCTTATTGTCTTTTTAGTGACGAAAGGAACGTTTTTCGCATTAGAATAGCGACATAGTGTGGTCTCACGCACATTCCAAACAGCTGGAGTCGCCAATACGTACAATTTATGATACCTTTTTAGGTTTGGGACGCTTGGCAAAATTATTAAAACTGAACGTGCCACAACTAAGGTCTCAACTCCTCAATTGATTAACTTGCCAAAGTAGTAATTGGTTTTTATTGTGACATTTTTGTTCATTTAACATTAACACGATGATATAATACTTAGATAATCTGTACCTATACACTATAGAACTGTTAACGGGATATTTACCATGTACTGTTTTATCGAGTTTCCGATATTTCGACGCTGTTACAAGCGCCATGATCACGGATGAACTGAAGTGCAGCGAGCTAGATGTTTGCAGGTAGACCGTAGCGATCTACCCTTCTCCGGAGACGTTTATTACGCACATTAACACTACTGTCATCGTTTACCGTATCGTCCCGCACTCGATCACGATCCCGACACACAATACTCACTGTGTCACTACGCGATGATTTTTCAGCTGGTTTTTGTTTTGTAGTGAAATGACCAATCACTGGATGCCAGGCACTCGACAGTTGAAACCCATCTTCCCTGTTGAAGGTTTTATACTTTTTTATTTCTATAGCCTCTTCAACCAATCTGGGTATGTAGTGACGTTCTGTCGAGAGTATCTGAGGGTTGTGCAACTCAATCCAGTGATTGGTACCTGCTTCTAGAAGGTGTTGAGCTTTGCAGATTTTTGTGTGTCATTATTTTTGACCGCTCTGATATGCTCCTTTATTCGGCACGAGATACTTCTCTTGGTTTGGCCTATATAAGAGCTGCTACAACTGCAGTCCACTTTGTAGACACCAGGAACTTCTAAGGGAAACTTATACTTGGGCGTACGTAAGCATTGAGCTATTCTCCTGAAAGGAGTGAACACAGTTTTCACTGAAAACCGCTTAAGTGTGTTAGCGACCCTGTCTGTCACTCCCTTCATGTACGGTAAGTACGCAGGCTGTCTCTCTACCTTATAGTCCAGGCGCCTAGGTGTTCTCGAGTGTCCAGTGATTCGCCCCTTGTAACCGTTCCTCTGTAGCACGCCCCTTAGATGTCTCATCTCTTTATCTAAGTTTTCCTTATCACATAATCTGTATGCGCGGTCTGTAAGTGACGTAACTACAGAGTTCAGCTGGCGTGGATGGTGATGCGAGTCGGCATGCAGATACCTGTCAGTGTGGGTAGGCTTCCTGTATACGGAGTGGCTAATAGAACAATCTTCTCTTACTCTCATCTGTACGTCAAGAAATGCGATCGTCCTATCCCGTTCTAATTCGTATGTGAATTGAATTTTGCTGTGAATACCATTAAGGAACGCCATATAGTCCTGAGGGGCAAGTGCGAGTTTCAGTGAGCGCCTATCGACATTCACGAACGAGCGCGTTATCACAGATTTGTATGGGATCGAGACAAGTTCCCGCGTTTACAGCTAGGTGGCGGGGTCTCGATTCCAAACGAATTGGTGGGCCGTGAATGTCGACAAGCTCACGCAAAAACTCGCACTCGCCCCTCTGTACAATACTCTCGTCACCCTCGAGCACACCGAAAATATCGTCCACGTATCTCTTCCAAAGCCTGATACTACTAGGAGCGGTGGCGATAGCTATGGTTTCAAAATGCTCCATCCAGAGGTTAGCAACAACCGGAGCCACCGGACTGCCCATTGCCACGCCGTCGACTTGGAGGTAGTACTCTCCTTTGTATACGACATAATTCGTGGACACACAGTGATGCACGAGTTTGACATATTCCACAGGCATGCCACTGTCTCGTATTCGGCGCGCAATAACGTCAACACATTCGGCTATGGGCACATTAATTTGTAAAAAGTGACTCAACGTCAAAACTTACCATTACCTCGTTGTTACTGACATTAGTATGGCGCATAATCTCAACGAAATGACGGGAGTCTTTCACGAAAGATGCAGATTTTCCCACCAACGGCTGCAAAACCCTAGCTACATGCCTTGCCAGTTCTTACGTGGGTGAGTCAATCTGACTCACAATAGGGCGTAGAGGTACGTTCGCCTTGTGAATGTGTAATCCGGCGAAATAAAATACCTACTGCGGAAGCAGAGGTCTTAAGACAAGATGTCGGAGTTATTTTGCGCAAAGCGAGACCTCCCCAGCCAAACATCTCCGCCTCCGAACTTGCCGCGTTACGGGACCTCCGAGATGATGAGAGCATTCTGGTGTTAAAAGCGGATAAGGGAAATGCGACGGTGGTCATGAGCGTCACTGAATACGACCAGAAATTTCAAAGTCTTCTGAGTGATAATACCACCTACAAAAAAGGTTAACTATAACCTGTAACGTAACGGGCGTCAAGGGTGTCGGTGTGGACTTCCCAAGTCCCGTGTTACAATAGTTTGATTTGTAAAAGAAGATTACCTGGATAACAGCAGCCGGAGATACAGTGGACCTTTTAGGTTAAGGGCCGTGTTGTCTGGCTAGTAAACCCCTGTTGCAGTGAGTTCGTGAAAGAAAAACCAGTGTATATTATTATCACCACGTTTAATGGTCTACAATACAAAAACCACAGGCCTTGTGGTATATCAAACGCACTACTTAGCCTATATATATATGGCAGGATGTACCAGTATTACTCCAGTTAGAATACTTATATCTACACACACTTTACTTACTTGCTATAAACTTATATCAGATCTATTGACCTGGCCGGCTCTTGCGCCGATGCGATGAAATTATTTCATTTGACACAATTAACTAAACATCACCTTGTGACGTGGCTAACAAAATATACTTTAATCTAGCGACCTAGAGATGGATCCATTCTGGTTAACATTATTATAATCTATGATTTAAAGGCTAAATAAATCTAGTTACATTCTCGGATCGTTATGCAGCCTCCTGAAGGTGAACTACGTTGTTAAACTGTCGGTGGACTATCGCGTAGGCACCGCTAACCAACGAGATGCAGTAATCAACCTCGCGTATGGATGTATAAGAAGAATCCTGGTGGCCCTCCTTGGTGCCAAGTAGTGAAAAAGAAATGCACGTGGCGTAAAAAAGAGAATAAAAAATGCCGGTGCGAGAACCGGTTACCGCTACAAAGCCGGGCTCGTCAGCGGCGCGCAGTCCCGTCTGTGGATCACGCGTCCCACGCTGATGGGTTCACGGGGAAGAATTCCTCCGTGTTGGGATTCCGCCAAGGGACGGGCAGGTATTCCCAGCAATAATAGGTAGGTACTCCAAAGACCCGCTACAACAAAAGTTACGCGTCATTAGCAATCAGCACGCACTTCACAGACCGCGATTATTACAAGGTCTATCTAGCTTATAAATACCTTTTTGCGGGTCCTGTGATGGTACGAATTGCTCTTGAAGAGACACCTTACGGGTCTTCTCGCTCGAGAGAAAAAAATGCCGACTGCCTCCATCTTTGCTTTTCGTCTCTTCCCCTTCCCACCAAGCCAAACCCGCTTGGTCAGTTACATCTACGGTCCGTTTCATTTCACTCATCCCTCACGTTCCGTTCGTGACTTTTATTCCTCCACCTCTCATACGCCATACACGATTAGGGCTTTATCGCATTAACGCCATGTCATTAACTGAAGCTAAAACTATCCTGTACATTAACCATCCTATCCTCTTAAGCGAATATTTTATCCACTATTTGACATAATGTTCTACGTTACGCGGAACGTGAATTCTGGTGTGACCACTCCGAAATTGATCCGCTCGTAAACTATATATAAATTATCATTAGTTCCAAATCTGTTTACTAATTTAATATACCTATTATTTATTCTAATCTAGATTTATTGTACACTAAATAAAACTATTTTTTTTTATGTTCTTTTTTTTTTTTTTATTCCTAAACTATTTCGTTGACAAGGATCAGTCATTGTCACTGTCAAAATGACAATGTCAGATTCACGACGTCTAACCTATGTGTATGTGTAGTATTGTGACTGGATGTAAACACGGAATAAAACGACAGAAAGATATCGAGTTTAATATCTTTGTGTTAATGTGCTTAATGTATGAAATCCTCGTTATCACGAGACAAAAAGAGAGTATTATACTAGAACGTATGGATAATGTGTTGGTGAGTATTGCAGAGTGTTACAATACCCCCTTTCTCGGGAAAAGAGGTAAACCGACAGGTTTACCGAAAGAAACAGCCGGGGTAACCGGGAAAAAGTGGTTACTTAACCGACTCCAAAAAGGATTAAAAAAATACCGAGAAATAAAAGAATATAACTTCAGAACGCTGCTAGCAATAGTTATTCTTCTGACTGCCCTTTAGAATGATCACAGCTGGATAGGTATTCCTTTCAAAACGCGTACTTCACTCTTCCATACCTCACACAGTATTTCATATTTATCTATGTACATTCATTCGTCATCCTTTCCATATTAATAATAATTATAATAATACATATAATAATATTTAAAGCTTATTTTCCACCTATCATTCAGTCATGCACTTATCCTTCCCTTTCTTATTTGCTCCTATCATTCCATAATTATTTACATGCTGTCATTCATCAGTCTTATATTCTGTAAGAGTTTTTCATACTTTGGCCAATCGTACTGTCGGTCAATCATTTGACTGTCAAGAAAAACAACTTTTTTTGCTCATGCGTTGTTAAGTATCATATCATATAAACATTAACTGTAAGAATAAGAACACAATGTAAAAACACAAACGGCAAAGCAATTATTAATTGCATACATTAGTTTCGATAAATGCTTGCCTAGCCCTACGATCAAAAAAAAAATCTTGGGTTCGGAGTAAATACCACTAGACAAGCAACAATATCGGACAGGGTGTGTAAATAATTTAATCTACACGCAAGATGTCCTTTACATGAAATTTACCAACAGATCCTGACGATAACTCGCGTAGCTCATACACTACATCTGACAACCTCCTTTCAACCGTGCACTTCACAAATTTCGGCGCCAGCTTGGCGGAGAAATACTTCGCTGCGTTAGATTGTACGAAGTTCCTTCGCCAGACCACATCGCCTATTTTCGCTGTGAAGTGTCGTCGTCTTAGGTTATAATGTTGTGAATTTTTCTGGTACGCCTGAGTTAATGCATCTACTACCTTGTCAAAAAATTTTCCCAATTCCAACAACGATGATGCCGCTGCGCTTCTATCGCCTATGGTCAGATCATCAGCTGATGTTGGTAAATCCCTAAGAATTGAATGGAATTGACCGTCAGTGACTATTTCACGACCGGTGGCTAAGAAGTACGGTGTGTATCCCGTTGCTAGGTTCACCGTGCTATTCAGTGATAGCTGAATTTGCTGAAGGTATTTGGACCAATTACGTTGATCTTGTTCAACTAGTATGGATAAACAGACTTCAGCGGTTTTGTTATACCGTTCGACTGTATTCGCTTGCGGTGCATAATGCGCCGTATAGAAAATTCGAGGGATAGAATATCCATCGCAAAATGATTTAAACGATTTGCTTTTAAATATGGTAGCGTTGTCACAAATAAGAATCGCGGGGGTTCCCCATTTCAAGATCAATTCCTTTTCCAAAAATGAAGTGACCGTTTGAGTGGTTGCAGTACGGAGGGGGTGAAGCCATACAAATTTTGAGAAAACGTCTACAACTGACAGAATGTATATATGACCCGAATATGATTTAGGTAATGGGCCTATAATATCTATTGACAACGTGTGCATCGGAACGTCCACCTCCTTTTGATTTGTCATGAGTCCGTGAGGTGGTGAATTTGAGTGTTTATATGCTTTACACTTGTCACACCGTGTGACAAATTCCTTAACATTTTCAAACATATTTGGCCAATAATAATGTTCCCTAATTTTCAAATACGTTTTTTGAACTCCTGGGTGTACACTACAGAAGGAGTCATGGTTTTCCTTGATGCATTCATCGACCAGCTCTTTAGGAATTACTAACCTCCAATTGTTTTTTGAAGTACAAGAGCCACCTTTGCAAAATCTAAACAAATTGTTGCCTAGGATCTGAAAATTTTTGAAACGAGTAGGCATAGTTTTACAGCCGTTATACATCTTCTTATACCACTCATCAGAAGTTGAAGAAAGTTCTTGATTGAAAGTAATAGCATCGACCGAAATTCGGGATAGTGCATCTGGTACGACATTAAGCTTACCTGCCTTATGGCAAATGTCAAAATTAAAAGTGGATATCTGCATTGCCCATCTGGCCAACCTGCCTGAGGGGTTATTTAAAGACTTAAGCCACTTTAAACTCATATGGTCAGTGATGACCGTGAACTTAGTACCTTCTATGTAAGCACGAAAATGATTTATGGAATCCACTACCGCGAGCAGTTCACGCTCTGTTGTACTGTAATTTCTCTCAGGTTTTGCCAGTAAACGTGAAAAGAAAGCCACAGGACGCTCGATTCCATCTATGTCCTGCGTCAAAACACTACCAATGCCTACGGATGATGCGTCGCAATGAAGCACGAAAGGTTTCGAAAATTCTGGCGACGCCAAAACTGGAGCTGTTATTAAAGCATTTTTAAGGGTATTGAAAGAATCCTCAGCTGCTTCGGACCAATGGATGCCGTCACTGCCTTTCTTCTTACCTACCAACGCTGTCATAGGTGCTATGATGGTGGAAAAATCCTTAACAAACCTACGATAGTATGAACATAGACCTATAAATCCTCGTAGCTGCTTGGCAGTTTTAGGCTGTGGGAAATTCTGAATGCTGCTCAGCTTCTCTGGGTCAGTGCGCAAACCTTGTGTATTGATGATGTATCCCAAGTATCTAAGCTCTCCTTTGCAAAATTCGCACTTTTTTAAGTTGATAGTGAGACCAGCGTCACTAAGCGACCTCTTTACAGCAGCAAGTATCTCCATATGTTCAGAAAATGACTCTGTGGCAATCAGAAGATCGTCCAGATAACAAAAAACTTTTCCGTCAAATTTGTGCAGAAATAGCGAATCAACTAGCCTTTGCATTTCAGCTCCCGCATTGGATAATCCGAATGGCATTCTTTTAAAATGAAAAAGACCTCTATTAGGGACTACGAAAGCTGTTTTCTCACAAGAAGTACCTTTGCCGTCTATTCCATCCTGACTTGACAAACTGACCTGCCAAAAACTCGATGATAAATCAATTGAACTAAGATAATGTGCTCCTCGCAGATTGTCCAAAATCGAATTTATATAAGGAAGTGGGTACGAGTCTTTAACCGTGACATCATTGAGCTTACGCGCGTCGAGGCAGAATCTCCATGATCCATCTTTCTTTGGGATCATGACAACCGGGTTGGACCATGGTGACCTCGACGGTTCGATGACATCGAGCCTCAACATCTCGTCCACCTCCCTATTCAATGCTGTCAACTTAGCAGGCGATAAAGGGTAATATCTTTGTTTAATAGGCTCTCCCTGTGTAATAATTTTATGTGTAACGATATGCGTTTTCCCTAAACCTTTTTTTTCTGATGAAATTGACTCAAAGTCATTCATTACTTTTTGTAGATGTTTGGCTTGTTGAGATGTTAGATCATCTCTGGGTATTAAAGCTTTCACCTCACACAACGCACTGCAAGCACTATAACTTGTGGAGTTGCCTCTCCTCACGACATCTCCAAACTTAAAAATGTCCACTAGACCAAATGCATCAGCGAAATCCATACCGCACAAGATTTCGTGATGTATGTCAGGGCAAACTAAAAAATTAAAGTGGGCAGTTATCCCATTACAAGTTATTGGCAAAGACATTATGCCAATGACTTTAATTTGTGATAAATCCGCTAAAAATACTGCTGGCACGACTGAAGCATCCCTAGCATGTAATGTCCATCCAAGTCTTTGAAAATATCGATGCTTATTCGCACCTAAAACTGATAAATGTGCCCCAGGATCGAGCAATGCTTCGAAATTACGGTCCTTTATTGTGAATTTAACAAACAACCGATTATCCCCTACGAATGACGATATTTCAGGCGAAGAGACTGTTTGTGTGTGTAACGACTTGCTCGGGGGCCCCATCAGTTTTTTTTATTAAGTGTCTGTGTAGTAGACTGCGAGCGCAAGCCTGTGTTACATTGGGTGCAGTTCCTAATCGTCACCCTCTTAGCACCGCACTTGAAACATATTATGCCTGGTATTGACCTACACACCTTATAACTATGGCCGACTTTTTTACATTTAAGGCAAGTAATAGGTGAGCCGCGCCTGTCAGGTAATTTGCCGACGCTGACTGCATTGAGTTCGCGCTTGCCAACCGGTTTAGATTGACATAAAACACCAGAATAAGCCTCATAATTCTTGGACACGTTGACCAATTGGTCAAAGGTAGTAATATCATTGATGGCTAATAGTTGGGCGTATGTAGGTAGCAAATTGTGTTTTATAATTTCAAGTAGGTTGTCGCTTGCAATAGGATATGTTAGTCTATTGTTTAAATCCTGGATATCTAAAATAAAGAATGATACAGACTGACCTAGCTTCTGCTTTTTTTCACGAATCTGTCTCTCTATGTTGTAGTTGTAATCCTTTGATTGAAAGAATTTTCGAAATTCAACGCAAATATCAAACCAAGAGTTAATTTTATGTTGGATTGTTCTATGAAACTTGAGTGCGGTGTCAGATAACAGTTCTGAAAAACCTCTTACTAATGTTGTATCGTCAATCTGTCGTGCGATACGTGTTTCATTAACCCTAAGGAGGAAGTCGTCAATATCTGACTCTCCGTTATACTTGAGTTTAAGGGAAGCTAAATTCAATGATTTGTAGTACACATGCGCACTGGGGGGCGGTGCAACTACTTGTGTTATACCATTACCTTGGTTCATGTTGTCAAAAATTTCGCTAGTTTTAATGGGGAATGTCTTATGTGCGTGTGCTATCGGTTCTTGTGCCACGTATGTCTCTTGTGTGTTGCTGTGAGAGGCAGCATAATGGGTGGTCGTATTAGAGACTATGGATGTCGTAAACGTTTCGGGAGCCAAAGATGAAGTCCGGTTCACGTTGACTCGGGGACGTGTATTTACGGTATCCATAGGTATGTGTACCTCTAAAGGTCGTGTATACGGGCTAGAAGTTACCTGCATAACGTTCCGACTATGCACCGGTGAAGCAAATTCACTTGCATCAGTATCTGGAGTTTTTGACATTTTTTATAAATAAGTTCTTAATATCTAGTTTGTATTTAGCCTAAAATGCTCTAGTCGTAGTAGTAGTAATGGTATAATCACTGTAGCAATGCCACAGACACAATAACAACAAAGTTATGTTTCAAAAGTATGTTCGTAAAAATTACTATGAAAAAATTCAATTTTGTTAATAAAAACAAAACCTGCAACTATTTAGTCCTGATCCTTGTGTATTTAAGCTCTAAAGGGTGTACAAGATCAGATAAAACTATAAAAACAACCAATATGTTGATATTTAAAAAGTTGATTTTTGTCGGGAGAACGATAAGACAAAAAAACTCAAATTTGCTCACAAAATCGAAAATTGACACAAGACTTTATCTGGTCCTAGTGTTTATCAATGCAGAATGGTGCACCGAATCAGATAGAAGTTTAAAAATCACCAATATGTTGATACTTAAAAAGTTGATTTTTGCCGGGATGAGAACGACAACTCATAAAACACAAATTTGCTCACAAAAACAAAATTTGCACATATTTTGGTTTGGTTTCTTACTGTCATTAACTCTAAGCAGTGTAAGCAATTATATTAAACACTTAAACCATCCAGATGTCAATATTTAAAAAATGTTGTTAGTTCTGGATGAAACTTTTGTTAAAGAAAAATAAATTAAATTTGCATAAAAAAGTCAAAATTTACACATTTTGTGGTCTGGTCTTCACGGATATGAATTCTTAATAGGGTGAGTGACCAGATTCAATATCTATAAACCATCAATATGTCAATATTTAAAATTTTGACATATTCCTGAGGGAACGGTGAAGTATGAACTATTAATTTTCTTAAAGTAAAGCTACTGCTTTCAAGCCTAGATACAACAATAAAAATTGTATCCCTCAAAAGATAAACACAAAGGAAATTCCCCCCCGAAGCTCAATTGCAACAATGGTTACCAACTAATTTCAATTGAATTCAGGCGCTGTACATGCAGCACTTTAATAGGTAATCACAATAAAATAAAGTTCGGGCGCCATGTAACGTAACGGGCGTCAAGGGTGTCGGTGTGGACTTCCCAAGTCCCGTGTTACAATAGTTTGATTTGTAAAAGAAGATTACCTGGATAACAGCAGCCGGAGATACAGTGGACCTTTTAGGTTAAGGGCCGTGTTGTCTGGCTAGTAAACCCCTGTTGCAGTGAGTTCGTGAAAGAAAAACCAGTGTATATTATTATCACCACGTTTAATGGTCTACAATACAAAAACCACAGGCCTTGTGGTATATCAAACGCACTACTTAGCCTATATATATATGGCAGGATGTACCAGTATTACTCCAGTTAGAATACTTATATCTACACACACTTTACTTACTTGCTATAAACTTATATCAGATCTATTGACCTGGCCGGCTCTTGCGCCGATGCGATGAAATTATTTCATTTGACACAATTAACTAAACATCACCTTGTGACGTGGCTAACAAAATATACTTTAATCTAGCGACCTAGAGATGGATCCATTCTGGTTAACATTATTATAATCTATGATTTAAAGGCTAAATAAATCTAGTTACATTCTCGGATCGTTATGCAGCCTCCTGAAGGTGAACTACGTTGTTAAACTGTCGGTGGACTATCGCGTAGGCACCGCTAACCAACGAGATGCAGTAATCAACCTCGCGTATGGATGTATAAGAAGAATCCTGGTGGCCCTCCTTGGTGCCAAGTAGTGAAAAAGAAATGCACGTGGCGTAAAAAAGAGAATAAAAAATGCCGGTGCGAGAACCGGTTACCGCTACAAAGCCGGGCTCGTCAGCGGCGCGCAGTCCCGTCTGTGGATCACGCGTCCCACGCTGATGGGTTCACGGGGAAGAATTCCTCCGTGTTGGGATTCCGCCAAGGGACGGGCAGGTATTCCCAGCAATAATAGGTAGGTACTCCAAAGACCCGCTACAACAAAAGTTACGCGTCATTAGCAATCAGCACGCACTTCACAGACCGCGATTATTACAAGGTCTATCTAGCTTATAAATACCTTTTTGCGGGTCCTGTGATGGTACGAATTGCTCTTGAAGAGACACCTTACGGGTCTTCTCGCTCGAGAGAAAAAAATGCCGACTGCCTCCATCTTTGCTTTTCGTCTCTTCCCCTTCCCACCAAGCCAAACCCGCTTGGTCAGTTACATCTACGGTCCGTTTCATTTCACTCATCCCTCACGTTCCGTTCGTGACTTTTATTCCTCCACCTCTCATACGCCATACACGATTAGGGCTTTATCGCATTAACGCCATGTCATTAACTGAAGCTAAAACTATCCTGTACATTAACCATCCTATCCTCTTAAGCGAATATTTTATCCACTATTTGACATAATGTTCTACGTTACGCGGAACGTGAATTCTGGTGTGACCACTCCGAAATTGATCCGCTCGTAAACTATATATAAATTATCATTAGTTCCAAATCTGTTTACTAATTTAATATACCTATTATTTATTCTAATCTAGATTTATTGTACACTAAATAAAACTATTTTTTTTTATGTTCTTTTTTTTTTTTTTATTCCTAAACTATTTCGTTGACAAGGATCAGTCATTGTCACTGTCAAAATGACAATGTCAGATTCACGACGTCTAACCTATGTGTATGTGTAGTATTGTGACTGGATGTAAACACGGAATAAAACGACAGAAAGATATCGAGTTTAATATCTTTGTGTTAATGTGCTTAATGTATGAAATCCTCGTTATCACGAGACAAAAAGAGAGTATTATACTAGAACGTATGGATAATGTGTTGGTGAGTATTGCAGAGTGTTACAAACCCGACTGCTAGAACGAACCGAAGCACCCTCAACTTGATCAAGGAATGCAGAAATGCGATTGGTGAGGATATGACTGCATACCTACTGAGACCGAAGACCTGTCACCCTCCAAAGTTGTATGGATTGCCAAAAGTTCACAAGGCGAACGTACCTCTACGCCCTATCGTGAGTCAGATTGACTCACCCACGTACGAACTGGCAAGGCATGTAGCTAGGGTTTTGCAGCCGTTGGTGGGAAAATCTGCATCTTTCGTGAAAGACTCCCGTCATTTCGTTGAGATTATGCGCCATACTAATGTCAGTAACAACGAGGTAATGCTAAGTTTTGACGTTGAGTCACTTTCTACAAATGTGCCCATAGCCGAATGTGTTGACGTTATTGCGCGCCGAATACGAGACAGTGGCATGCCTGTGGAATATGTCAAACTCGTGCATCACTGTGTGTCCACGAATTATTTCGTATACAAAGGGGAGTACTACCTCCAAGTCGACGGCGTGGCGATGGGCAGTCCGGTGGCTCCGGTTGTTGCTAACCTCTGGATGGAGCATTTTGAAACCATAGCTATCGCCACCGCTCCTAGTAGTATCAGGCTTTGGAAGAGATACGTGGACGATATTTTCGGTGTGCTCGAGGGTGACGAGAGTATTGTACAGGACTATATGGCGTTCCTTAATGGTATTCACAGCAAAATTCAATTCACATACGAATTAGAACGGGATAGGACGATTGCATTTCTTGACGTACAGATGAGAGTAAGAGAAGATGGTTCTATTAGCCACTCCGTATACAGGAAGCCTACCCACACTGACAGGTATCTGCATGCCGACTCGCATCACCATCCACGCCAGCTGAACTCTGTAGTTACGTCACTTACAGACCGCGCATACAGATTATGTGATAAGGAAAACTTAGATAAAGAGATGAGACATCTAAGGGGCGTGCCACAGAGGAACGGTTACAAGGGGCGAATCACAGGACACTCGAGAACACCTAGGCGCCTGGACTATAAGGTCGAGAGACAGCCTGCGTACTTACCGTACATGAAGGGAGTGACAAACAGGGTCGCTAACACACTTAAGCGGTTTTCAGTGAAAACTGTGTTCACTCCTTTCAGGAGAATAGCTCAATGCTTACGTACGCCCAAGGATAGGTTTCCCTTAGAAGTTCCTGGTGTCTACAAAGTGGACTGCAGTTGTGGCAGCTCTTATATAGGCCAAACCAAGAGAAGTATCTCGTGCCGAATAAAGGAGCATATCAGAGCGGTCAAAAATAATGACACACAAAAATCTGCAATGGCTCAACACCTTTTAGAAGCAGGTACCAATCACTGGATTGAGTTGCACAACCCTCAAATACTCTCGACAGAACGCCACTACATACCCAGATTGGTTGAAGAGGCTATAGAAATAAAAAAGTATAAAACGTTCAACAGGGAAGATGGGTTTCAACTGTCGAGTGCCTGGCATCCAGTGATTGGTCATTTCACTACAAAACAAAAACCAGCAGAAAAATCATCGCGTAGTGACACAGTGAGTATTGTGTGTCGGGATCGTGATCGAGTGCGGGACGATACGGTAAACGATGACAGTAGTGTTAATGTGCGTAATAAACGTCTCCGGAGAAGGGTAGATCGCTACGGTCTACCTGCAAACATCTAGCTCGCTGCACTTCAGTTCATCCGTGATCATGGCGCTTGTAACAGCGTCGAAATATCGGAAACTCGATAAAACAGTACATGGTAAATATCCCGTTAACAGTTCTATAGTGTATAGGTACAGATTATCTAAGTATTATATCATCGTGTTAATGTTAAATGAACAAAAATGTCACAATAAAAACCAATTACTACTTTGGCAAGTTAATCAATTGAGGAGTTGAGACCTTAGTTGTGGCACGTTCAGTTTTAATAATTTTGCCAAGCGTCCCAAACCTAAAAAGGTATCATAAATTGTACGTATTGGCGACTCCAGCTGTTTGGAATGTGCGTGAGACCACACTATGTCGCTATTCTAATGCGAAAAACGTTCCTTTCGTCACTAAAAAGACAATAAGCAACATAATAAAAACAGATGTCTTATAACGACGTGTGTTCCAGCTTTCGGTTACTCAGATACTTTCTCTTGAAGACCAACATTTCCCTTGTGATAAGTGTTTATAGAAAAATGTCTTCATAATGTCCAAAAGAATAGTTTTTGTCTTATAAAGCTCTAACTAAGCTTCTAAAGGAAGAAACCGTTAACCCACGCACAGGCAGCTTTTTCTCTTAAAGGATATACAAAGCGTTGAAAATTGTCGTGTCGTGTAATGCAATAAGTCGTAATCCCAACTTATGATTATAAACGCGAAATTAACTGTGTCTGTCTGTCTATCTGTTACGTTTTTACACTTAAACCGCTAAACCGATTTTGATGAAATTTGGTATAAAGATACTCATACTTATAGAATTCGGGACTTCACGCGAAATACTTTGTTACTTACATTTACCGACGTTTCGAGCACGTTGCAGCGCCCGTGGTCGCGGTTGGACTGAGGCGAGGATCGACAAAAACCACGAAGTTATTTCTTGTCGAACTACCCTTCGTTATTATTACAACGAAGGATAAGGCTGGCGACACACTACACTCACTACGTCAGTTTTAATTGGCACAGTTTTACGTTCAAGTTTATTAATCACTGAATTCCACATCCCGGAGAGCTTATATCCATCATCCCTATTGAAATTTTTGTGTTTTCTGATTTCAATGGCTTCACGCACCATACGTGGATAATAATGGCGATCAGTGGAGAGGACTTTCGGTTGGTGAAGTTCGATCCAGTGATTAATGCCCGAATCGAGGTGTTCTGCTATTGCCGATTGGTTTAACTGACGATTTTTCACAGCTGCGATATGTTCTTTGACCCTTTCCGCGATGGTCCGCTTGGTTTGGCCTATGTAGGAACTACCGCAGCTGCAATCCACTTTGTAGACACCTGGTGTTTGGAGAGGAATGACGTCCTTTGGTGTTCGCACGTAGGTACGTGCGAACACCAAAGGTATAAAGATAGTTTGAGTCCAAAAGAAAGGACAGACTACGCAAATAAGGGTTATGATTTCCATCCTCATTTTGCGTAGTCAGTTAAAAAGTAGCCTACGTCCTTCCCTTGGACTCAAACTCTAGTGTTATTAAATATTTGAACATTTTATTGAATTATAATCTTCATCATAATTTGGTCTCACCAGCTGTTACGTTGCACAAAATACTCGGTAGAATGTAGGCATCTCACACGCATCTACCTCTGCCTTCGGGAATGAAAGCGTGATTATACCAATCTTACTAATATTATAAATGCGAAAGTTTGTGAGTGTGGATGTTTGTTACTCTTTCAGGCTCAAACCGCTGAACGGATCGGGCTGAAATTTGGTACAGAGATACATTATAGTCTGGAATAACACATAGGCTACCTTTTATCCCGGGAATAACTTCCCGCGGGAACAAATTTTACGCGGGCGAAGCTGCGGGCATCAGCTAGTAATAAATAATTGCGAAATTAAAAAAACAAAATTGAATATAATTTTTTTTAATTGTAGCCAAAGTTATGTTGACATTATTATGTAGCTCTATTGTTACAAAAACAGGCCGCCAGATGGGCGCTCTCACGACAACGGTAGTAAAAATTAATCGTCCGAGAAGGGTCACTGTAGGCCTTAAGACTCCAATAACACCAATCATGGCGAATAAATACTCGTATCATTTCTATTTGATATCTCAAGTGATATATTAGAGAACCTAAGATAGTCTTCTAACGCACTTTTACCTTGGTATACTTCTTTAAGCTATTCTTTCGCTAGACTGCTAAAATATAAATAAGCCATACTATTGTACTCATTGAATAGTCCCCATTCTCTAACCTTCTGGTTCTTGTTCAACGCGTGGCTCCCAAACGTGTTGACCGTTTGGGAGCTACGCGCGTGGCGTGTAGCTACGCTACTGTTTATACAATCAAATCAGCCTATGGCACTCCGCCGCTGGCCGTAAGCCCCAACACACGGTCCTACGCCTTCCGCATCCAGTCCTAGACTATAGTAGTCCATTCACACCCACACACACGCCAGCCAGATATGTATACAAGGCAGACCTAATACCAAAGAATATGTTAGTGCAGTAACTAATATCGGTAAACTTTTGGTTTAGGCTTAAAATGGTTGTTGTTTTATCATAACAATCTACTGCCTGTTAAAACACTAAATAGTACTCTTATTAATTAAACACATAAAGTTCAATTAACGGATTGAAGAGAGTCCCGCCTACATAGCTGATCTAAACTTACTTATAATTCAAAACAAAAGAAAACTACACAAGACAAAAGACTACACTGACTAAAAATACACATTTCGCTTTACATAATGATAATACACTTTTTATAACTAAACCTGACTGTTGTACCAACGAAAAAAGATTAAACGCAGCGGGCTGTGGGCTGACGACCATTCAATATTCATGGTCTAACAAGGCCGTCCGCTAAGCTCTCGCCAAAATTACCTCTGTATGTAAGTACTTAATTTTATTTAGTAAGTTTGTATGCCGGCAACCACCTGGGAGTATTAGTATATTATCTGATTAATGATCGACATCAACCTGGAAAAGGTCGCAGACGGGAACTGTATGCGGAACGCGCAGGACCGTGTATTGTGGCGTAAATAGTGAGAGACCTACACGTCCAGCAGTGGACTGCTATCGGCTGATGAAGTTTCTGGCCTGAGAACAACATTATTGCCATTCTGTGCCTAACCATTTATGTTTCATTTAAATTGCACATTCGCATAAACTTTACTGTACTGTAGTATAATAGTTTAGACCTCATAATCTATCTATTAAAATGATGAAATAACTAAGCTAAAGCAATGAAAACATTCAGTTGTCAATACCCAAGTGTCCAAAAATGTAAACGAATAACCCCTGTTTATATTAGGGCCATTTGCATTAAGGTGCTCTTAAAACTGTCCAAACTTCAGCAAATAAACGAGCAAACTGTTATACGAGTACTTTACACAGTCGTGTAGTGTCGATAAAACAATAGAGTTGTCAAGAGCTTAGCTGAAATCCAGTGGGACTTGATCCTTTACCAATTACACGCAAGTAACCTTTAATAGTTTTAGAGATGTTGAAGAGCAACCTTCATTAATTTTTTTTAACGTGAGGATAATCCTACATGGATGCTATGCCAGACTTCTACCAACTAAAACCACACGTATCCTACCTAACAGCCTACGTTTGAGAGCCCGGGTAAGCCCTCGGAAGGCTGTCCCAGGACTCACAACAGACCCACGGACCACAAATCAATCGATTCAGTACATTTTGAGTTTTTGAAGCATGCACATACGCACAGAACATTATTTTATTATATGTATTGTAAGAGCATTATATTCTGCTAATTTGTTAGTAAGACACTGTTTATTACCCAAAACATTACTAATACATCGTGAAAAGCCCTCAAACCGAGATAAATTAAGATGTTACACATTATTCGAATATTTTATCACTTACTTAGTATTCACTACAACTTTATCATAATTATCAATTACAAAACCAAATCAATTTGAAGAAAATTTATCACGCAGCGTTTAAGCTTTATTGTATTTTCCCATCTACATAATTTAAAGTATTAGATTTAAGAAGGTCTGTTGCTCTACCGCTGATACCAACTTTATTCTGCTTTATTTGAAACTATAGAAACTGAAACTTTATACTTTGCATAATGTTCAAGATTCCGTTGTTAAGTTTTAAAGTGAACAGCCCACAGCACTAACAAAGTATGCCATTGCAAGCGTAGTTGCACTTTCGTCTGAAGTTATTACGAAACTTCTAGTGACTTTTTCAGCATCGGGTCTTCTTTCATCGGAGAAAAGTTCGATTCCGCTTGGTTCAATGTAATTTGCGGGAGGAATATGAGTAGTTTATTACTATTCAATTTTTCTCTATAGAGTAAATAAGTCAGAAAATTTAATTTCATGTTGTAAAGGGTTAAAGGGTGCTTTTATTTTTATTTTTTACGTGAGGGAAAATCCTCATGGATGCTATGCCGGACTTCTACCAATTTAAAACCTCACGTATCCTGCATAACAGCCTACGGTTGGAAAGCCCTCGGAAGGATATCCCAGGAATGAAAGGGAGCTTAACAAAATATTATGTCAGTCAACGTATACTAGCACAACAGAGATCTACAATTGTAATTTAATTAGTAACTCATATACATTTTTACACACAGTATAATAATGCGTGACAACAAAGGGCCTTGGCACAGCAAAGTGCGAGTTAACCCTTTCGTTCCGAAAGATAATTTTCATAATAAAATATCCCTTTTCACGGGCACTTTGCTGTAAATCAAGTTATCCGGCCACCCTTTCAATTTCCTGACCGCAACCCAGTTCCGTTCACACGAGACGTTCATAAGGACCCCTCATACGGTCACGTTATAACATGTAGACGAAAAAAAATTGACAAGTATAAATATTAATTAAGGACCGATTTGAAGAACTAATTCTATAGGATGTAGGGCAATTTTATGTGTTACGAAAATCTTGGAGAATGCAGAGTGAAGACATATAACAAAGATATTGGACTGCAGGCCTGATTACAGTGCGGGTGGTCTGCTCGTCTTACAGAATCAGGCCCAAGACGGCACGCGAAAGTTTCAAGCATGCCTAAAGAAGCAGGATAACACTCGAACGTTTAAGTGATCCGCAATGGTACCAAGCCAAAGTCTGCAGGTAGCTCAAGGTCATCCTCTCGAGGAGCTGAATGCCTAGTTAGGGACTGTGGGTTTTTGGATGATCTAACGTTAAAAAGAACGAAAAATAAAAACAACTACATTTTAATATAGTAATCAAAAAATAAAGAAATAAGCCTATACTCATGGTGAATTTAAATGTCCGGAATTGTTTAAATTCTCCAAAACTGCATTACAACTGTAGGCTCCATCTAACTGTAGGGTAATTCACAGACTCGTCACGCACTTAACGGACAGACTTGCCGAACACGTGCACTCTCGCGTAATGGCGCGACTCGTATGCACTGTGTACGCTAGAGGCTGTGCTATGTCTGTAGGTACGGTAGAGGGGATTCATGACTGCATACACTACATCCCTTCCTTATTACAATTTTTAATGGTGATAACTGTTAAACAATGTACCGAACAAAATCACCAAATACTTTTATTTTAACTTCACATTTTTGTGTACTTGCTCAACACAACTAATTTAGGAAATAAAAGATAAAACGGAACAGCTAATATAATTGAGCTTTCTCCCACTTCCTCGTTTTCTTATCCTGGTATTACAGCTTCCCATTCTCTTTTCACCTTATCAAATTAACGATAATTTCTCTCATGAGAAATATTCTTGACAGCACAATATCTCCCAATATCAAACGTGTCCGCGGATACGGTCAGCGTTGTGTGTCGTGTGTATCCACAAATTGATAATTTCGGGGGTAGGTACATAAAACTAGCGGACTCTCCAACCTACCTGCATCCGTCACCTCGGGACCACGATAGGTGTAACCCTATCGAAACGTTCACACGAAATACCATTCTGTACAAAATTATGTGTTCAACGCGTATTAGTTCAAAACAAACAATATTTTGCATTGATACTTTCCACAGTATACTGGGTTGGATTAAAATTCAGCATCAATTTAGTGTTTTACATTAACTTTTTCATTCCCATTTATCCCGCACACAACCGCTTTCCATTTTCTATTTCACTTGTCTTCATCTCTGATTTTTTAAATATTTTTATTTCTATACAAGGATATTAAATGATACTACTAAAATGAATACCTTAATAATTATACCAGTCAGTATTGAAGGCGTTCATGACGCAAAAAGCATTTCTGAGTTTCCAGTTCCAGATGTATGGAGGCTCCTCAAGGGGCTTTGAACAGTGGTGTTTTATTTTTTAGTGACAAAATTAGAGCAGTTGATTTTACTTGTCACGCTACAACATCAACTGATTTTACTGAGAACTATTACTGGGAAAGTACTGGAGAACTAGATATCCCGTTCTTAAAAGTGAACTTGTTTTAGACAATGCTTAGATCGATTTTCATTCTGTACTCTCTGCGGATGCAGCCATACTCTGTTCGAGAAGTATAATAGTCAACAATTATTTGAGGAGACGATATAGACAAGCATTAATGTTTCCAGATCTCAGCAGTGCCTTTGACTTTCTCCATCTAAATTTACATTTGCACTATACACAACCTTTAACACCTTTCAGCTTTGAAGAAAACAGAATGTGCGCGCGATGAGTACCGCCGACCTAAGGATGCCTTTTGTATTACAATCTCTTACCTATTGTGAAGGCCTTCAACTTCCTCGTTATAACAAGATCACGTGTAGTATCATTCTGAAGTTGTACGGTATTCTCTGTACGCTGTGTGGGTGCATGGATAATATCCTTTCCAAACTTTGCATTCAGCACATCACGAGCAAAATATGAAGAGGTATTATGATATACATTTCACATCATTAGTTTAATCTCATAAAATTATTTATTTGTATTGCATTTTAAACAAATTTTTTCGAATGAGATTCTATTATTTGAGATTTTAACTGTCAAACACCCGTCAATAACATAGTGTACCTCCATTCAAGTTGTAGCCGACAGCAGTTGCATCGCCCTCCGCATCGAGTTGTATAATTCAGGCATGAAATTCGAAATCACCTATTTTCTCTTTTCAATTTGATGGGTTATCACAACAATGATCACTTAATGGGATGACTTTATGTAGCTAAAAACTTTTCACCACCTCTTATTTCATGAAAAATGTATTAACAAACCTACCAACTTAATGGCGGCAACCTTACAATTTAATGGCAACAACCTACGAATTTAATGGTAGCAACCCTTCAATTTAAACAATTTTATTCGAAGCAACCTACCAATTTAACGGCAGTCTCCTACCAAAATAATGGTAGCAACCTTCCAATATAATGGAACCACCTACCAATTTAATGTTAGCAACATTCCAATTTAATGGAACCACCCACAAATTTAATGGTAGCAACCTTCCAATTTAACGGAACCACCTACCAATTATATGGCAGCAACCTTCCAATTTAATGGAATCACCTACCAATTTAATGGCAGCAACCTTCCAATTTAACGGAACCACCTACCAATTTAATGGCAGCAACCTTCCAATTTAATGGAACCACCTACCAATTTAATGGCAGCAACCTTCCAATTTAATGGAACCAACTACCAATTTAATGGCAGCAACCTTTCAATTTAATGGAACTACCTACCAATTTAATGGCAGCAACCTTCCAATTTAATGGAACCACCTACCAATTTAATGGCAGCAACCTTCCAATTTAATGGAACCACCTACCAATTTAATGGCAGCAACCTCCCAATTTAATGGAACCACCTACCAATTTAATGGTAGCAACCTTCCAATTTAATGAAACCACCTACCAATTTAATGGTAGCAACCTACCAATTCAATGGAACCACCTACCAATTTAATGGCAGCAACCTTCCAATTTAATGGAACCACCTACCAATTCAATGGCTGCAACCTTCCAATTTAATGAAACCACCTACCAATTTAATGGTAGCAACCTTCCTATTTAATGGAACCTAGTTAATAGCGAAATCTACTTAATAGCAGAACCCACTTAATAGCTCAACCTACTTAATAGCGGAACCTACTTAATATCTGAACAAATTGATATTTAAGTAAAGATAAACTACCTTCATACAAAACAGCGTTCAGTTATTGTTAAGTTATAATTGCACGTACTTACCTATCGGTACCTAATACATTTAATCTATGAATGCAATAGAGAATACCAAACAAATAATACAGAAAAAGATAGCTATCAGTGTCGTTTTGCACAAGGCAGCAAACCACAGCACGACTTGTTTTGCTCGCAGTTATTAACCGACTTAATGGAATTACAACAATTGTATGAATTTGTCTGCAACAGTTCGCGCGCGCTAATGCGATATCTACCTCTTTTTTACTATAACATCATTGACGGAACCTACCAAAATCGCCAGATACCTTCGCAGGACACCGATCAGGTACTTGCTAATCGGTATATTTCACACTATTATGTTATTTATTACCTAATTAAGTACATTTGTACCTATAGCCCCATGAAAAATAAAGACTAAGTAGATTCTCACAACTTACTTAGCCTGTTACCAAACGAATCGTATGAACGCTGAGTACAGAGCATTCATTAACAACTAACAGTAAAGATCAGTGTGAGTAGTTTTACTTTTATAGGTATACATACCTACATCATATTAATTTACTAACCAAATTTTATAAAACCGATGAATATTGATAATCATTAGTCTCGCCAACATCGAAATGGCAACGCCGATTTGACTGAATGTTTTCTTTTTGATTATAATGTGTACTTCATTAAAATAATTACACATATTTAGAAAACATTATTTCATATATTTAAAAAAACCTAAAGCGAAAAAAGACAACTTTGCCCCGACGGGACCTGAACCCATAACCCTTACCTAAACCAAGGCAATGCTCTATTCCTTATAGTAAAAATATTATGAAGAAGTTAGCATACTACCTAACTTCTTTAAGTATGTTACCGAATTATGTTGAATTTATTGCAAACTTATTTAGTATGACATTTATTTATTATTGTAACAAATAATTATTATTCAAGTTAATTATCATGATAATACCTACCTGTTCAACATATTTACATGCCTTCGGGTGGAATATGACTTGTGTGTGTGAAACAATCTATTATTACTTTATTGTAACACCTTTTGTACACATATTTGCAAAATTAAGAAATTGAATGGAATTGAATAAATCATAAATCTAATTCGAATTATTATTTCATGTTGTATTCTTACTGTGTTTCTTGGATTTCGACGTTATGCATTATATAAGGACACGCACTTGGATTAGGAAGAAATGATTAAATATTTTTTATACCGTTTGTACCTATAGTATTCGTTTAGCCTATTGTGCAGGGAAATTCATTACGTCCAAACAGAACGTAAATAAATTCTGTGCTACACCATTTCATCGCTGTTGACTTTCCAATTGAATCCCTATAATAATAATGAAATATCCACATTGAAAGGCTAACTTCCGAGTCAAATCAAACCTATATTACGGGAGTTATAATCATACCGGACACAAGCTTGACGTCCACGCATGGACAGGACACAATGATGTTCGAAAAGCAAAACGCGCACTCAGCATCCAATCTTTACAGCTATGGTCACTGTTAGTTTAACCATTGTCCTAGTTTTCCTTTTATGTTATGTGTTATGGAGGATCAACCCTTGGTCTATACGGTATTATAAAACTATCATAACACTGCACGCAGAATGTCAAATACTGAAACGATTGAATAATTTTAGATTCGACACGCCTGCGCAGCGCAGGTCCTTAGAAGGTGTAAAAGGTGACAAACTATACACAACACAACTTACAACTTTCCATACAGAACGTCTTGCCAGTACGGTAAACTCGGGATATCCTATTCCTTCTTTTTTATATAAATCAAGACAGCGTCGCTTTCATATATTTTTGTTTGACATGTGTACCCAACACATCATAGGTCTTATTACATGAGGTAGGATTTCTTTGTTTGTTTTGTTGGAATACAAAACTGTAAGAAATAAACTGAGTAAAAATCTTAACACCATAAAAAAAAGTTGGGATGGACACAACCCCTTAAAATGACTCAAGAATCGGCAGGTCAATCCCTTCGATACCTGACACTTGGTCCCCGTATTCACTATCTACAACGATACGAAATTCACCGGGACTAACAGTATGTATTATAGGATATGACAATGGTAAACAATTCTTCAACAGTTACCACTGACAACATGGTAGTTACTACCCAGTGACCTCGCATTATTTCCATACCATGAGAAAACAGCAATGTAATTAAGTTATGTGGGTAGCATAGCAATCAATTATGTTTGTTGTTTAATATTTGTTAATATAATTGGTTTCATTTTCTATTACTTTTTCATAGATATTTATGAGGTGAGAAAATAGACCTGTAACAACATGTGTGACTAATTCTACACATTAATAAAAATGTTTGATGTTTTGTTTGATCTATTTGTGTGCAAAAATGTAATAACATGGTTTATTTAACCACATTGACATTCTCAACAGTAAACAATAACCTTCCGTATTTTGTAGTTTAGTTCTTAACACCTGTGATATAAAAAATCTATTGCAACAAAACAATGTAAATATTAACCGTCTTTTATTCTGATGTAAGCAAAACGTCAGGAACTTATATAACGACTATGAACGTAATATTTGATTTGTGAGACTTTCTGTATCACTTCTTTCAAGCGCATGTGTGAATGCGAGTTGGTTCAGTATGCATGCTTTGTTTGTGCACAGATGTGTGCATCGACGTAATGTACACATTTGTTGACATAAAGTTATTGATGACTATTTGACCGTCTCCTGAGCCCATTAAAGATTAAGGGTTTGTGTTGTGTGTGGTTTAAACAGGTTTAGGGGAAAATTTCTGAATACCAATATAGGTACCAATTCTGATATATAAAAACTATAGATACGTTACCAGTAGGCAATAGTGAGTCAGGCAATTACCTTACCTTTCATATAACAATTCTTTTTTTTTAAATGTGTAAATGATCTGCTGTTTTTGAAAGCCGTGATGTTCGTGCATGACGTGTCTAATTATAACACGTCGTTGCTAAATACATGGTTGTTTGTGCTGTGGGGTGTGGGGGATAGGAGCTAACATTATATTATGTTGGTTCTTGTTTGCTACACTTTGTGGCGCAGACAATGTTGTTAGTTACCTAATTAGTATTGTGGAATGATTTATCATAATAATCATGGTGTTGTGATTTGCAGGTGGTATCATAATATGCAGATAAGCATAAATATAATGGTTATACCTACGTAGTCATGTAACTTAGCAATGTATTTTGTTTTAATTTTATTTTGGCAGTTTGCTCGGCCGTATTTTCACTGGCCCTAGCAGAAAACCAGCGCTAACTCGCTAATTACGCGAAGTAGCATCAAAGCTGAGCTAGGGACCATTTTTGTCTCATGCGGGGATATCAATGTTATCTGTTTGCTATACCTAAGTACCTTATATATCATGTATTACTTTTATTGTGTCCTTGCTGAGAACAAAATAAATTATTTTTCTTTCTTTCTTTCTTTCAACACGCGACCTCCAGACAAAAATGCAGCCCCCCAAAGTCCCTTTTTTAAAACTCATACTCATTGGAAACCGAAGAAAACCCAACCACATGAAGGCTTTCCTCTGAGACTGATACTTCTCCTCTTCATCTAACAAATTTTGAAGTAATAAAAACACCAACCCAGTACCTATGTAGAATCAGTATACAATTATTTATAAAAAGAAAGGCAAATTTTGCATCTTACAGATCAAAACGCATCGTTAGTCATCGTTTCTATCCACCAAACGTTAGCAAAATGATATCCTTTGCAATTACCTCTCGTCACTTTTTGAAACAAAGGCCTAAATTAAATACCAACAATGATAATAATTTTAACAAAAGCGGTTGACATTTAAGTTAGTTTATTACGTTACCTAGAAGGCCAATATTGTAATAAATTTATTCTGTAGCATATGCGAGTAGAATAATACTAATTATCATGCATTTCATAACTCCACTGTACATCCTAACCTATAAGATTCAAAACATTATTTACTCCTTATATATCTCCTTTTTTTTTCATAAAAGAACTAACCTTGTTTCCTCGTCGCCAGTTGTAGGCTCCATCTAACTGTAGGGTAATTCACAGACTCGTCACGCACTTAACGGACAGACTTGCCGAACACGTGCACTCTCGCGTAATGGCGCGACTCGTATGCACTGTGTGCGCTAGAGGCTGTGCTATGTCTGTAGGTACGGTAGAGGGGATTCATGACTGCATACACTACAACAACCATATTGAATAACGGCACTTGTACTGTTTCACAACATTTATTTATTTTACACCTGACCGGTTTCGCCTTTCGGCATCTTCAAAGGCAAATGAACATTGTATAATGACTACTACATCACTTAACTACTCTAAAACAATAAATCAATAACATGATAAATTACCACTACATCATTCTACTAACGTAAACTATAAAATATCAATGTAGGTACTGCAACATTTTAGAGGATACCAGTTTTCAAATTTTCTCCAAAAATGGGGTAGTTAAATTTTTCTGATTTTGAACACATTAAATACTACAAATGTCATCTTAAAGAACTGCAACTGTCAAAATGACATTTGACACAGTTTCCAAATTTACCCTAAAATTAGGGAATTGCTAATTACAGATTTTTTATGAAATTAAATGTCACAATCTTATACAGTCAGATCATAGATGTCCAGAAATCAATTAAATGTCAAGAATGCAATAAAATGTCAAATTGTTAATAAAATCTACTTTAAATGTCAAACTTTAAATGTCTTATAACTAAACTATTACTATTGCATAACTGTCACTTGTCATATCGAACAATGTGGGGTACAACACTATTACAAAACCCAGCCAATGGTCAAACAAATAAAATATATAATTAGTACATGTCATTATTTATAATACTGTAGTAACGGTGAACGATTAATATCCGATTGTTGATTTAATATAATGTTTGGGTCGGTATTCAAGTGTCTACTTATTTCAAGTGCCTCAAGAGCAGACATCTTTCTACCTTTATCACATGAGTGTACGGCTCTAAAATTAAATTTCAGGTCAAAACTGTGTTCCTCATTAAGGAGGTGTTCTGCAAAATTGGACTCAGTTTTTTTGAGTCGCCAGCCACTGACATGTTCTGCAACTCTAATTTTGAAAGATCTACCAGTTTGACCGACATATTTTTTGTTGCAATTAGCACAAGTCAGTTCATATATACCACTTTTTTGTTCAACGGGAGTTGTGTCTTTATTGTTACAAATTAAATTTTGTAGGTTGTGAGTGGTATAAAAAGCTGGTTTGCACTCGGATAGGCTCCTAGCACACTTACATGAAATGTTACCGAAATATAGTATGCGAGCCCATCTTTTATTGTTTATATTTGAATGCATGTTTGTACCTCGTCGGTAAGCCAGTTCTGTAGCAGCCCTTAATCTTTTCCGTGTCACCATGCCATCTATTAATTTCGATGTGAAACCATTATTCACGGCTATTGTTTTAATACAAGTTAATTCACTCTTAAAATCAATATGCGACATTGGTATTGAAAGCAATCGATGCACCATTGAATTAAAGGCTGCATGCTTATGATTTAATGGGTGTCTAGAATTTACGTGTATGACACTATCTGTAAATGTTTCCTTGCGATAAATTTTAAATTGATGACTATGGTTCATTAGGCTAATAGTAATGTCCAGAAAATTAATTTTGTCATATCCTATTTCTATTGTAAAAATTATATTAGAGTTTATACTATTAATAAATGTCAAAAAGTTATTTAAAATATTCTCATTCCCTGTCCATAAACAAATAATGTCATCCACATATCTATACCAATAACTAATAAACGGTTTATAAATACGGTAACTTAAAATCTGTTTTTCGATATGGTTCATAAAAATGTCAGCACAAAGTGGCGATAGTGGACTACCCATAGCAAGACCATTGAACTGTTTATAAAATTTATTACAGAATTTAAAATAGTTTTGATCTAGACACACAGTTATGGCATGTTCTTCAGGGGTATAAATAGCCCTGCTATAAAGTTCAAAGCTCTTTTACCATCCTCTAAGCAGCATTTGAAATAACTCTGAGTAGCACACCTCAATTTTTCTTTAGAGGATATAAGTTGGAACCTGAGGACTTGTTAAGGAGATTAGCCTGGGTTTCACCTATTCTCCTCAGAAAGGATTAAATTCTGTGATAACCTATACCCAGATTCTGGGTTTTTTTAGTACGGGGAAAAGTTGGTCAGCCACTATTCTAAACCACACCCGAAACACGTGTACCACACGAGCGAGGTATTACGAGAGAAGCCTGCCAACTTTACCTGGACTTGACAGCGTACTCGCTTTCAGCTCGACTCAAAGGCCAGTACTTGTCACCCACTTATACGTGTAGTCTAGCCGCCTAAGTTACTTCCTCACGCTGAATTAGTGTAGTGCTGTACTATTAGTACCTAAACCCGTAATATTCTTATGTATGTCTGTGCTTTCTGTATCTATGTAATCTCATTGTCTCTGTAGTGTACTGTGTACTATATAAATATATGTGTGTACACCCTATTGGCTGTTTTCGTCATAGCCCTGGCCTCCCTTGCGCACCCACTAGAAACTCTGTAACAAGGCGCCCTGGGAAAGAGTTCTCTGCGTAGCTTCCTCGCGCTAGTTGGTGAGTAACATTAATGTGTTATCAACAATTGGATATTAATCGTTCAGCGTTACTACAGTGTTATAAATAATGACATGTACTAATTATATATTTTATTTGTTTGACCATTGGCTGGGTTCTGTAATAGTGTTGTACCCCACATTGTTCGATATGACAAGTGACAGTAATGCAATAGTAATAGTTAAGTTATAAGACATTTAAAGTTTGACATTTAAAGTAGATTTTATTAACAATTTGACATTTTATTGCATTCTTGACATTTAATTGATTTCTGGACATCTATGATTTGACTGTATAAGATTGTGACATTTAATTTCATAAAAAATCTGTAATTAGCAATTCCCTAATTTTAGGGTAAATTTGGAAACTGTGTCAAATGTCAATTTGACAGTTGCAGTTCTTTAAGGTGACATTTGTAGTATTTAATGTGTTCAAAATCAGAAAAATTTAACTACCCCATTTTTGGAGAAAATTTGAAAACTGGTATCCTCTAATATGTTGCAGTACCTACATTGATATTTTATAGTTTACGTTAGTAGAATGATGTAGTGGTAATTAATATGTTATTGATTTATTGTTTTAGAGTAGTTAAGTGATGTAGTAGTCATTATACAATGTTCATTTGCCTTTGAAGATGCCGAAAGGCGAAACCGGTCAGGTGTAAAATAAATAAATGTTGTGGAACAGTACAAGTGCCGTTATTCAATATGTGCAGCAGGTTCCACCAAGTGCCATCAATCAACAGTATAAATAATGTGCATTATAACCGTTTAATAATACATTTATCTGTAGAAAGCAGTATGATTTTTGAGTATTTTTCAAGAGGCCCATTGTTTCACAATACATTTCACGATTATTAAAATAGGTTTATTATAAAACGATGGTCTTCTGGTTTAAGTCATGATCGTGGTCACGAGTAGATTATTTGACCTTTTTAGACGAAAGGCCATAATTAAGAGTAAAAAACATTGTCGAAGACACAAATGACGATGGCTACGAGTATTAATTATATCTACTAACGTTCGTTTCAGAACTTTTTATGTATATTGAAAACAATAAGTTAACATGTACATAATATATAATATGAATTGTATATCGCAAACAAGTTACATTATATTAAAAATTGTGTTCGCACACTTTGTTTAATAAATGTAAAAGCAAAAATTTGAATGGTCTGCAAATATTGAGCTAATTTTTATGAATAAACATCATCTATGTTTCTGCGTCAAGGTCCAATGTGAATTACGCTTGAAGCGACGTCGTCCCCTCTTCCATTTTGCCAACAAACTTCCTAGCAGCTTTTTGCGTAATTAATATTTACTTCAATTATAACTGGAGGGATACATAAGTTTTTGCCATTTTATGCAAACTTTGGTTTTTAAACGAAAGCTGTATGATAGACTACATTAAATTATATACCTACATAGGTGGATAGCGCCTATTTGTCTGAAGTCAAAGGCAGAAGCATACTATAATAGTATGCCCACGCTTTTCCAATAGATACCAAGGCCCCTGTATGATGTCAGTAGTTCGGTTGTTTTCTTGGGACCAACAAATTTAAATACTTTTAGTATCACTAATTAGAGTGACGTATAGAATAGGCTGATTTCATTGATTGATTATGTACTATTAAAATGTAGTTAAAAAAAAAGTTTTTTATTCCACAAAACATTATTATACATAATATAGTATTACATAATTAAATTAAGTATACTTAACAATAGGACAAAAAAAATAACTTTTCTTTACATGCAAACTATAAATAATACTCGGATATGAACCGTCACCATTATGCAGAATAAGGCCCCCTCTCAAAACCATGGAGACATGGAAGGTGCGACTTGAGCAACCAAAGGGGGGATTCGCCACAATCGCGGCCGTCAGACCGGTCATGGACGAGTGGCTGGAGAGAAGACACGGTGCTCTCTCCTACCGGTTGACACAGATACTTGCCGGGCACGGTAGCTTCGGTAGGTATCTGTGGCGAAAACACCGGGAAACCACGGCCGAGTGTCAGCACTGCGAGGACCGCAGCGATGACACGGCGCTCCACACTCTGGTGGAGTGCACGGCATGGGCACAACAGCGCCAGGTCCTCGTAGTGGGTCTGGGCGTGGACACTCTCTCGCTCGAGGCCATGGTGCGAGCCATGCTCTCCAGCGGGAGTAAGTGGGACTGCACCGCCTCTTTCTGCGAGCAGGTCATGCTCGCGAAGGAGGCGGCGGGCTGGGTGCGGGAGAGAACTCTCCCACCCGAGTTCCGCAGTCGGCGCCCTGGGCGCCGCCGACGTGTCTTCGCCGAGGACTATCGGCCTCCATGACCGGGGGTCTGAGGACGTTGAGAGGGCTCACCGTCCTTACAGAAGCAGGCCCATGACGGCAGCGTGGCGTGAGCAACTCACGCACGCCGCCTCCCCCCCCCCCTTAGAAGAGGGGTCACACCCGAAACCCCCCATAGACGCGGGATTGCACCCGAACCACCCCCTGGGCGAGGCCGCATCGGCGGCCGTAGGTCTGTTGGGAGTCACGGGACATCCTTCCTGAGGGCTTACCCGGGGCTCTCAACCATAGGCTGTTAGGCGTGGCGTGAGGTTTTTTAGTCGGTAAGAGTCCGGCATAACATCCTATGAGGATTTTCCCTCACGTTAAACAAAAAAAAAAAGGCCCCCTCTCAGCTTAATTTAAATAGTTGTTTTAATGTTCTTTCTTTTTAAAGCTAGAGTATTCAAAAACCAAACAGTTCCTACCTAGGCATTCAGCTCCTCGAGAGGATGACCCTGAGCTACCTGCAGACTTTGGCTTGGTACCATTGTGGATCACTTAAGCATTCGAGTGTTATCCTGCTTCTTTAGGCGTGCTTGAAACTTTCACGTCACCTGCGCCGTGCCTTGGCCTGATTCTGTACGACGAGCAGACCACCCACGCTGTACTCAGGCCTGCAGTCCAATATGGTTGTTATATGTCTTCACTCTGCATTCTCCAAAAATTTCATTACTTAAACATAAAATTTCCCTACATTCTATAAAATTAGTCCTTCAAATCGGTCCTTAATTAATATTTATAATTGACATTTTTTTTGTCCACATGTTATAACATGACCGTAGCATATGAGGGGTACTCATGATAGTCTCATGTGAACGGAACTGGGTTGCGGTCAGCAAATAGAATGGGTGGCCGAAAAACTTGATTTACAGCAAATTGCCCGTGTAAAGGGATATTTTATCATAAAAATTATCTTTCAGAACGAGAGGGTTGACTCGCACTTTGCTATCCCAAGGCCCTTTGTTATCACGCATAAATTATACTGTCTATAAAAATGTATATGAGTTACTCATTAAATTACAATTGTAGACCTCTGTTGTGCCTGTATAGAATAAAATTTGTTAAATGAAATGTTAAGTAGTTCGTTGACTGACAAATTTTGGTAAGCACCCTTTAATTACATCCTTAATTTGAATTTCTGACTTATTTATTCTTTAGAGAACTATTGAATAGTATTAAACTACTCCTATTCCTCCCGCGAATTACATTTAACTAAGAGAAATTGAACTTTCCTACGATGAAAGAAGACGCAATGAAGAATAAAGTTGGTATCAACGGTAGAGCGGCAGACCTTCTTAAAACTAATACTTTATGTAGATGGGATAATACAAATAAAGCTAAAGTTTCTTCGAAATAGATTTGGTTTAGGAATCAACAATTATAATAAAGTCAAAGTGAATAAATAAATAAACATTTGTGGAAATTCCCACATAACATCATAGATCAAATTAAGCTAATATAAGCTTGTGTTGATCTAAACAACTGATAGACTTACTTATAAATACATACATATTATACCTTAGGTTTAATAAGTATGTATTTAAAAACACCAAACATTTGTGGATCACAAAATTATTTGGACCGACCTGGGAATCTAACCCAGGACCCGAAGCCCGGCTATAAGCAAAATATGTTCTTACAATACATGTATTTAAAGAAGTCGGTTAAAAAGAAGTACACAAAGAAATTTATTACTCGACCTATATTACGCACAAAACAACTAACCTCACACTTTACCGGCACATTGTGAAACAGGCCTAGTTGCGTCGAATTTAGAGTACAGTTAAAACAAAGCTAGTTAGCTAGAAACCACTTTATTTAGCGTCGCATGTGACAGAGCAAATACAGTGGATAGATAAGTGAACTAGTGAACTAACTGGCCGGAAAAACGACCTCCATCAGTGTTTCCGTGGAGCAGCAATTAATGGTGTACGTATACAACTTTACACTGGGTGTAATTACTGCGACAGCGACCTATGCCAGCGCAAGAACTTAATAAGTATACAAGACTTGATACCTAGTCAGAGCGCTTGAGAGCAACTTGAGCGTTTATAGTTTAGTGTTGCCGTCAGAAATATAACACTAATTATATTGTAAAGTACACTTAATGTACATTTAACTCCGTGTTTTACCCTCCTTATCTTGTAACTTTTTGTCTCACGTCCCTAGTCCCACTAATATGATAACGTGGGACAAAAAGTTATCATGTCAGCGGATAGTATGCCTCTGCCTACCCCTTCTATTTTTTGCTATTTTTATATACACATATAAACAAAGACTTATCCATAACAATGAAATGTCGGAACCGTTCCAAGAACACTTGCACCTTGTTCAGAATTTCAGTATTGTACTTGACTTGGAGAGAACTTTGTTTTCTCGAAGCACTAGCCTTCAATAAAAGGCTATTTGCCTTGCTCGCTTTAGCTTTACTTCGGACCGGATGGACGTCCACATTTTACGTACCAGTAAAGTTGCGACGATGCATTCGAATTTGGAAACTATTCAACAACAAAATTTCCGCTTGAAAACTCAACACAAAATGTTTGTTATTATATTACTAACAATACATAAATATGAGCACAGTTAGTTACTAGACGGTAGAAATAAACGAAGTTAAGGTACATTATGAATATTAGATTTTATATAAATTATTCCCTCATCGTCATTACTAAATACGAAAATTTACTTTATTGAATTATTTCTAAACGAGAAATTTCAATAGCTACCTAAACTTATGATCTACTAATCACAACCATCTTTGCCTATATTTCTGAATTAGCTCTTTAAATATCTATTATTTAGTTATCTACTAATATTATAAAGAGAAAGATTTGATTATTTAAATAGGCTCCAAAACTACTGAACCGATTTGAAAAATTCTGGCACTGTTGTGAATCTACATTATCCCCGGTGAACATAGGCTATATTCCCGTATTCCACGGAAACGGGTGCTACGCGGATGAAATTGCGTGACGTCTTCATGTATAAAATATTTCGTTACTTTTCAAATATAACCTCAGGTGAAACTGTATATATTTATTAAGAAATTTGAACCAGATCGATTTGCAAGCGATATTAATCGCCTATCTATTCTAGAAACTGGGATTTCTGTTACACTGCAAATGTACCAACAGCGTTTATCGTACACGTTACTATCGAGTTGTCAACATCACCATTGTCTTATAAGCGCATGTTCTATCTCGTGTACTGTTGTATTTGGTACCTACCTACCTATCCACCTACAATATGCAGTCACCAGTCGGTCCCTAATGACTTGGTTCCGTTTTCCGGTTAGTGGTTTCGTTGGAAAATTGACACATTGATATTATTCACGATGAATATAATGCACAGCAGTGCTTTTCATTGATTAAGGCTGCTCGCACATTTGTCAGCACCGTACGCGCCGCACGCGCCGTACGCGCCGCATTTTAGAATTCGTTGTATGAAATTGTATGGAACCTCGCACATTACACCCGCACCGTACGCGCCGCATTTCGTAAAATGCGGTAGGCATCCGAATAACATTCTGATGACGTCATAATGCGGCGCGTACGGCGCATGCTGATGCTCGATGTAGCCGCATGCGTGCTCAGTGTTGCCATATATCCCTATTTTCCCGTATTTATACGGAAATAATGTTCAAACTGGACAATACATAATACATGCACACGTGTTTTAATACTGAATTATCAGGCAAATGCAAAGAGAAGTTTCTTTACATTTTTAAGAAATTAAATTTAAATAAACGGAACTTTATTTGATCTTTCATAAACTAGCGATTTGTATTTTTAAAAGAAATATTTACTCCTTTCATTTTATTCTTCCTCCGCCAATAAGCAGACTATTACAACACCCTTCCCTTCGGGGCAGAATGTACAAAACGCAAAATGAGCACCACACGCAAAATGTACAAAACGCAAAATGTGCACGTAAGGGCTTGTCTGTACTATAATAGGTCTAGATCGGCAAAATAAATGAAGATCGGCGAAACAAATGAAGATCGATAAAACAAATGACGGTCGGATAAACAAATGACGATCTAAAAACATATGCAGATCAGTAAAACAAAAGACTATAAGCCAGTCGATAAGGTCAAAAATTACTTGCAGCCATATTTTGTAATCTAGTTGCGATTGCCATTCAAAAAATTGGTGCAAGCAAATCTCGACCTTAATGACACTTCTCTAGAAATGTGCTTTTAAGCCTGTATAGACATCACTGATCACGAATGTGTAAAATTTAAATAAATATTATTCATGTTCATAAGGTCGAGAATTGCTTGCAGCTATTTTTTTGAATGGTTATAGCATCTAGATTACAAAAAAGGATGCAAGCAAATTTTAACCTTATGAGCATGCATAATATCTATTTATTTTTTATATATTCGTGATCATTGATGTCTATAAACGCTTAAAAGCACATTTTTAGAGAAAAGTCATTAAGGTCGAGATTTGCTTGCACCTATTTTTTTGAATGGCAATCGCATTTAGATTACAAAATATGGCTGCAAGTAATTTTTGACATTATCAACTTGCTTATATTTTTTTGATTTAGTGATCTACATTTGTTTTTTCGATCGTCATTTGTTTATCCGACCGTCATTTGTACTGTCGATCTTCATTTGTTTCGCCGATCTTCATTTGCCGATCCAGACCTAATAAATAAAGACAAGCCCTAACGTGCACATTCTGAGTTGTGTACATTTTGCGAGTTGTTTACATTTTGCGTTATGTACTTTCTGCGTTTTGTACATTTTACTTGTGGTGTTCATTTTGCGTTTTGTACATTCTGTTTCGAAGGGATCTTCCCCTCATAGCCCACTGTACCGTTTCACACCAGAGGTAAAAGAAACTCCTATAGTTGGCAATACCAAAGATTTGCTTACGGCGCGTACGGCGCGTGCGGCGCGTACGACGCGTATGTGCGAGGCTATCAGGAAATGCGACGCGTACGGCGCGTGCGGCGCGTACGGTGCTGACATATGTGCGATCAGCCTTGAGTACCTATGAACATAATATACATTTCAAATCATAGAATTCAGATAAAAAAAGTATGATAGTGTGTGTGCTAGTTGCATTACAGTAAGTAATGCAACTCGTTACTTGATCTGCATTAGAATTTATTTTTGAATCATGACCATCTCAATCATCTGAAAACTGCTCTCCTTGCATAGTACAATGATGCCAAAACTCCCTTCAAAATGAGTTAGATACTCCATAAGATTAACTTTCACCCACGTCTCCTGTGGAGTGTGATGGGCAGTTCAGATAATTAGCCCTGGACTTACTTGTGTGCCTTGACCGTGTCAGATATTTGATCGGCAACAACTGAAGGGTTGAAAGTCTAAACGGTCTATGTGCCAAAAAATCAAAATTCGATATTTTAACTGGAACACAATCTAAGAGATATTCAAATGGAACTAAGTGCCTATCTTTATTATATTTTCACACACACATAGATAACTAAGACATGCGGTCTAAGTGCCGATGCACTTGTACTTCAAAACGCTAAATGCGTGTGTGCGTGCGGGGTGCGGGCACTTGTGGCGGTGACTCCTGCGCACCCTTTCATAGACCTATTGAGTTGCTTAATTACACGCTATTAAGATGTATGCTACAACGTCACAGTGTGAAAACATCGGTAGTAAACGTAAGAAGGAAAATAGAAGAAATGTCGATTAAGTGGCGAAGAGTACGTAACGTATAAAAATGTCACCATCGCTAGGCAGTTGAGACCATGTACGAGGACATAGCAAAAGCACTACATGGTACTGCTAAGACTCACTACAACGTTGTGATGGGGGACTTTAATGCCAAAGTGGGAGTACAAGAATGCGGCAAAACGAAAATCGGCCCCTTTGCTGTGGGGCGCAGAAATGACCGGGGGCATATGCTATTCAATTTTCTTGAGTCTTAGCGGCTCTTCTTGATGAACTCTTCTTTTAAGAAGAAGCCCCACAGAAAATGGACTTGGCGAAGCCCCGACAAGGTCACAAGGAACGAGATAGACTTCATCATGACAGACAGGAAGTGTATATTTAGAGATGTCTCTGTGGTTAACAGGTTCAATACCGGTGGTGATCACCGACTTGTACGAGCATCTTTGAATCTGGACTTCCGAGCCGAAAGAGCCCGTATGATGAAGCCTACTCTCCGACCTACCACGCTCCAGTTAGCCTCGGGGGCTGAGAGGTTCCAGTTAGAACTTCAAAATCGTTTCGATCTGCTGGAAACCACTGGCATTATTCGCGATAAAGCCAACAATGTGGTCAGGACGCTTCAGCAAGTGTCCCGAAGGTTTTTGTCCGGAAAAAGCATTAACATGTGCTCTAAGCTCTCGCTCGAGACTCTCGAACTTATGAAAATAAGCACTCATCTTCGTCAGACCAGCGGGATCTAAATCTGAGAATCCGAAAGCTGATACGACGCGACCTTAGACACTATAGCACCAGCATCGTCGAGGTAGCGATCGAGCAGAACAGGGGTACCAAAGTATTTGCCCAACAGCTTGGAAGACCCCGTCTGACAAAACTGAGTCGAGTTTTAATTCGCCTATACCGCAATGCCTGAAGACAAACGTCTACAACCAGTGCGTTCTACCAAATATGACATACGGTGCCGAGACGTGGACACTTACAGTGAGGTTGGTCAATGCTATAAGGGTTGCGCAGCGGGCTATGGAAAGGGCTATGCTTGGGGTGTCTCTGAGGGATAGACTCCGAAATGATACTATCCGGCAGAGAACTAAAGTGGTCGACATAGCTCGCAGAATAAGCACATTGAACTGGCAGTGGGCCGGCCATATCTGCAGAAGAACCGACATCCAATGACGACAGCAAACGGGTTCTAGAGTGGAGACCGCGTCTCGGCAAACGTGAGGTAGGACGTCCACCCGCTAGATTGACCGACGACCTGGTAAAGGTAGCAGGCTGGGACTGGATGCAGTAGGCGCAGGACCGTGTATTGTGGCGTAAATTGGGAGAGGCCTACGTCCAGTAGTGGACTGCGATAGGCTGTTTTGATTGATTGCTGTAGATTTAATGGAATCTCATAATGATTCGATAGCATGGGATAGTAATAATATTTTTAAAAAAGGTAAATCACCGGACCGTTTAAAAGATTATACTCTAACTACGTCTCTACTTAAGAATAATATATCGAAGGAGAAACTGACTGACTTATAGAATATGTTACCATATTTACCCATTGAAAATAAACCATTCTATGAGGATTTGACTAATCTCACAGAGGCCTAATTGAGACCTTTTTCATAATTCGCTTTACTGGCACTTAGACCCTTTTAGATGTATCTTATTATTGCAGTTACGACATTTCAAGATTGTGAGTCTTTAACCTGAGCTATCTCCGTTGATTATAATGTTAACAGATTATTTACGTTTAATTAAAGTTTTACGGTATTTGTTTTATTGATTGAGCATAAATAAAGAATACTTTTTATCAAAACAGATGTTTTATTCAGTTTTTTCGTTATATCTGCGAATAATAAAATTGGCACTTAGATCCTTTAGACTTTCAACGTTACTCAACTCAAAAAGGGACACTTATATTACAATATTACCTTTATGGCCCAAGAAAACTAAGTTTATTCGCAAGTATTTAAAAAAAAGTAATGAAATGGCGTTATAAACTAATAAAATTGACCTTATTTTGATAGTGACACATTTATGGACAATCTAGTCAACGTAGATTTGCATACAAATTTTGTCAATTTCAAACGTTGCGAAATAATCAGTTTGAGGTTGAACCTCGTCCATATTGGAGTTTGCAGTAGTAGGTATCCTACCTATTTTCTTTCGCGGTCCGAATAATGTCACAGATTTGAACTGAGGTCATTCTCCTGAGACTGTTCCGAGATTCAGTATTGGTCTATCCATTCGCTATTTCTTCACATACCGATACTTATGTATATCGTCTGTATTTCATAATCAGTCATGCTGTAATTATAACTGATATTTGCCTGTACCCTGAAGAATGTTACTAACTCTATGAAACCCCGTAACTAATAAATACTGATAGCGTGAACTACCAATGATTAGTCACACAAGAAACACCTCATTTGCTGATAAATGGCGAATGCAGCAGCATGTCAAATAGAGTGTATGTTTAAAAACTATACTATACTATCTTCACGCCAAATCCCTTGCGGGGTAGGCAGAAAGAACCGAGCGCCACACGGCACGGTCCATACATACCTCACTTGCTTCTTCAACTTTCATTTTTCTTTTCATGCATGCACGTCGGTTCCTTCGGCTCTTGACACCACCTTCAACTAACACACGATTAATTTGGTCGTGGTAGGTATGTCGTTGCCTTCCCCGACTCCTACGTCCATCCACTTTCGCGTTGTATATCTGTTTTGTCATTCTTTCATCTCCCATTCGTTCCACATGCCCGAACCATCTTAGCATGCCCTTCCTTACTTTAACACCGACACTCTCTTTCAGACCAACTCTCTTTCTTACATCTTCATTCCGAACGCGATCGCGAGCGTTACTCCGCAGATTTTGCGTAGCGCGCGCATCTCGACCGCGTTTATTCTACTTTCATGAGTTTCCTGCCATACCCAACTTTCGCTTCCATACGTTAGCGTAGGTATCAGCACCGCATTGTGTACTGCTAGCTGGGCCTTTTGACTTAAGGCCTTGGTACCTAAAAGTTTGCCTAACGCTCCATTCACACTATTGCCCGCAGTTACCCTCTTTTCTGCATCAGCGGTGTACCGTCCATCCCTGCTAAATGCACATCCAAGATATACAAACTCATCCACCTGTTCCAGCACTACATCATTTACAGTTATCCAGGCATTCGTTCTGTCCTCTTCTCTTTCGAATACCATCACTTTCGTTTTAGTCGCGTTCAAATGTAAGCCTCTCATTAGACAATCATCTTTCATCGTTGTCACTAGTGACTGTAATTCTGATGGCGATTCGGCTATGAGCACGGCATCATCTGCATACAGCAAACAGTTCACAAGTAAGTCACCCATTCGCAATCCAACATTCATCGATCTTACTCTCTTAAGACAATCGTCCAGGTACAGGACAAACAGCAGGGCCGACAGCACGCAACCCTGTCTGACGCCAATGTTGACGTCAAACCAGGGAGACAGGCTGCCGCCCACCCGTACACATGCCGTACATCCCACATATGTAGACTGCACGGCACGAAGCAGCGCACCATCAATCCCGTATCCTGGCAATATATCCCAGAGATCCTTCCGTACAACTTCTGTCAAATGCTTTCTCCATGTCCACAAAACCGCAGAAAACCTTCCGGCCTACAGCCAGCTGCTTCTCTACAATGTTGCGGAGCGAGAAAACTTGGTCCATACATCTCCTTCCATTTCGAAAACCACCCTGCGCCTCCCACAGTAATCCGTCAGATTCCACTCTCATTCCCCTTTCAATAATTTTGCCATACACTTTAGCTGCTATACTGATCAAACTGATGGCCCTATAGTTGGCGCACTCCATACGTGAGCCCTTGCCTTTATACAAGGGCACGATGATAGCATGTCTCCAGTCCATTGGGACCCTTCCAGTCTTCCAGCATAGATTGCTCAATGACCAGAAGGCGTCCCGAACGAAAGGACCACCTAATTTGATCATTTCAGCAGATATCCTATCAATTCCCGCAGACTTTCTATTTTTCAAGCTTCGTATCGAGCATACAATCTCTTCCAAAGTAATATCTCCGCTTGATGCTTGCACCGCAAGATCAGTCATCGACTCCCTCGCAGTGCCAGCATCCGGGAGATATTCATACATTTCTCCAAAGTACTCATTCCACCGCAATAACACCTCGAATGGGTCCGCAAGAATTTCCCCAGCTTTATTCTTTATCTTATCCATTCTGGAAACTGACGAACAGCTCCGAGACTTCTTGACCTCCCTCCAAAAGAGTTTGGTATTTAAATTAAATTAAATTAAATATCAATTTATTTTCAGACTACAATTGTCCATAGGTATTATTGTTAGTATTTGGGTGTTAGTAACAATAGTGCTAAGTAACCATGTTAGTATTGTTAGTTTTCGCTACTATAATAAACAATAGGTTTTTTATTGACTTAGACCTATGGCGGTCCCTATCCAGATCTTCTGGAAGGGGCAGTCTGGTCTGGCAGCGATCATTCTCAGAATGCTGTTGTTACTACCGTGCAGACGCTGCAGTAATGAGGCCGCTTTCTTACGCATAATTGCGTGGAAACCGTCCACGCGAGCCTCCGCGAACATGCCCGACGCGCTACAGCGCCACGGCATTCCCAACAGCATCCTGAAGGCATTATTATATTGAACACGCAGTACACTGTTAGCTCGTCGCGTATATGACACCCACAGGCCACTCGAGTAAAACGACTGACAGAACGCCTTAAAAAGTGTTACTTTGACACCCGCGTCACAACGAGCGAACCTGCGGGCAATCATATTGCTCCTCACTGACAATGCCCTGCGCTCCCTCTCTATGTCTTTGTCGTCCCTTTGGTCGCTTGTAACAATGTGACCGAGATACCTAAATCTACTAACAACACTCAGAGCCACGCCATTGAGACTTACAGGTGGAACACTGCGCGATTGCTGTTTAGGAGCTTTTAACACCATAAGCTCACTCTTCTTGGTGTTATATATCAAGCCATGCTCCACCGCATAGGCCTCGCAGATTGATAGCATATTCTTCAACCCTCTTATCGATGGACTGAGCAGCACCATATCGTCTGCATAACTTAAATTATTTACACAGGTTCCGTCAAAATGGCAGCCGACACGCATGCTGCTAAGTCGCTCGATAAGCCGATTTATATAAACATTAAAGAGAAGAGGCGATTTGTCTCGAAGTTCCTCGTCAGCTTCTCTTCCGTAATCAAATTTATTCTTTCACGCTTCTCTTTCACTAAAGCTTTGGCTTCATTCTTGCAGAGGCGGTAAATTTCTTTCTTCGTGTCTTTCATACTGTCTTTCAGTTGCAAAGATGAGACATAATTCAACCACGCTTTCTTCTTTCTTGCTACGCAGGATTGAACTTCTGCATCCCACCAGGCATCACCTTTCGAATGTTCATGTCTCTTTGCACTCCCACATGCTTCTTTTGCACTATCCACTATACTTTCTTTCATAATATTCCAGCATTCATCCACATCTAAGTCGGAAAGGCTCGCGTTTGCAAGCCTTTACTTTAATAACTCATAATATTATTTACAATTTTACCTATTTACAGGTAAAGGTTATTAAAACCTTTAATGTGACAACGCAATGCGACAACGCAACAAAAATTGACCTATTTAATTCTAATCCACTCGACAAAGCCATTAATGGGCTTGACAGATTCTGTTTTTTGTTGTACCAAAACAAAGCAGTAGCTCGGGCGGTTTGACATTTTACAGTCTGTTGGGCCACACTATCTCTGTGCGTCCCTAATGACGTTAATTAGTTGGTGTCACAGCACTTAATTTATGTTAGCAAGGAGCCTAACATTTCGCATAAATAACTACGCGCAAAAAACAAACAACAAGATTGCATTTGGAGATATGACTGTGAAACGATACGCGGTAGCTGTAGCATTGCAGATGATAAAATCATAGAAGAGGATCCTACGTAACAATGACCTTTGTCCATCTTTTTATCGAATAATATTTATATTTTATCAAATAAAACGTGTTGCTGAACACTGGACCTTGCATTTATGCATTGGATGGACATGCATTTAATAATTCATTGATCATGATCATAGATCAAGGATTTAGGTAATTAGTTTAATTTAGTTAATTATTTAAAATTTACGACATACCAACACTAGTCTCAATCTCAAACAACAGTATTCGCATTGTCGAGGTTATTATAGATAAACTGAGTAAGAATCGTATCAAGAGGAAAGCGGTCTCCAGAATTCAAGACTTTACTTTGAGATTTGTCCTAAACTACCGCCGAAATTATTATTATATCCATCATGATGATGGGTTTACCTAATTCAATTAATATATCCATAGCTATTGATTGAAACAATTTAATTACAGAAATAGCATGTAACAAAGGCAATCACAGTAATAAAAGTGATTATACAAACAAATTGGTCAAATTGAATACCGCTCACAACCAACAAATGTCACAACGTTTTGTCAAGCTATTGAATTATACTTCGATAGTAATATGATAAAATAATGTCTGCCTACACCATGCGTGACGATAACCTGATTAGTTTATTAGGCTAAATTATTACTCGAACAGCAATTAAAGGATTTTGTAAAATCAATTAAGTGATTCGAATGCCCGAGTTTCAGATACAAGCGACTGTATTTCCTTTATACTCGCGGTTAAAAGAATTCAATTACATAATACCCGAAGAGATTAAATAGGGCTAACACAGCTTCTTTGAGATGGGATACGGCAAGTAGCTATTTAATTATTGGAACGTTTTCAGCTAATTTCTAATTCGCAATCAATAGATTTGAAGATATTCTTCTTATTTAGAAAGTTTTATCTTGGAAAAAATATCTTGGAAAATTTATCAAAATATTTCAAGAAATACCTGATAAAAATAAAGAATCACTTGTCTTGACTTATATAAGAACTTGAACACACATGCCTGTGTGTAAATATACACTATGACGTAGGCATTTTTGTTAACGTGAGGAAAATCCTACATGAATGCTATGTAGGATTTTCCTACTGACTAAAAACCACACGTACCCTACCAAACAGCCTACGGTTGCGAGCCCGCAGGACTCCCAAATAAAGTAGGCATTCAAAATTCCTTGCAGACGAAGCCGCCGGGCACAGCTAGTTTTTTTACGTAGAAATATATGCAAACAATAAAGTTGCAGAGCAATAAACTTTTATAAAATACTAAATGATTATAATAAATGCTTAAAATCGAATATTCTCAATTTATTTGTTTAGCATCCCGTAGCAAATCGCAAATATTCAGCTGTAAGAAGGTGCCTTTTATTTTTCTACGACCTGCTAAGCATTCGTAGTGAATGTTCGCCATCTTTTCATTAAGGTGGACATAAAATTTACATTCCTAAAAAGCTTAAATGTTTCAAGTTAAATAGTTATGGGACAACTTTCTTTTGAATTCGCAAGTTAGTTTTATAGCAAAAGACACACTTTGCCTTTAATATTTTGTCGGACATGAATTTAAAAGAAAGTTAATAGCTACGAAAATGTTATATGTTGTGTCTTTATCATTTTACAATACACAACATTACGTTGCAAATACAGACATACATAAGCGAAGTAACATTACGTAATGAATGATTTGTAGCAAATTTAGAAATCCCTACTAATATTATAAATGCGAAAGTAACTCTGTCTGTCTGTCTGCTACGTTTTCACGCCTAAAAGGCTGGAGCGATTGAGATAAAATTTGGTATAGGGATAGTTCGAGGCCCTGGGAAGGACATAGCCTACTTTTTAACTGACTGCGCATAAGGAGCGCTATGATTTTACACGATAACGACTTTTACGCGATAACGACTTCTACGCGATCGAAGCCGCGGGGAACAGCTAGTCTAATAATAAGTATAAGGGTCTCTACTCCTCCTATGATTTAATTCCAGTCAGTGTCGAGACCTTAGGTCCATGGGGTCCCAATACGCATAGATTGTTTAAGATTTTGAAAATAAACGCCTAGTTGAGTCGACTGGTGACCCAAGGGCTGACAGTTTTCTCTCTTGTATGCTTTCAAAGGGATATTGCCAGTCTTTGGCACAATGTCACGGAGGTCTTATTTAGGCTTTGTTAGGATAATTATAATGTAAATAAATATATATTATGTACCTAAAAATAAAGTTTGACTGTAATTTTGAAATTAAGCAGATAATTTAGACTGTACTCGTGCTGGTTCAATCTCTCTTCATAATTTTTATAGTAACTCATCCTGGACACAAAATAATTGAATTGAATTCTACAGAAGTACGTTTGAAGACTAGTTTCACAAGAAAAGATCGCTGTAAAAGTTTTCCAACAAAGTAAATGAAAATTTAACCACAAAGTTGGGAAGCTTCAAATCCCGTAAGCTTTACTGAAATGTTTTGAACAGAAATTACTTTATTTGAGTAACTCCTAAGTCTTGGATTAACTGCTTCCCTTAAAAGACATTTAAGATACAAGTAATGCTAATGGCTAAGGTCTCTTGGAATAAAACGATTGCTTCGAGAATTAATGAATATAAATTGATGACAAAATTAATAGTGATGACAGTATATCTTCCTACCTCAGTTTTACCAAACTCCTACAGAATGGGTTTTTTAAAGAAGTCTTGGAAGGTTCTTGCGAGTTCCTACTTTATACTACAATACATATTGGTGGTTCGAAGTTCGTTGCGAGTGAAGTTAGGCTGGTGTGTTTGTGCCTTCTCTAATAGACATTTTTATGCCAATCTCTTCATGAGACTATAATATCTGATACCATTCTTACTATCATTTAAAAGATCAAATAAATAAGTTTTCTAGAATTTAATCATCACACAAAGTCAACAAGTAACTAACCTAAATAAGGAAAACCTTTTTAGATACAGATATTCAAGTTTTTATTTATACACTTACCTACTGTTGCAATGATTATGTTATATCTATTGTTTAACTTCAGTTGATGAATTATTAACAGTTTCAGAGAATTATAATGTTGAGGCATTATGGAAATTAGAAATGGTTGGTATCACAAATGGTCACCTATCTGAAAAAAACTATAGCGTAACATGCTTAACTTAATAATTTTTAACGGAGCACTGAGTTAGCGGAGCTACAAACTTTTCAACCACGTAAACATTGAACGGTTTTCAATCTAAACTTACCAAATAAATTGTTTGGAAACAGACCCAATCAAATGAATTAACAGAAGCGAAACAATCTCGAAGTAAGCTGCGTCTTGGCCGAGATAACTTAGAAGTTTCTAGAAAAAGGAGGATCGTAACGCGGATTTAGAGTACTCGTAGTACAGAATGTAACCACGTCTTATCGTGGGTATAGCATGAAAATGGCGGCCAATGTATATGTTTGGGTGAAATAAAAACCGGTCAAGTGCCAGTTGAACCCGCACACGAAGAGTTTTGTGAAAAAAACAGACGACAATAAAACCACGTCCCCATTAATTTTATTTTTCTTACTCAGTATTTTGTTGTTATAGTGACAATAGAATATGATACATCATCTGTGAAAATTTACGCTATCTTGCTATCACGGTTTTTGAGACATAGCCGGGAGACAGACAGACAGAAGAAGTCTTACGGAGTCTTAGTAATGGGTCCCATTTTTACCCTTATGGTAGGTAACCATAAAAAGTTCAAGTGCAGTTCATTCTTGACAAATGAAAATGTGATACAATTTACGACAATAGGTCCTTTTTTTTACGGATTGTGAGTCGCGTTTATCAGATAATTCTACTTCAAACTTGTAACAATGATAATAGCCCGCCCACTTTGTAGCTACCAAAAATGCTGTGTTTTTGTTTGAAACTTTTTCCTGAACTAGAACAGTATCAACCACTAAATCTTTAACTTTCCTGTAGTTTTATTGTTAGGGGCAACCGATAAAATCTATTTTCTAAAGTAAGTGTATTTTCAAAGCGATGTTAAGACTTCGGCAATGTCAGGTCAACTAAAGTTTTATGTAGATAATGGAGTCGGTTTGATTCTAGTTTTAATTTTGTTTAGGAAAGGTGGATAAAGAAAATTCATTCAGCTTTATTACAAAACATGGTTTAGCTATTAGTACTCGACGAAATATGCTGAAAAAGAATTTATAGACATACATTCTCTCAAGTTTAATTTTTTTATGATAATGGGATTTTAAGGATTTTTGACCATTATTCCAGTGCCCGGTTGGTTGATGATGATTATTTATTTATTTATTTATTTAGGTCCACCAACAACTATTTACGTTGATACGAGTTCAATACAGTGATCCAGATAACATGTCTTAATGCAACAGTTACTAATACCTATAAGTAACTGTTACATTTTTGCAATTTGTGTCTACCTAGACACAAATTGCAAAAATGTAACATTATACACACAGCTTACAACCTTCACAGTAACAGAGTTAGGTACTTAGAATATTAAATAAAGAGGTGCTCCAAGTGTGAACATCACAATACTTACAGAAAATTAAATTAACATCATCTTTGCGTCTATAGGAAAAAAAATAATAAAAATAAATATTATAACAAAAGAAAATTAAGCCTGTTCTGGCAGAGAGCCATAAACTAATTTTTGTTTGAGATGTGAATGGAAGTGGATATCAACGACGTGACTGCAACTATTTATCACCCTGCACAACCTTGCACATGGAGAATTAGCACCGAGAACCGTTCTTCTTAATGGTGGACACAGTGGAGTGATTGGTTTGCGTGGAATCCTTGAGGGTACGCGAAACTTGATGAGACCTAGCAATGGGGGACAGTCAATTTTGTTATTGAGAACTTTAGATACAAACACCGCATCATTGCATTTTAATCTATCAGAAAGAGGTTTAATGTTGAAATGCTTTAATCTGTTGGAATAAGAGCGGAATTTCTTTGCCACGCCATTGGAAAACGCTAGGTGATAAAGAAAACGCTTTTGTACACGTTCCAATCTTAAGGAATGGGTCGCATAGTGTGGCCGCCAAACTACACTGCAGTATTCCAGGATGCTTCTAATAAGTGTGTTGTACAGTAAAATTTTGGTCGAGTTTCTGTGAAAGCTTTTGCACGTTCTTAAAACAAACCCAAGCATCCTGGAAGCCCTTTTTATAATGTGATCCAAATGTGACGTGAATGTTAATTTTGTGTCAAATATCACTCCGAGGTCTCTGATAGTATCTAGTTCATCGATTTTAGTTGTTTTTATATGATATTCAAAGTTAATGGAGTGGTGGTTTCTAGTGTATTTAATGTGCTTACATTTATAGGTGTTCAATTGCATTTTGTTAAATTCACACCATTCAACGAGTCTATCTAGATCAGTTTGAAAGTTTATAGCATCATCAAGTGATTTGATAGTCCTTAAAAATTTTAGATCGTTGGCATACAAAAAGGCTTGGGAGTACTGAAAACATTTGGGCACATCATTTAAAAAGAAATTAAACAAAATTGGCCCTAAATGGGACCCTTGCGGAACCCCAGACGTGATATGTTTAAAATTGGATTGATAGCCATTAACCACTACAAAAAATTCCCTGTCAGACAAGTATGATGTCAGCCAACCCAGCAGAGATCCGCATATACCATATGCTTTTAATTTAGCAATCAATATTTGATGAGGAACTTTATCGAATGCTTTGCTGAAGTCAGTGTAAATGACGTCAACTTGATGGCCTGAGTCGATCGCATTGATCATGGTCTCAACGAATGGCACCAAGTTCGTATTCGAGGATCGTTTTTCAACAAATCCATGCTGATTGATACTCAAATATAACTTTAGATGATTCCGAATATATGGGCATAGCAGAGTTTCAAATATCTTAGCGAAAGATGACAAAATGGAAATGGGTCGGTAATTAGAAATTAAGTCAATGTTACTAGACTTATGTACAGGCACCACTTTTGCCACCTTCCAATCCGAGGGGAATACACCACTTTGCAAAGACGTGCGATAGATAGTCAAAAGTGGGCTGACCAACTCACCGGAGCATGCTACGATGAAAACGGGCGAGATTCCATCAGGACCGGCTCCTTTAGTAGTATCTAAGTTTTTCAGAATTTTAATAAGGGTATCATGTGTTATAGAGGGACTACTTAAGGACTCGCTATGATTCTGCAACGACTGTAAATACTTCGTTAGATATCTGTCGTCTGTGTCTTGGTCCGAGTTGTATACCGCAGAAAAGTGATCCGCGAATAATCGGCAAATTTCCATACCCTCTGAAGCCACTCTCGAACCATCCGTCATCGAATTAGGGTACACACTAGAACCTCCTCTCTTGGCCTTCATGAAAGTCCAGAAAATTTAAGGGTTGTTTTTTATTTCGTCTTCTGTAAGCTTATCGAGAATTCACGAAGTTTGAAGTATTATTAGTTATTTGTACCTGCTTATGATTTTTTTTATTTTGTTATTCCACAAAAAATACAGAAAAACAGGTCAAGTGCGAGTTGGACTCGCCCATGAAGGGTTTCGTAGCAGCAAGTACCATAATATAAAAGTTTTTGTAGCTCGTTGTAACTTTGATTGATGTTTCGACAATTGTGGTTTATGACGTATTAAAAAAAACTACCAGCTCTATCTCGTTCAAACCAATTTTCGTTGGTAGTTTTTATGGCAATGTACATCATATTTTTTTTATAGATTTATCATTCTCTTAGTTTAGAAGATAAAGGGGGGGTGGGGGGGAGACACATTTTTCCACTTTGGAAGTGTTAGAAAAAAATGATGTTAGAAACCTCAATAGCATTTTTGAAGACCTATCTATAGATACCACACACGTATGAGTTTGATGTAAAAAAAAATTAGAGTTTCCGTTTTGAGCATGGGGTCCCCCAAAATTTACTGCTTTTTTTCTAGTTTTATATAAGAATCTTAATGCGGTTCACAGAATACATCTAGTTACCAAGTTTCAATAGCATAGGCCTTATAGTTTCGGAGAAAAGTGGCTGTGACACACGGACGGACAGACAGTCAGACAGACATGACGAATCTATAAGGGTTCCGTTTTTGCCATTTGGCTACGAAACCCTAAAAAGTAAACTTGCAATATTGTGCCTAGCAACTTGAGACATCCTTCCAAAGACTTCTTCGGGATCGACGACCGTAGGCAGATTAGGACACCGTATTGTTTTAGCCGGTAGGAGTTCTAAATAGCATCCATGAAGATTTCCGAAGAAACAAGTGGGGATTACGTGGATCATCTGTTCAAAGTTTGAAATAAAACTAAAATGACAACGTCAATCGGATTAAACTTTCACTTTCACAATAAATGTGTTAGAATGGTGAGAATGATCTCACGGCTTTCTTGTTTTCTTTTGGGATACGGAACATTAAAAAGTACTGTCTTCTTTATGAACTAATCGGACGTGATTATAATTTTCACATTTTACTCGTAAAGTTTCGCAGTGGATCGCTATAGGTAATTTTGATTGATTGACTTATTCCTATGCCGGCTGAAAGCTTCCGGTTAGTTACATACATTTTTTACATACAAAGTGGAACATATAATTACGTGAACTTCTTTTCATGAAATATTGTAGGGTTGGCAGGCAATGTTATTTTTAAACGGCATGTATTTAAATCGATATCTGTTTATTCCCTTTTTTTGAACAAAATATTACAAAGTTAAACCAAAAATACTGACTTGCACACGAATTATGCACACTAAATAAGTCAAATTCAATATACTGTTTAATTGTTTGCAGAACAATTTTACTGAACAGATCACTATTATCAAAATCGTATACCTATCTAAAAATTTCTTAGCTCAACAAACTTATTAAATCTTTTTTTAAGAAAACCATCGCCTAATTTACTTTTATGAACATCTTTTATTCTAATTAAAAAAACAATTTAATCAGTCATCTTTATAAAATTAAATTTTATTAATCAAAAAAAAAGCTAAAAGTGCATGTTAGTATTTTTGATAAGCAATTCGTATTTTTGTTTAGCAAATCTTACTCGTATATCCGGTGTCCGAACCAAATTTTTGATTTAAATTCGATAATAAACCGACCAAGTGCGAGTTGGACTCGCCCATGAAGTGTTTCGTAGCAGCAAGTAACATAATATAAAAGTTCTTATAGTTCGTTGTAACTTTGATTGATGTTTTAACACGTTCGCAGTGGTAGTGATTTTTCTAACCGAAAATTGCGGTTTATGACGTATTAAAAAAAAACTACCAGCTCTATCTCGTTCGAACCAATTTTCGTTGGTAGTTTTTATGGCAATGTACATCATATAATTTTTTTAGATTTATCATACTCTTAGTTTAGAAGTTAGAGGGCCCCCCCCTCTAACTTCACACACACACATTTTTCTACTTTGGAAGTGTCTCTTGCGCAAACTATTCATTTTAGAAAAAAATGATGTCAGAAACCTCAATAGCATTTTTAAAGACCTATCTATAGATATCCCACACGTATGGGTTTGATGAAAAAAAAAATTTTGAGTTTCAGTTCTGAGTATGGGGACCCCCAAAATTTACTACTTTTTTTCTAGTTTTATATAAGAATCTTAATGCGGTTCACAGAATACATTTAGTTACCAAGTTTCAATGGCACAGGCCTTATAGTTTCGGAGAAAAATGGCTGTGACACACGGACGGACAGACAGTAAAATTTTAGTTTTTTAAGTTGCACATGTTTAGTTATTCAATTGGTTTTTTTGCACAGCATTCAGATTTCTGGTATGCATTCAGTTAATTAGTGGAGTTATCTAGTGTGCAGAAAAATTATATAGATGTGCATTTAAAAATATCCCTTTTTAAACTATCGCGGTTTTTAACGTGCTGGAAACGTCGGTGAATGTAAGTAAATAGTATTTCGCGTGAAGTCCCGAATTCTATAAGTATTGGCAGACAATACTCTCATACTTCACTAGTTGTACTAGGTACGCATTAATTATACATAGGGATACGGAATGATTGTCATTGATAAAAAATAAGTATTGTTTTAATAATGCTTTGAGATCTCAGCAGTAAATATTGAGTCGAGTTGTCGTGTTTCTGTCCCTCCAAATAATTTGTAAAGTAAACAAGTCAAACAAATATTTCTAGCTCAATTCTGAAAGTTTGAAGTTCCTTTGCATCTGAAGCTTTTTCCGTTATCACCTTTTACGCAAAATAAAACTTTTAACTTACCTAAATTAATATTCGTATAACGTTGATTAAAAAGTTCCGAAATGCTTTTAACGCAAATGTAAGTAAGGCTTTTGAGAGAGAAATAGTATCAAAGAATATTTGGAGAAAATATTACCTTCGGTTTGATCATGGCGGATATTTGAATAAATAAAGAGAGCGATTTAGCACATTAAACTTTATTAGGGCTCCCCTGTAACCATGTTAATTTTCACCTTAGAATTGAAGTAGGTAAATTTACATTATAACGTAACATATTTTTTTACATGACATGTAATACTTATATAACTTTTCTTGATCTCTACTAGTTATTATACAAATGTAACAATAGCTGTGACGGTACATTCAAAATAAATTAAAAAACATAACTGTAATCGACTAATTTAGGGTTCCTGACTCCAAATCTATAGTTTTTTCTACGTGTCTGTTTCTTTGTTAGTTTATTTGTTCGGGGTTGGAACAAAAAGTAATAGCTTGATCATTACTCTACTATTAGAATTTTGTAGGTATTTTTTGAACTTAAATAACGCTGTATATTTAATTAGAATTGGTTCAGCGGAAATTTAAATACAGCTTGACCAATGTTTTAATAGAAGACCAATGCATTGGACAGGTCAAAGTCGATTGGTAATAGTTCAAATCGCCTCGCGAACGAAGTCGCGGGCAGTTGCTAGTAATTAATATAAGCGTACTAACAAAAATAATACCTACATTTAAAACAAAATATCAATCAATGTATCACAAAAGCAATATTCATATGAATGAACAAATTTCTGTGCATTTCTTAAAACGCATTTTCTCAGCCGCCGGCCTATAACTACGAGTTCTGCCAGTTTCCTTGAGTTTCGCTACTTTGAGGCACCACCTGTTTCTGTACCTAAGAGTCTAATTAGCCGCAAATTGCATCTTAAATTGGGCTCTTGGCCGAGAAATGAGATTTGCACGTCCAATTTGGCAGATTAAACTCAAGTCGTACCGCAAATTACGTGTCAATCTGCATTGTAGTGGGGTGTGGGGCTGGGTGTGAATCTTTAAATTTATTGAAATGTCTTTGAGAAGGATTTCATTAACAAAATGTTAGTATTCATAATGTTAAATTTATTTTATGTAAGGTGAGGCGAAACTTATTATATGAATACAGCAATAAGTTGCTGAACATAAAATCGGTACAAAATTATTTTACAGATTGCTTTGTTTTCATCACTCGAATACGAATACGTCTTGTAAATGGCACTCATCGATAGAATTAACATGCTATGGTTTGCTGGATAAAAAAAATAGAATTAGGTAGTTTCAAGGAGAGTAAAACTAGTAGAGGTTTCACGAGTTGTGCAATAACATGTATGCCTGCCTGTTTACGACTACACTATTCTTTATCAATGCACTGGAAGGTTACTGCTTTCTCAGAGCAACTAGCCTTCAAAGTTATTTTTTAAGTGAAAGCAAATTATTATACCTAAGTGTGATAAATACATAAGTAAATAAATAAGAAAAATAATGTACTCAATTTTAAGAAGGCTTTCAAAAAGGCTACAGCAAAAACAATGTATCTAATGAATACATGCAAAATTTATAGTTTGACGATATTTGAACTTTTTCTGGGAGAAAGCTGTAGGTATAGTTATATTGGGGGGTTTTTCTGCACTATGTACATTTATCCTTCGACATAATAGTTCGTTGTACTTACTATGTAGGTTACTCATATGCGATAAACTGAAAAGGATTATGAAATATATTTGAAAACTAGCTGGTGCCCGCAGCTTCGCCTGCGTGAAATTTTGTTCCTAGACTATAACATATCTATGTAGGCACCAAATTTCAGCCAGATCCGTTCAGCCGTTACAGCGTGAAAGAGTAACAAACATCCACATAATACATAGTTAGATAGATTTCTGATTAACAAATTCATAATGCATAATAATAATATGAGCTAAGTAAATTTATTTATTAAATAGGACATTTCTTAATTCCATGGCTAAACTACTACTTGACACAACTTCTCTTCTAAGCAATTAACATCGTAACTTAGTTCCTTCTTCAGGTAGTCCCAGCCTACGACGTTTGGACAAACCGAACTACTGTAGGCTTTCTCCTCCTAATACGATGGTCCAAATAAGACCTGCTAACGTAATAACAATGTAAATTTCATCAGCTGAGCGTTCATGTTCAATGTAATGGCTCTTTGCAGTCCTGTCGAATGTAGTCTACGTAGAGGCCATTCCCGTATTTTACAAAGACTTAGTGAGTCTGTTTCCTGACAGAATGTAGTCGGCACTATATGTAGAATAAAGTTCATGCCTTCCATGACCAGTCGTTTAGGGCTGCTGACAATTTTTGTCGTAAGAATTGAGCGTAGATGGTAACATGCGGTGTTATTTTATTGACCAGTGGATACTTCCGGAAGCGTGTTCTTTCATTTTTTCTGGCTAGCCATCTTAGAATTTTCTTCTTCTTTTCACAAATATAATAATATTTTTGTCACACAAAATTTGAATAAATTAGCAATAATACTTCCATAAAGCATATTTGGTTAATATGAAATTCCTTATTAGTGCTTTTTATTTAACTTTATTGCTATGTAGTAAAATCATCTGTTTGAAGTTTGAAATAAAACATAAATGAAAACGTCAATTGTATTGAACTTTCACAAATTATGTGTCAAAATTAAAAGTAATTTAAGTATAAAATAATAGTATTTAAGGAGTATTGATATCAACTCCGGAGAAAATCAGCCCCAAAATAATTTACCGTCCCTTTTTAGCTCGTTATGGTATAAATTTCAATAAAATACGAAACACGTCTTCCATCAATTATGTTAATAATGCTATACGCCAAATTTTACGTAGATCGGACCAAGGAATCACGTTGTCCCATACAAACTTTACCCCCCTTTTTTATACCTTTGGAGGTGGAATTTGCAAAAATGTTAAAATTACTTTTTTCAAATTGTAACAAACAACGCTCATGCTTAGTTTCATCGTCGTACCATTAACCGTTTAAGCAATAATTGATAATAACTTTGGGTCTAGGGAGCGAACCGTAAAATTAAGTTTGGTTTGAATTCTATATACTTTTCCGGGATAGAAAGTACCCAGTGTTGTGCCCAGGCTATTAAAGAATAATTATACCAAGTTTCATCGTAATCGAACCGGTAGTTTTTGCGTGATGCCTGAACAAACAGACAGACAGACAGACAGACAGTCAGACAGACAAAAAAATTTTTAATCACATTTTTGGGTTTGGTGTCGGTCTAATAACACCCCCTGCTGTTTTTTTTTTGATATTTCGAATGTACAGAATTTTCACTTCTACAGATTTATTATAAGTATAGATGAAAAATTTATACTGGTAATATAACACTACTTTTTGGCAGACCTGCGAAAATTTATTGGTTTATAAATTCTCTGATATTTATGATATTGACAGTTCCATGAATCAGAAAGGTATCGATGATGTTTGGCACGTAATACTATCCGATTAGTTCTACCTATTACAGTTCATGAAATAGTGCTTGGTGACCCTTTGAAGTCGCAGGCATTAGGTACCTAGTAGTTAATAAATGATAGGGACTACTTTAAATGTATATCAAGTTTGACATTGACGTGGCCCCGCGGACTCAGAGTTCTGTAAACGTTTACTGCAGTAAGCAACTTTCACAATGGCCAGTCCTCGGATGGGTCCTCCATGTGACCACTTTGTGACATTTATTTGAGCACTTCCGTGCTTCGGAAGGCACGTCAAGCCGTTGATCCCGGTTGTCAATAAAATGACATTGGTTAAGCCAAGTTGAAGGCCTTTTTAGGCGACTTGAAAATTTCAACAGCAGGCAGTCACAACCTGCGCCTGTCCATCTCAACGCGGCAATACGGTTCACCACCTATTACGTGGGACAAATTATAAAAAGGTGAAATGTGGGGATATGATATACCTCTGCCTACCCCTTCGGGGATAAAGGCGTGACCATATGTATGTATGTATGTAAGTTTGACATTCAAGGTATTATGTCAATTCACACTGAAAAGATACAGAACAAATTCATATTTTTATGTAGATACATACTTTTTTTGCAATATAAATTGCATAATTTATACTGTGCAATTTATATTGCATACATTTTCTGTCAGTTAGTTAGATACCAATAAAATAAAATGTTTTCTTGCCGATTTCCACACCGAAGTACTTTACAGTGTAAACAAAATACAAAGGAAATTGTTTTTTCGTCTAACAAAAAGAAAGTAAAACGCTTGAAAGTTGAGAGTTAATTTATTTCGAAGTTGTTTGCCCGTAATTTGTTGTAGCCGCGTCCTCGGGGAGGACCGCCGGCGCACACCGGCCTTACATAAACTTTTTCATGTTACGAAATTCGACTCAGCTACTTGTTAACTTGCATCAGACTTTCACTGTTCTTTTGGGATCTAGGTATTTTTACCTTCACTTTTAGAATCCTTAATCATTTATTCAAGGCAAAGTCTTGCTTTTGTAATGATCTTAGTTTTGACTGTAGTCATAGAATTTTTGACGCATAAAAATAAATAATAATAAAGTAAGTACTAATTGAAGTCACGCGGTTTTAACTGTGTAATTTCCGCTCCCGTGGGAATATTGGAATTAAATGGGTCTATGTGGGGATATTATTCAACTGGGTTCAGTAGTTTCGGACACTGCTCATTGCAAACAAACAAACATACTAACAATCACATCAGCAAAAGATGACTTTATAATATTAGTATAGACTATACAGGGTGGAATTTAAAGACGGTAGTTGGAGGGAAAGTACCCTTAATATTGATAATGGCAAGTTTTGCTGAAAGGAAACATTCCTTTATTTTCAAAAGTAAGAAAAACTGCATACAAAGATTTTTGAAAAATCAGCTGCTTGAGCCGGGATTCGAACCTGGAAGATGTGAAAAATAAACATCCTGTATTTTATGATACCAACCGAAATAGTTTTTAATAAGGATCAATTTCTTTTAAACAACATAGTATCTTAAATTAACGGAAGATTAAGTAAAATATGTTTTTATTGTAAAGCTGACTCATTATTTGAAGAAAAAAAACAGTCTAATTGTGAACTCCCTACTTTTTTTTGAAGTTGGTTGGTTAAGTGACCAGGACGAATATTCCCATTCACAGACACTAGAACATTTTTTAACCAACTTCAAAAAAAGGGAGAATAATATCAATATTACTGTTTTTTTTTCTTCAGATAGTGAATAAGCTTTACAATAAAAACATGTTTTACTTGGTCTTCCTTTAATTTAAAATACTATGTTACTTAAAAGAAATTGTTCCTTATTAAAGACTCTTTCGGTTGGCATCATAAAATACAGAATGTTTTTTTTTCACATCTCCCAGGTTCGATTCCCCTGCTCAGGCAGGTGATTTTTCAAAAATCTTTGAATGCAGTTTTTCTTACTTTTGAAAATAAAGGAATGTTTCCTTTCAGCAAAACTTGCCATTATCAATATTAAGGGTACTTTACCTCCAACTACCGTCTTTAAATTCCATCCTGTATAGTTATAAAAAACTATTAGACTGTCATTAGTAAGGTGGAGTATCGCCAAACAACCACAAACCAATCTTGCTTGATTCTTGCTACAAGTTCAATTTAAGCTAATATGTTTAATGTCTGAACGTCTCTAATGATCACAAAGGAAATTAATTTACCAAACAATATAACAACATATTATTGTGGTATCATTTCGCTATAATATCGGAGAAGCGTGTAGGTAATCAATTACAAGCTTGTGTATGTATACGTATGTAGGCGAGTAATAATATCTCAAGGATATCTGGCGTTTAATAATCCTGTCGATAGAATAGGCGTGATTTCATTGATAGGTAGCATTAGAAATTACGTTTACAAGCAGATAGTTTTATGAACAATTTAATCAAATTAGCCTGGCAAGGTCCACTGCTGAACTTAGACCTCCCAATTTATTTTTGGAAGAATGGTAAGCCTGACTCTTCCGCGCTGGCGAGACGGGTTGATAAAGTGATTTTCTTCGCTAAGATCTCGTCCACTTAGCGAGCAGGAGCATCATTTACAGGTCAGCCAATAGCCACATATTACCATGCCGTAAGGATGGCGGTATAGCACTGTCATATCATAATGCTTCGTCGCAATATAGGTACTTGAACATTCTTCGTTTGAGCCCAATCTCCTAAAATCCTTTGCAATAAATAAATCTTTACACAACAATCATTAGCTTAGGTATGTGCTAAATCTGGTCTGCAATTTGAGATCTCGAGTGTCAGATATCGAGTGTCAAACTGTTAAAACTTACCTACTGTTAAAAAATGCATAAGAACAGAAAAGTAGACCAAAATATTAAACTACTTATTACAATTATTATTCTTTTATTGAGGAAAATGCTATGCCGGACTCTTACCGACTAAAAACCAACACGTTCTCTACCAATTGCCTACGGTTGGGTGCCCCGGGTAAGCCCTCGGAAGGATATTCTCAGACATAATATTACAAAATTAGTCTTCACTCTCAGCGGCGATTCTGCAAAATTGAGCGTAGTTATACAAGGCGTAAACTAAAACAATTCATGAGTATCAAGTATCATATTATAAAGCAAATGACTGACTGAAATAAGCAAGCAATTAATTTGCCGCTTAGCGTTCACATTGATAAATATAACATATAAAGACAAACAAAATGTCCGCAAAAGAAATTATTGCGGTACCCGTAATTTAACTTCACGTTTATTTTTCCACATCTTTCATTGTGCCAAATAAAAACATTTGTATGATGTAACGGTCAATTACATTGCGTGGTCTGGTGCTTTGTAAACTGTAAAAGATTTATGTTGCATGGGTTCCATATTTATTGACTTCAGAACAGACTTAGGAACAGCTATATTTTGACTTTTGGCCATTGATAGTGAAAGAAGCTACTGCTATCTGAGCTACCAACTCTCTTGTCGGAGCCTCGTCCGTTGATCAGCAAGAAAAGCTATTATTTTGATTTTAGGCCATTACCATTGATAGAATCGGCTGAATTCGTTCGTGGCCCCCCGCATGTTAAGCCGTTTGGTGCCGGTTGATGCTAGTAAAATGGCAGGCGTTAAACCAAGTTGAACGTCTTATGGACGGCTCGAAAAAAATCCATAGCGGGCAATACGGCACTCCACCTATTACGCAGGACAAAATTTCAGAACCGACTGTAGTAAAGATACTTAATGTAGCGATCGTTGACTGACTGATCAAGCAGGGTTACGAGCGCTTCCTAGAGCGATACTAAAATAAAGCGAGTTTAACCAAGTCTAAGCATAGAATATAGTTCATGAATAATGGTGATATGGTTTCTAGACCGTCGGCAGGCTACTCGAGCGACGTGAGATCCACGGCCTACGTTCTCATAAATATTCAGAGTCCGACTGCCGACACTTTGCGATACATCAAAGTCATGTATACTCATAAAAAATACAAAGTATCTTCGTGTGTGTCGTCGGTAGTAATCCTTTTTATGTTTAACTTAGTGCCACCGCCAATTGAAAAATGTTTATACTGAAAGTAGCTTTCCGAAATTGAATAATAAACATACATTATTATTTAATAGGTCTTTAATATTTAATAATTTAAATAATATTTGTGGACATTCTCACACACCATCATTTGAATTGATAAAATTTTCAATGCAAATCCTTAATCTGCACCTAATGGAATGGATAATAACTGCCTCGGTGGCGCGAAGGTTGTGACACTGCGCCGTTCTGAGGTCCCGGAGTCGATTCCCGGGTCCGACGAATATTTCTGTGATACACTCCTGTTTTTCCCGGAAAAGATTGTTCGATGTAAGTAGGTACTTAAGAATCAGAAAATATACATCATTCGAGTTAAGTTACAAATTTTAAGCTTTTGATTGGTCAATTTGTTAATTATAATGGTACACAGTTATCCTCACCACTGCGCAAAGTTACCCTCCTATTGGGAGAAGTGTACGCAAAGTGAAAATCTATGTATTTCGTAAAATTTAAGAATTTGTGCCAATTCTGATGATTCTTTCCACCAACTTTTCCTTAATTGTTAAACAACCAATAGTCTATAAAATGGGTAGGTACTCTACATTAATACGAAAAACTTAATTCCACACCACACGAAAGTCACAATCACGAATTACATAATTGCGAATTTCATAATTACGAATGATTCGAAATCCCGAAAGACAAATTCCAATCTTTATAAATCTTTTTTATTAAAAGTCAGATTTTCAAAATTCCAAATGTTTATAATTTCGACTGTTAGAATGCCGAATTTCAAGAAACCGACCTGTATAATTCCGCTCGTAGCCGCGCTTGAGTTTTAGTAAATGATTATTTTGTGTATAACTTTAACAATCAATTTTCGGAAATTTGAAATTCGGAATAATTTTTTTCGGTAAAATAACAGTACGGACTTTTGATTATTCGTACTAATGAAAATAGGAAAAATAAAAATTCGCAGTAATGACTTTCGGATAAATGAATATCGTCCTTTTTAATATTCGGAGCTTTGTTATAGGAATTTTAATCTTCGAAATTTTGAACAACGGAAAATTGAAATTCGGAAAAACATATTTCGGAATTTTTGGAAGTTCCCCTATGAAATAAATACTGTTTAGTTTGAATAATATACCTAGCAAATTTCTTTTCAGGGCGGTTCCAAATATTAAGACTCTATTCGCACTTGACCCGTTGAAAGGATAAAAAATGTCTAGAAACAGTTTAATCAGTAGAACAATGGGTTAAGGAGATAGTGTCGATATTTAGGATAAGAGGTGAGCAGCAAGTCTCATCGATGGTATGTCAACTTATTTTATGATTCATCAATATCAAGCCGACGCGAGACGGCTCATAAATATTGAGTCCTCATTACTCAATCCATTATAAAGATATTGGACTAAATTGAGATGGAGCAAAATATGTGAAGGATACGAATAATATCCTACACATATTTTGCTACTTCCAAGTAATAACGTTTCACATTTTTCACCCGTTGATTTTATTCAAACTTGTTTTGTAAGGGTTTAGTCCAGGTTATTAACTATAATTTTGGGGACTATAAGAATGTCGAGACTTCCTCATCTGTTCTCACACATTTCGATTCGGTTTCGAGTGATTTCCACACTTAAAAAATAAAAAATAAAGGCGTACTCCCAAATAACTAACGCAATATTTTGCCGTTTTTTGTAACGGAAATCTTCGCGCGCGGGGTAAAAATACCTATAAAAGAAAACATATCTCCACATACGGTACAGATCTCCAAATTATATTACAGTTGGTAGTTATATTTGGTTTCATCTGATGTCAGTAAAACGTAGAGCAGCCGTTGCAAAATTTTAACTCCCCATCCGGCATTAAGTCACTGGCTTTTAGCTTCAAACGTCCATTAACAATTTTAATATCGTCCAAGTAAAAATGAGAATTTTTTTCCAACCTAATTACAACTAAATTTAGAAACGTTTGAGATATTGTGATCAAGTAAATATACTCAGAATTAATAATGAAAGTTGAGAGATAATATTTTATTGTATTGACAAGACCGTTGCAGATGAGCAACTAAGTAAGAGCGAGTGAGCGAGATGTGGGTTTTGTTAATGTCGTCGCGATAAATCGCCAACGTACGTGTTGTGGCGAGCTGTTTGATGTATCACACTCACGTATCCAATAGAACTGGCATAGACACGTTGCGTGAGACTATTTTCTCACCTCTACAGTCTCATAAATCGTCTCCTTATAAATTAGATGAGAACACCATGCCCTCACAAGTACACCCATAGAATCACCCTTGTCCGCACCTGTACCTACATTATGTTCTTCTGGGCCTAACCAATTTTTCTGTTAATTTATATGGAGAAAATTTGTCTAGTAAATAGAAACACGTTTAAGAATTGACAATATCATTTGTGATTCAGGATCCTGTGCTTAAATAGCATTGGAAATTTTACAATGCAATATCTTGAGTAACCTAAGAATTTAAAGGGTAATAATTTGAAAGTTAGGTATATGTCGTTTCTTTATGATAATATGAATAAAGAAGTTTGTAGCTAATAATGACTTGTAGAATATAATTATTTACTAGCTGACCCGCGCAACGTCATTTACATCATTAGTCATGATTTTACTTTGAAGCGTCATTATAATAAACTATGTAGGATTGTACTACACATAAATGTTAAACTACTAACACGTTCCTAGTATTATTGCTGATTCGCTCTGCAACATTATTACAAAACTTTATGGCAGTAATAAATTACTAACGTCAGTAATACGGTGCACTATGATTTAACAGCGTAGTCAGTGTGAGACTACCTACCACTAGTCTAGCTTAGCTAGCACGTTATGCGTTCATAAACGACCTATTTCGCAGAAGTTGCATCTTTATGTAATTTTAAAAAACGCCGCGAGTTCTGTAACGTACATCGTGCGTAAATTTTTTTTTTAATTGCTAACAAGCATTGATCATAGATTTCTTTTTCTATTTGTTGAATGATAGGTGAAAAATAGCTTTTACGTGTTGTCTAAAACATCTACTTCACAAGGGAACTTAGAGACACGAGCGTTGTGATAGCCTGAGTGGATTACTGTTCCCGCCCCCGCATCCCATGGAACATATTCTAGGGATAAACATTAGTCTATGAAAATTTTCAGCCTATAATCTATCCCTGTACCAAATTCCAATCTGAATTCATTTCAAAAACGATCCCTTAGAGCGAGATTGAGTAGGTAATAAACTTCCAAATAATGTTTACAAACTTTAAATTTTATAATATTAGTGGGATACACACTCATCATATTTTATTAAGTAACATATTGTTCTATATTTTTAAACACATTCTATAAATTAATTTAAAAAATTGACTCCCACCAACATCGAGGATGTACAGGGGACCAAGCTACCGATGGTTCGTGCTTTAGAGACAACAACCCCCTCACAATATCGTCGTTGCGCCTGACAAGTTCCAGATGTGATTTTTACAAGGTTTTGGGAAACTCAAAAAAACTTGTTTTTTCAAAAACTGTGTAAGTAATCAATAATCTGTAAATGCAGTATTATGAACATTCATTTTTTACATAATTATGTAAGATATACATTTGAAATGCAATGTTGCATATATTTGAAGATATAATTTTTAAGCTATTGCATAGCTTCTATCGCGGGCCTTGCGTGGAGACCGAATCCAGAAATTGTGTCACGAAAACGAGTCACACTCTCGGCTACCTTCGGCCACGTTCGTGTGTCTAGTCTAGCACTTCATAAATTTTTTGGTTACGTCAATTATGAACTCTGCAGTCGTTATATATTATGTCAAATAATCCAAAAATTGATGCTTGTACCCAGAATCGATCTTGCGCCTTCTGCGTACCGATCCGCGTCTTAACCACTCGACCAAAGTTGAATTAAGAGTGCTGGTTGAATTTAGAGTTCTTAATGTGAAATGACAATTTCGATGCTGTCAATTACATTAGTTGCTGTCAATTTACTTCGTCTAAATAAAAATTCGACTATAGGTGTATAGGTATTCATCATCTATGTACAACAGTGAACTGTACTCGTATAATTTGTGTAAAAAGTGTTTTAAATATGAATAAACAAAGTGCATTTATTAATGAAGAAAGTCACGAAAAATAGTGAAAGAAGTGAGTACTCTATATAGGTACATACATTTTATTATTATTATCACCAATGCAGTATTATTTTTTTGTTTTGTTAATTTATATATAATACTGCTATAAAGATAACCAAACCCGGGAGTACGTTCCCATGGGAAGCGGGAAGAAAATTTCACGCTGACGTAGCCGCGAGCGCCATCTATCCCATACCTATGTACTTTAAACGTGTCATAAAAGACACAACAATACCATACATGCCACTGACCTGTAATAATAATCGCATGCATATTTCAAAGAATGTCTATTATTACCATAAAATTTGTAAAAATAGTTTTTAAGTAGATAAGAAGAAACCTATTGTTTTATCTTTTAACTAGCTGACCCTCGCAACTTTGTTTACGTCACACAAGGTCTATGAAATTAGAGGTATTTATTAATCATACTCATCAAGTAGCGTGTGAATCTGCCCTGTTTGCTTAATCAAAATAGAGCTTAATGGTTAAAGCTATTCCTCAGTATAAACATTTACATACAACATGTTTGTTAGAATTTTATTACATGTATCAATGTAGTAGACGTAACGTGTATAAAATGACATCAATCAAATGTCATCAATATTCTGAAAAAGAAATTAAAAATAGAGTTCACAAACTCTTTTGAAAATACATACTGTACCTACCTTAGAGGATCGTTATGAAGATAACAGGATAGTTAACAACCATCCATAGAAAATAGATGGTATAATGCTGAATAACGCAAAGAACAATCGGCGCGGCATAGAATGGGGCCTATACTGATATCCTGGAGGATTTAAATGATGCCGATGTCCTGTGCCTGCTGAGGCACACACACGCCGTCATGCATGTCTGCAGGACAACGTGCAGGACAACGAGCAGGATGAGGCAGCGAATGGCTGGACTGAAATTAAAATCGACAGACGCAAGAGATGTGGTGGAGGCAATAATTCACGTACCTCGGGAGTGTCGTGTCAGAAACTGATGGGATAGAAGAGTACCCTACATCATTTCGAGTCTCGCCAAGGCCAAAACAACCTTTACACAGTAGGCAGTCGCAAAAATAGACACGAAGAGTGAAACTCAAAACAAAGCAAACGTTAAAACTGTACTGCTAACTGCTATACGGATGCGAGACATGGAAGGTCACTAAAGTAAAGACATTTCGCCTTTTTGGCTTTTGGACTTTTGGAATTTGGTTTTATGGACTTTTGGACTTTTGAACTTTTGGACTTTGGACTTTTGAACTTTTGGACTTTTGGACTTTTGGACTTTTGGACTTTTGGACTTTTGGACTTTTGGACTTTTGGACTTTTGGGACTTTTGGGACTTTTGGGACTTTTGGGACTTTTGGGACTTTTGGGACTTTTGGGACTTTTGGGACTTTTCGGTCTTTGAGGACTTTTGGGTCTTCAAAAGTCCTAAAGTCAAAAAGTCAAAAAGTCAAAAAGTCCAAAAGTCCAAAAGTTCAAAAGTCCAAAAGTCCAAAAGTCCAAAAGTCCAAAAGTCCAAAAGTCCAAAAGTCCAAAAGTCCAAAAGTCCAAAAGTCCAAAAGTCCAAAAGTCCAAAAGTCCAAAAGTCCAAAAGTCCAAAAGTCCAAAAGTCCAAAAGTCCAAAAGTCCAAAAGTCAAAAAGTCAAAAAGTCAAAAAGTCCAAAAGTCCAAAAGTCCAAAAGTCCAAAAGTCCAAAAGTCCAAAAGTCCAAAAGTCCAAAAGTCCAAAAGTCCAAAAGTCCAAAAGTCCAAAAGTCCATAAGTCCAAAAGTCCAAAAGTCCAAAAGTCCAAAAGTCCAAAAGTCCAAAAGTCCAAAAGTCCAAAAGTCCAAAAGTCCAAAAGTCCAAAAGTCCAAAAGTCCGAAAGTCCAAAAGTCCGAAAGTCCAAAAGTCCAAAAGTCCAAAAGTCCAAAAGTCCAAAAGTCCAAAAGTCCAAAAGTCCAAAAGTCCAAAAGTCCAAAAGTCCAAAAGTCCAAAAGTCCAAAAGTCCAAAAGTCCAAAAGTCCAAAAGTCCAAAAGTCCAAAAGTCCAAAAGTCCAAAAGTCCAAAAGTCCAAAAGTCCAAAAGTCCAAAAGTCCAAAAGTCCAAAAGTCCAAAAGTCCAAAAGTCCAAAAGTACAAAAGTTCAAAAGGCCAATAGGCCAAAAGTCCAAAAGCCCAAATGTCCACAGTCAAGTAGGTACTTGGTACTTTACTTTGTTGAACATAGGCCTTAACCCTCTATCACTCAAGAAATGGGATTTATTTGATTTTTTGTATACAAATTGACATCAAAAAAATAAAATACACGTATTTCTGGATTTTTAATTTTTTTTAATATCTTGGGAAAAAACTACAAGAATAGGGAGTGTTGCCTGTAGGCAACACTGCGGCAAGTGGTCATAATTTATGAGCGTACTGTATGAAAATATTTTAGGCATTTTCTGGTTTAAGTGTAATTTAACGGCACCCCGAATGTCTCATGTCATAGGTACATTGTGTAAAAACTGCGATCAGTGACTAATTCGTCTCTTCTCGTCGCTTTTGGTAGTACAAGCTGAACAGGTTCTTTTTGCTTTTTAGCTTGAAACTCGTTTTCCAGCGTCCTCCGTCTAGACGAACTAAGTGTTTTATGAAATTTATGAAGGGCCCTGAATTTACCTGCTGGCGCACGTGTTCCCCTCCTCTTAGTCTTACAGCCCCGAGTTCTACAAGCGGAGCGAGAAGAGGCACAGCATAAGGCGCCAACTTGAGGACTACCTTCAATTAGCTATGAAGCTTTTGTGGATCATATTTGCTCATACACACAAATGTTCTTTCCCATAGGACTTGACTGTAGGTATGAGTTCACTACTGGACATAGCATGATACGGATTTTCTCTTGGAAGATTATTATTATTGTTGGTGCAGCGCAAAATTTTATGGAATTTACAAAATTTGTCTGACGTCATTGTTTCCTTTGGAAGAAGGTTTCCAAGTATGGGGCTCTAGTAAGGCCAGTACTGAGGCAGTATGAGTAGACCAGATTTTAGGTATACCTCAGCAATGAAATTATTGCCCCACGACAGACTTATGTAATCGGAGTGTCCTGTAGAATCTTTACAACTGGATAAAACTTTATATATACTCAATAATTTGCGTGATAAGTTCTGGTGAGAAAAAAATATTGTATGGGTGTGTCTTACTCAAATAGATCTCTCGATCGGGCTCTTATATTCGTAACTATGAGCATGCATAAGCTGTTCTGGCAGTCAATTCTAATTGTTTTTGCTTTCCTCAGCAGACTTTCCTGCAGCAGCTCGTCGAGTTCTCTTGGCTTTAGAAGGTTTTACAATACTGTCATGTAGCAATGCAGCTTTCCATCTAGAAGAAGAACCTTCATCATTACATTGTAGATTATGAAAACTCACTCACTTGTACTATTCCACAACTTTTATTATAATTTTAATAATACCTAACCGGTTTCGCTATTATAGCATTCTCAAAGGTGTTTACACCTTTGAGAATGAACCTTTGAGAAAAAGTATAAAGGATTACATTGTAGGGTTTCATTATCGGTTCTACATCAATATCTAGTTCTGGATCCTCATCTTAGAAATTTTCTAAGTCAGGACCAAAATCAGGTTTGGCGAGGCTATCACCATTAAAATATAGACATATATTCACACATCATACATATATTCACTATCAGAGACATTATGCAGCACAAGATTTATGTCATTGTTGCCAAGAAACTTCTTACGAGACATCATTAAACACAGTAAAAGTACAATGAACACTAACTAAAATATGACACTTTTGTCTAATGTAGCCCACGGGCTACAAACAAAAATTGCCCATAAAATCAAAATTCAACATATAAAATCGCTAAAAATAATATAGTACAGTATAATTACGACACTTACCTGCCCAATGTTTCAATAAAAATTTTAAAACACAAGCAGCATATTATTTTTATCACACTTTTAAATCGGAACTGACTGCTACTTTTCAAATGTCTCGACCGCCGAATAATAAATATCAATTTGCGAAAATTTTTGCCACCTAGGTATTTTATTCTGTACCAGTTCGTTAGATGAGAGTGTAAACCAACAACTACAGTGCGTAATTATATTGAAATGTCAAATGCATGAATTTTGTGAGCCACCAAACGGTATGTAGCCTACAGTCTACACTATGATACAGAGGGTTAAAATCTTACTTCTTACTTCTTACTAATATTATAAATGCGAAAGTTTGTGAGTGTGGATGTTTGTTACTCTTGCACGCTCAAACCGCTGAACGGATCGGGCTGAAATTTGGTACAGAGATACATTATAGTCTGGAATAATACATAGGCTGCCTTTTATCCCGGGAATAACTTCCCGCGGTAACAAATTTTACGCGGGCGAAGCTGCGGGCATCAGCTAGTATTCTTATATAGAAATAATTATACTAGCATAGTTGGTAAAAAATGCTATGTAATAGCTTTACCGCGGCAGTCCCCGAGTGCCACACGTCTTTTTTTTTTCTGTAAATCTGCACATACCTGTTTTGGCACTGTGCATGCAAATCATTCATGTCCATTTTCTGCACATAAAGGATAATGTTAACACTTTTTTCTCCAAAACTAGTCTATTATGTGACATTTCGGTACTAAATATTCTGTGTACTACTTTCATTTTCACAATTATTCGTCGGTCTTTTTGTAATGTATAAGTATTAATTAAAACTTCTGTCCTTAATCGTAAAAGTTAAATTAAAAGTATGTTAAAATACCTAAAAGTCACAATATAAACTCCTCTATAAAGTCCTTAATCCTCCTTACACGAGTCCAATGCAGAGTGTAGAACAAAATAGATGGAGTTTAATCTTTTGAATACTTTTTTTTACGTGAGGGAGAAGCCTCTTGGGTGTTATGCCCTCCTACCGACCAAAAAACCTCACGTAACGCCCAACAGCCTATGGTTGGGAGCCCCGGGTAAGCCCTCGGAAGAATATCCCAGGACTCCCAACAGACCTACGGCCGTCGCTGCGGCCTCGCCCAGGGGGTGGTTCGGGTGTGATCCCGCTTCTAAGGGGGGGCGTGCGTGAGTTCCTCACGTCACGCTGTCGTCATGTGTCTGCTTCCGTAAGGACGGTGAGCGACCCTCTCACCGTCCTCAGACCCCCGGTCATGGAGGCCGATAGTCCTCGGCGAAGACACGTCGGCGGCCCAGGCCGCTGACTTCGAAACTCGGGTGGGAGAGTTCTCTCCTTTACCCGCCCCGCCGCATCCTTCACGAGCATGACCTGCTCGCAGAAAGAGGCGGCGCAGTCCCACTTACTCCCGCTGGAGATCATGGCTCGCACCATAGTCTCGAGCGAGAGAGTGTCTACGTCCAGACCCACTACGAGGACCTGGCGCTGTTGCGCCCACGCTATGCACTCCACCAGCGTGTGGAGCGCGGTGTTATCGCTGCGGTCCTCGCAGTGCTGACACTCGGCCGTGGTTTCCCGGTGTCTTCGCCACAGATACTTACCGAAGCTACCGTGCCCAGCAAGTATATGTCTCAACCGGTAGGCGAGATCACCGTGTCTTCTCTCCAACCACTCGTCCATGACCGGTCTGACGGCCGCGATTGTGGCGAATCCCCCCTTTGGTTGATACTTTATCATACTTACTGCCTTATGTCTGTAGAAACCGTGCTCAGTTTTATGCCTATTCTTAATTAGGTAATCAAATTAGCCTATGGCAGTCCAATTCTGGACTTAGGCTTCTCCCAAATTACGCCGGAACATACCGTCCTATGTCTTCCGCATTCAGACACTCTCTGTGACCTTTTCAGGCGGTTGAGCCATCAGAAGGGGTATCGTCACATCCTACGTTCATCAAGCTCGACTATTGTTTCTTCCATAGATGTTTACCTACCATCAAAACGCATGCTCTGAGAGCTATGTCGATAACTCTGGTATTCTGACGGATAACATCGTTTCAAATCAGGTTTCAAGGTAGGTAGACTCCTGGGCAACCACAACCCTCAATCGTTCGACTAGGATTAGTCCCTGCTACGTCGTTTTTTTACGGCGGGGCAATTTGTGACACTATTCTCGAGAACAACTTGTGAACTTGTAAAATGGTGCCGGTCTTGTCACCTTTTTTTAAAGATCAGAGTCACCACACTCCCGCTTCCCGCTTTAGCTGTCTCTTCTAGCCGGAGAATGAAATTGAATACACTTTAAGAACCATAGTCCCACCAAATTTAAGGTGTTATTTATTAATTCTGTCCTCTCAAGGGGATTTATTATTTTTGAGTTGCTCGAGTGCCGCGCTGACTTTGCTCTGATCGATATCTGGTACATTGGTGCGTTAATGGAGCCCCGTGGCCACGTAGGCTAATTAATCCGTGATAATTATAGGTCTCTGTAAAAGCAGTCCATTTCCGCGAGAATATTTATGAAATTAACCTTGAGGGTACAACTTTGCTACCTGTGGCTGTTTGCTGCTGTTGAACTGTTGGGTACAGATCTTAGTGCCCCTGTTCTGCTCAATCGTAGCCTCGAAAACACTGGTGTTATTACGTTTGAGGTCGTGTCTTAGCAGCTTTAGAATTTTGACATTGGGGTCAAACCGTTCCGACGAATACGCAGGCGTAGGTCTAATCTTCATAACTTCGAGAGTTTCGAGCTTTGAACACCTTTTTTGCCATTGCTGGACAAAAATCTTCGAGCACTTGTTGTAACGTTTTTACCACTGTGTCGGTTTTATCGTTGTCAGTGATTTCTAGCAAATCGAAACGATTTCGAAGTTTCAATTGAAACCTTTCGGATCCCAATTCTATGTGGAGCGTAGTAGGTTGAAGAGCAGGCTATATAACCTGGGCTATTAACCCAGTAATGCCTAGCGTGTCCAAATGGACACACAAATTAGGGTTAAATAAAAGAGTTGTTATGGTAGTATTTTTTGACATTTTAAATTATTTTAAAAGTCTTATTCTACATTCAAATGTCAAATTTTAATACAATGTAAACATCACTGTTATAATAATTTTAGTTTCGCGAGTATATTCATTTATTTGCCGCCTTTAACTAGTGCGCAGGAAAAATAGACCCTAGATGAGAGTAAGTAGTTATTATTTTTAAACTATTAATTATTTTCATGTTATTATAGCACAAAATTATTGCGATAGTGTGTATTTATTTATATAAAAGCATAAAACACTGCCAGAATGTAATTTCCTATGTATTATATAGCACTGAACTTCATGTGTCCATATGGACACGCTAAGCTTTAGCCATAGCATTACAGTATGTTTCGTTTTACTTTTAGTTTGTTCGATTTTGACTAGTTTCTAGGTAGAGGCACCATAAATCAAGCGTCAGATGTGTGCAGAGAAATAAGGTGGTAGTGGTATGTCGTCTACAGAGATATCGGTGGTTGACATCAAACAAAATGAGGAAAAAGTCGAGAGGTTATCATGATTTGGCCATTATAAAATGTATTTTCGTCAAACGTTTTGGCTATACGACAGATATACATAATAAAACAATAATCCCAAAAGTACAGACTACCATAACATGCATGTGGCACTACCACCTTTGTCCACAAGCCTTACTCTTCAGAAGAACCCTGAAATAAATTGGAGAATATAGTATTGTCTACTCCTACAATACATTTATTAGACTCCTCTAAAGACTAGTGGACAAATACATACTTATAGTTACTTATATAAATATGTAGATAAATAGGTACATTAGAGAGGTTGTGGTTATTATCCCTATTTACATGGAAGCTGGAGGCTTGAAAATCACAAGCATTACTATGCTCGTGATTTTCAAAATAAGATGCCGCAGCTGGAGGTTCGTAGAGCAAGAATATTCATTTACCTAAAAACTTTTGGAGTAGGTGCAAGTAGATCGTCTACCTTCAAACTGGGTTTGATAAGATAAATCATTATGTACAGAATATTACGTAAAAATAGAAGATGTGCGGACCCAAATGTAAAGCAATGAGTTCAATGACCTCTGGTATTGATTACACTGTATTTACTAAAAATAAAAATAAACTGTTATATAATTATTAAAAAATGTCTCGTTTATATTTTTAAACCAAAAATAATAAAATTTAATTACCAATTACCAAGAAAAATCTACTAATGTCTTGTCTTTTCAGCTATTGTAAGTGCTTAGTGTGTCCATTTGGACACGTGATTTTTTTTAAACTTCCAAATTATTTATAAAAAAAAAATTATGATTTATGTCTATAAATACCTCATTAAATCATATTTAATGTCTAGAATTAAAAAAATCCCAAAAAAATTAATTCGGGCATTACTGGGTTAATTGTGACTTTGTCGGAGTTTCACCACATCTACTTTCTATGGGGCCTCATATTAAGGAAAGAGTTTACCAAGAAGTGACCCTGAGATTGAAGGGAAATCAACAAGTAGGTATTTGCTCCAGTCATTCGCCGTATCACGGTTTTGCCGCGATCTTATACCCTACAGTTTGGCGTTGAAAATATCCATTAACATTGTAGTTTGCAGTGCCTTGTAATATCTTCGCTATGTCTACACAGCCTCGATTGTCTCTTTCGTGCTTCTCGAGGTAGGGGCAAACACCTGTATCACATTCAGAGAGTTCCTGTCGGTAAGTTCCATATAAGATATGTTACCCAAGCCAATACAATTCTGACTTGAAGCATCTGTTTCATCCAGTTGCTATGCGCTGCGAAGTTTAAAAGACGAAGTAGGCATACGACATTTAAAATCAGTCTATCATGCGTTGGTTGAATCCAGGCTGCGTTATAGTGTACAACTTTGGGGTAATGGCTATGCTTACAATTTCAACAAAGCTTTTATTCTGCAAAAAAGAGCTATAAGAACGATTATGCGAATTCCTCAAACGGAGTCATGTCGTGATTACTTTAAACAATTGTCGATTTTGACTTTGCCTAGCCTTTACATTTTGACTGTGTTGAAGCAATTAGCAAAAAATTTAAAAAATATCGAATCAGCTGACGAAAGGACGCTAAGAGAAACTACGAGGACAAAAAGGTTGAAAAATAATCTTATACCCACAATGAACATAGTACGACATAGTTCTCAATATCAAGCTATTAAATTATTTAATGTATTGCCTGAACGCTTAAAAGAAATGATCTATGAACCAAGATTATTTGAAAGAACTCTTAAAGCATAATATTTAATAGACAAACCTTTGTATTCTGTTATAGACTTTACCTTCGTTAACATCTAGAAAGAAAAATTAGGAATTAGGAATCTCATTAAGATTGACATTAAAATAAGATTATTTGTAGGGTAAGACTGACATAAAAATGTGATTTGACTGGTTTACTGCTGTGATTATAATGATTTTAAGGAAATGTTAATTTAAATTAATGTAGGTAATAAGTCTGACATTTCTAGTATAATACAATTGAATGAATTTATCGTGTTTCAAAAAACTTAACATTTAGTTTAACTTAACATTAGATATTTTTTTATGTAATTATTTTCTTAACATTTGTTACTCACTTGACAAACTTAATTAATTACCTAATCTAATTGTGACTATAGTGATCAATATTTTTATAATTTTTATGAGCTGTTTTCTATAATATTATGTACTTTCTATTTAATTTCAAACACAATTGTATGATTGTTGGTGAATAAATAAATGAAAAAAAAATGACTTCCACACCAATGCTAATGAGGTACATTTTCACCATAAAATCGACACCACCGTGGAGTTCCTTCCATCACTTTGCTAAAAATAGAGCATTTCATCTGGTGTGAGGGTAAGCGAGTTCCAGTGTTCCTTGATTGAAGTGTGTAAGTGAAGATACCCTTTATTCGGACCTCGCTCCAGTCTAGTATGTCTTTGCGACTCAGTTCCACCTCGAGTTTGGTAAGATGCTCGTTCAGCTATGGAGTGTACCTAAAGTGCGTCGTTATATGGAGCCAGAATCAGTCGTGAATGGTAGCCTGTCTTAGCCCGTAAATTCTTTGCACTTTCCTCCCACCATTGTTGCGACTAGGGAACTAGGGCCGTTTATTTTTATAAGCTTTCATATTGGTAGGGGTTTGGCCCTTACTGTACGACGTTGACCAGACGGCTAAGTACCTAGTGCGTTAGTAGTGCGTAGTGCTTTATTTTGTTTGTTCTTCTTTTCGTCATGACCTCATTCGCTAATCAGCAGGAGCACCACTCGCAGCTGAGACCAGAAAGTGACCCCTATGTTGTTGGTAGAACTCTATACACAACAAAACTTATCAAATAATAGTAATAAATAAGTAAAAAGCACATTACTTACGAATTTCGACACACTTTTCTTTTCAATACTAATTAAAATGATGGTAATGGTCACATATTTATCATGTTCTCCGCACGATATTGGCAAGATCGCATATTCCATATGTGCGTGTGTGCACATAATGTTTTTTTCAAAGGCTTAAAACACATACGGAATATTGCAAAATTGGTTCTAAGCTAGATATTACACAACGGATTTTACTAGCATGTGTAGATTTAGACGGAGATTATAAATATGCAAAAATCGAAAAATCAAAAAAATGCACATATGGAACTTGTCAGGCGCAACGACGATATGTGCCGTGTCCAGAAGTGCTGCCTTTTGTATCAGGTCTTTAATCCTTCGGATTATTATTTACAAAATTTGAGTAGCCATCTTTTCTCTAAATTCTAAAAAAATACAGTCAATAGGCATGTTACTCAATTTAATATGGAATGTCATGTGCTTTTCATGAGAAATTTTTGATTCAGTCGACACAGACCACCAATTTTGAAATAGATTTTAGAATTTTCGCTTTGCTATCCAATTCCGGGCCATCAAATATTAGTGGAACGTGATCGTATAATATTGAAACCAGTTATGGGCTTTGTATCGATCTCTATTTCATTATTTTGACGTGTATGTGGTAAATTTATTGACTACACTGGGCGTGTATCAGTTTCATCGGTACTACGAGTAGGTTGTATATATTGTGGGTAGTGTAATTTCAGTTGTTCTTGATATAAGCGTACAATATTAATTAATTCTTATTGCAACACCTATCTATATGATTGTTTTTGGATACCCAACCATTTAATCAATTTAGTTTCTATGACGACAAATATGCAAAAATTATAATTCTACTTGTTATTAATGTTTATGTTTCTTCCTAAATTTACGCGGACAAACATAATGTCATACTTATGTTCCATTTGTATCGGTATTTTATGAATATTTAACCAAATTCCAGTCTTTTCAGTACTTATAAATTTGGGCCATGTATTTACACATGATCAAAGGAGGTCCTTGAATGGTTTTGTTGTAGTGATGTAAAATTGTGTGTTGTTTAAATCTCCCATTACAAGTATGCACATTTTATCAAAAAAAAAAGTAATGCGTCGTGTGTCGGAAGCCGTCGTACATGTTTCACCTTATTCCATTTTTGTACGGAATACGAAACTAAAATACAAAAGAGCAACGCACATGTGTATTTATTTATGTGGAGGGAGTTTTGACAGCGGTGGTAATGTCATATGCATTTCCGTTGTAGGTAAGCATAATCTTGCTTTGCACCTACGTGTTGACTATTTCAGCCGTTGTAAAAAAAATTATATTTGATATCTACACCAGGCATTTACATCGAAATCAGCCCACATTTTCTTTCGATTTGAGATAGCTTGGATTTTTAGGGTTCCGTACCCAAAGAGTAAAAATGGGATCCTATTCACGACCGCCTATCTGTCTGTCTGTCTGTCCGGCACGACGCAGGATCTCAGGAACCATGATAGCTGGAGAGCCTAAATTTACACAGATGATGTATTTCTGTTGCCGCTGCGGTATAAGGGGGCTTTCATACAACACACGTGATTTTTTTCCGGTTTTTTGGTACGAAAACCGCTGAACACGAGTTCGACTCGCACTAGGCCGGTTTTTAAAGCTGATTGCTGTGTGACCTCCTAACCACTCCATCAACACTACGTCGTAGTTGAGGTTAATTGAGCTCGAAAGCTTCCAATATTTTTACTGTTTCTATTCGTGCACTTAAATAAAAGTTGCCTATGTGTTGTGTGAAATTTTCAGTTAAAAGTATGAAAGAGTAACAAACACTCCACTCACAAGTATTTTAATTTATAATATAATCCTGGTTGATTACCTCGGCTTCCCCCGCGAGGAATTCGTTTACAGTTCCCGCATCACATGGGAACATACTCGTACGGTAAGAAGTAGCTTGTTATTTCTTACGACTGCCTCTGTGGCGCAGTCCCGGGTTCGATTCCCGGGTCGGTTCAAATATTTATTGTTGATGCACAAATGTTTGTTTCGGTGTTTGGGTATTTTCTATGTATAACTGTTAGTATTTAGAAATATATTAAGTATGTATATCAGTCGTCTAGATCCCATAGCACAAGCTTATTATATTAGCTTATTAGGGCTTGATGATGTTGTGTGAGAATGTCCACAAATATTTATTTATTTATTTTCGACTATAATCTATCTCTGTACCAAATTTCACCGATCAACCGTTAGAGCTTGAAAGAGTTACAAACATGCCAGACATCCACACACTAGCTTCCTAATTAGTAAGTTATGGGAATAAGTAGATATAAATATAATTTGGTGTGTTGTTACTATAGCAGCATTCATTCACCCAAGATGGCCGTAGCCGTACTTCAGTTGCGGTTTCACTTCCTCCGAGTCAAATACGCGGTTGTGAAGCTAATAGCGCATTAGAACGGCCACAGAGCACCACATGTTTAAATATTAATACCTCGAGTCGATTGCACAGTTTCAGCTCCAAGTTTTTTGGCTATACGGGGGATCGTGCACTCTGGAACACTTTATTACTAAAATTTTACATTTGTTCATGTGTATTACAGTACTGTAAGGAGGTAATAAGAATTTTATGACGTAACTTCACTCATTTCATCATCATCTCAGCCGATTTGACGCCGACTTCTGGGCATCGGCTGCCCCTAAAGATCTCAACAACGTTCGGTATTGTTCACTCAATTTACACTCAATATCTACTTGCTACTTATAGAAAGCTGACTTAGTTGACAAAAACGCTACGAGACACATAATGTTAATTTTTTTATCAAAGCTTAAGTAATGTGCTGCGGGGTCCGTTGCTCAGAGGAGTCAGCGTAACGTGTTATGCCGACGACACCTTCGTTACGGCGCGCGGAGCAACGCACCGTGACGCAGCACTAAAGGCCACGGCAGGAGTTGCCCAAATCGTGGGTCGGATTCGGCGGCTGGTTCTCGAGGTCGCACTTCATAAATCTGAGGCTCTGTGCTTCCACAGACCTCAGATGGGGCCACCTGCGGGATCCAGCCTACAGGTAGGGGGCGTCAGCATCAGCATCGAGCCCTTAGTGAAGTATCTGGGGTTCGTACTCGATGGCCGGTGGAACTTCGGACATCACTTCCGAAGTTTGGTCCCAAAACTGAGAGGAGCATCAGCTGCACTCGCGTGGCTGATGCTCAACATCAGGGGACCTAACGCTCCCTACAGGAGACTGACCTGGGGATCATGCGAAGCATGGCCCTATACGGGGCCCCCGTATGGGCGGAGACCCTGACGGCCAGCAATGTGGCTAGATAGCAGAGCCCGCAGAGAGCAATGGCCGTCAGGGTGATACGAAGATACCGCACGATCTCCGGTGAGGCGGCATGTCTCCTAGCCGGAACCCCTCCATGGGACCTGGAAGCGAGAGCCCTTGAGTCACTGTTTAGATGGCGCAAGGAGGCGCTGGAGCGGGGCCAAAGGCCTGTGTCTCGAGAAGTCCCTGCTCCACCAGGAAACCGTAGAGGCATGAAAGGTGCGACTTGAACAACCAAAGGGGGGATTCGCCACAATCGTGGCCGTCAGACCGGTCATGGACGAGTGGCTAAAGAGAAGACACGGTGCCCTCTCCTACCGGTTGTCACAGATACTTACCAGGCTCGGTAGCTTCGGTAGGTATCTGTGACGAAGACACCGGGAAACCACGGCTGACTGCCAGCACTGCTGGGAGTAAGTGGGACTGCGCCGCCTCTTTCTGCGAGCAGGTCATGCTCGTGAAGGAGGCGGCGGGCGGGTACGGGTGAGAACTCTCCCACCCGAGTTCCGCAGTCGGCGGACTGGGCGCCGCCGACGTGTCTTCGCCGAGGACTATCGGCCTCCATGACCGGGGGTCTGAGGGCGGTGAGAGGGTCGCTCACCTTACAGAAGCAGGCCCATGACGGCGGCGCAGCCTGACGTGAGAAACTCACGCCTCCCGCCCTTAGAAGTGGGATCACACCCGAAACCCCCCAAAGACGCGGGATAACACCCGAACCACCCCCTGGGTGAGGGCGCAATGGCAGCCGTAGGTCTGTTGGGAGTCCTGGGACATTCTTCCGAGGGCTTACCCGGGGCTCCCAACTATAGGCTGTTGGGCGTTACGTGAGGTTTTTTAGTCGGTAGGAGTCCGTTATAATATCCATGAGGATTTTCCCTCACGTAACCAAAAACAAAAGCTTAAGTAATGTCCGTAATGTACATATGCTAAAGTGGTACATGATTCCTCATTTTAATTTATCGACAAAACTTTGGCAATATTTCTTGGTCGGTCGCGCCAAAATGTAATTTCCATATTCAGCAATAAGATTTACTTAATAACAATGCCACCTTATGGTACTATGGTCTTTATGTTGCAAGGAGTTAGCAAGGACTAGATAGTAAAACGTCTGTGTTAGCTAAATGTCCCAGTAAAAAAAAGTTTATGTATATGAAACGGATTAATTATTAAATTTCTGAAATCAATTGCATAATGTCTAGATAAGCAAAATCAGCGATGATTTCAATGCTTCAGAAGTTGAAATACGCGCTTACATAGTGTAGTTTCTGACACATTATTTGAAGGTCAAGTGTCAAACCTGATGTACGCCATATACCTGTAGCTGAGCATGTTTAAATAATAATTATACACGAGAGCGTTGCTATGGGAGTGACCTTTCTCTCGTAAGTAACTAATTTATGAACTCGTGATACTTCAGCGAAGCCGCCCGCTCAGCTCTTGAAATTTTAAACAACGCTGCTTTGGAACTGTTGAATATTTGACGTAGTGTTTTTTACACAATCTTGGCTTTTACAGAGTCAAATATCATACAGTCCACACAAATACTCAAGCGCTCGTAACCTCTAAACGACAACTGCAATAAACAACTTCAGCGGCTGTTATTGGATGGGTGACAACCACTTGACCACTTTGTGATGTTTATTTGCGACCGTTTCCGTGCTTTGAAAAGCACGTTAGGCCATTGGTCCTGGTTGTCAGTAACATGACAGTCAAAAAACCAAGTTGAAAGCCGGGTGGCCTAAAAAGTTCTAACAATGGGTAGTCACATACTGAGCCTGGATCGACAGCGCGTGTGTAGCGTCTCGGTGTTGCAGACGTTTATAAACTACGGTTAGCACTTTCCATAAGGTGGGACAAAAGCTGGTCTTCCACCTTATTGATACAAAAAAAGGCCTAGAGCATGGATAGTATCTGTAAACCATTAACTCCGTAAATGATTTAAACTGTCACTAACATCTTAGTGTCAATTCCCAGTAGCACCCGAAACTCAATCTGCGCTGTACAATATTATTCTTTTTGAATCCGATTCTGAGATTCTGTAAAATTTACTGAAGAAGTCTGAATTCTGTGTGTTAGTTAAATTACAAAAAGAAACATTCATAAACTGGGTACATTACAGAGTTCAGTAGATTACGTCATCGCCGGTTGAAATGCTGTAAATATAGCACATTTGTAGGGTAATTTGCATAGTTCCGTATAAGTAGAATCACCTTGCAAAGTTATGTCATAACTCGTGACGATGTCGGCGAGCAAATAAGTATCTGGCAAGATTCAGCCAACACTATTAGCTGTTTAGTAACTTATGAAACGGTGTCAATCTACCCAGACCGAATTAACACAGGGCAAAAATACTACAATAGTCTTTGACATAAATGTTATTTATACATATATACCGGTTTACCTACAAACCGTATGGTTTTAGCCGGTAGGAGTCCGGTTTGGTATCCATGAAGACTTTTGTGATCAGCCCAGTGTTTAAAGTGGGAGTCATGAAAGGTTGATAATACGGTGAATCATACAGTTAACAAACACCATTTGATGATGTATAATAGCGAACATAAAACAGTTTGTGAACGTCTCAAGTACAGCTTGCTTTGTTTGAAGTATTTCTATTAAGTCATCATCGTGCTCTCCTCTCCACCGCGCCAGTCTGCTGGAGAAATTAGGTACTGTTGTACTATTTTTTTTGTAATACCTGCTTTCTGTGTATAATTTGTGTAAGGTATTGTAAAAATGTTAATACCGCAAGACATTACGCGAGATTGTAAACTGTTGCAAATAATGCGTTAAATTGTAATCAATTACACAGATTATAATCTCTATCGATTTTTTAATACTAATAGGTTATCCGGCTTTTAAAGATCACTGTTCCAACCTTGCCTAACCATGTATAAGTTACGATTCACAATCTCTGGACAATTTTCGAGGTAATAAAAATTTTAGGAATCCAAATGAGAATGAGATACACAGAAACTCTTACGTTTCCTACGTATCTTTTGTTTTCAATCGCTAAGCTCTATACTCAGCTACCATTTCTATTCACCAGCAACATTACCTACGTTGCATTTACTCCTTTTCCCAATCGTGAATAGGACCAATTACAAATTGGACTATTCACGAACAGGACTAATCGCGAATCGGACCAATTGTAGCTTAATTACTCTACATACACATAAATTTATTTTAGACGAAGAACTACCCTACGAAAATCTGTATGTATCTTAAATTCAGAGAATTATCTACAAGTTTGTGAACGCCGTATAAATATTACCCACATACAGCTTACTGCGCAACGAGGGAAGTCATATGACACCCTCTATAATATCTCGTTCCGGGCCAGCAATCTCAAACATTTACTACTAAAAATGATTAGCATATTCAACAGAATGTTAAGTTAGTCCGATTCTACCCTAAGTCGCATAATCCAGTTTGCACTTAATCAAAATTCTGGGCACTCTCCTTACACATACGGGTTAATAGTATAATAGGTGGTACATAAGCATAAATTACTAAGTACTGATGTTACAAACATAGTAAGTAGCTAGATTAATGCGCCAGGTGTACATACGTCTAAGGGTCGTGTTACAAAATGATACTGAATACTTAAGAAACGTTTAAAGGTAGTTTTTTGTCTTCTAAAACTGTGTAGTTTTTGTCTTGTAAGAATGACTTCTGAGAAACGTCTGAAATAGGCAGTACAAGGGAAGTACACATAGCATGTTTGCTCTACATTATATCTGCGGGGCAAACCGTAGTCATATACACCACTTCTAAACCAATCGAGTGTCACTATGACTGGAACTAGCACAAAACAATTAAAACAATGCGCTTATAATTTCAGACACACACATACATATTTCTTAAGTGTGTGTGTGTGTGTATGAGCGTGTTGACAGGTATGAAAGTCCAGGTATAGCACCTTCCTCCCGATAAAATTTAGTACTATTTATTCGTAAGTCATTCTATACAAGTCCATATATTTTTGCTTGCTATTATTCTTTTAAGCAATTTTGTTAAGAAAAATATAAACATCGTATGCAATTATTATCATCATCCTAAAATTATTCCCGGTTGCATCCCAAGTCGTCGCTTTCATATCGCAGTCTGGAATTTACTTATTTTGCATTTCCACTTTTCTCGTTCTTTAAAGTTCCTAAAGACCAAGAAATTATGCAATCTGTTAATTTTATCATCTACAAGCTGACTTCATTAATATTAAAGCTCGGCTTTTTTGAAAACTATATCAAAATTCGTTGAGTAATTTGAAAGATCTAAGCGCACAGACAGGAAAAGTTTTTCATTTTATTTTTATACTTTTTAAAAATAACTATGAGTGTAGATACATACTTGAAAAATGTTTACGAAACTCTGCAATGGTGTACTGAGGTGCCACTAAGGTATTCGAGGCCCAAGTAAACCCCACTTGCAAACGGCGCAATTTGACCTTCGGCAGACCTTTCAGCATCGGAGGGACAGACTCCAGTCACTTTCTCCGAAAGTAAAAAGCCACATTAAGTATAGCTGTTCTTAGCCAATAAATAAAACCCCTAGCTCCAAATCGAGGAGGAGTTTGAAACAACTGGGCAGCAGATGCTAAGGCGAAGAAAAGTTTTAATTCAGTCTAGTCAAAACGAGATAACTGAGTAGTTAACATAATCTCAAGTTCAGTTTACGCTACTAAAGAACACCCTATTTTCAAAAGGGGTCACTAAGATTAAATATCAAGATATTTTAGCATAATGAATGATAATAAGTACTGAAATATGCAAAAGTTTATGAAAATAATGCAAGTAGAAGTTGCACAGTTCTAATAATTCAGGGACCATGTACTTCAAAATGTCTTTAATTTAAAAATATATACGTACCTACTTATTTTTTCAATCGAAAGGGGTAGTCAGAAGCATACTGTTCGCCCACATTTCTCAGCTTTTTTTGTAACATAAAGTAAGCGGGTGAGCCAATTGCCGTGTTGAATACGGACAGGCACAGGTTGCAACGGTCCCCTGTTGACTTAACTTAAACATTGCCATATTACTGACAACCGGGTTAGCTTGACGTGCCTTCCGAAGCACGGAAACGCACGCAAATAAAATTTTAGAAAGTGGCCACCCATTTGAGGACCAGCCGTTGCGAAAGTTGCTTACTGAAGTGATCGGTTATGGAATACTGTCCCAGCGGAACTACAGCCGCTTCTAATTAATAAATTATCTTGCATTAAATACTATTACAATAAAGTATTATTTGAATTATGGTTTATTCTACATACTGATATGGTTTTTATTTTTACATATCTGTTAAACTTATAAGATTGTGTTTCATCGTGTTATACGATTCGAAGAAATTCTCAATTTCAAAAAAAAAAACAGGTTCTGAACTGTTCTACGAAACTGAATTCAACAATCAGACATTTCCATGTTGTGGTTACAATTTGCTAAGTCGCTTAATCGTAACGGTACTTATTCTCAGTACGATGAGAATATCTTCATACGGCAGGCAACGAGCTCACGATTAAATCCTGACTAGCCCCTACCCCATACCGCTTGAGCTACTGCCTCCTTAAACTCCCACAAGCGTCGGTTCTACCCCGCCACACTCATGCAAATTATTCACAAAGTACGCGTGTAAAGCACCCCACACGCTTTACTGGCCACCAGAGTACCTTCTTAAGGGGAGTGGTTGACAAAGTTTGCGAAAAAGAGGTGCAGATAAAGACGTTCTTCTCGGTATTAGTATACGAAAAATGAGAGCCAAAAGTAGATTTGAAATCTACAAGATGTGTTCCAGAAAATGGTTTCATCAGAAATTGTGTATTTATTATAAATAACTAGTAAAACATCACTGAACTAGCCCACAATGTTTTAGAAGAAGCCGTTTTATGACATGTATTTATTAATGAATGATAATAAAATTTATATCAAAGACTAAAGAAAACATAGACGTCTAACATGGTTTTCTTCAATTTTAAATTAGTATAAGTTTTAACTAATTATACCTAATAATGTATTCAAAGAATACATCACATTGCTTGCTTCCCCGCGCTCGCCCGAAAATCTAGTGCGGGGGGAGTCGTGTTGCTAGACGGACGTGTGTCGCTCTGGTCTGCAAAATATTCTCGTAAAATGTTATATTTTCATTCATGAACAGAGTAATGCGTGTAACAGAGCCAGAGCCCGAGTTACACAATGCATACTGCATTACATGAGAATATAATGCATTTCAACTTATTTTTCGTATTGATTTATTAAATTACTTCGAAAGGTGGTCATGCTTATATTGTAAGCGGTACTTAATCATTTCAATATAATTAAATGAAGAAATATTTGTGGACATTTGCACACAACTTAAGCTATTATAACCTTGTGCTAAGGGATATAGACAACTGATGAAAATACTTATATTATAGTTATTATTAACACACTGCTTTTTGAGACACTGCTCTCAACCTAAGCTGAAAGAATTGACTCTTTTAGCTTAGTACGTCTTGTGGGTCGCCACAAGTAGGCACCATCTACCGGCAAATTGGTTAAGGTATAAAAGTGAACAAAGTGAGTGCCCGCCGAGTTTCTTGCTAGTCTATATCTTTACATAATAATAAAACTGTTGAAGGCCGGGAGTCTGAATATGGAAGCTATTTAAAAAAAAAAGAACGCGTTCTCTAATCGATACCTACTTAAGCCAAAATGAAATTTAAAATTTTCATGTCCGTCTGTATTACGAATACGTATCACGCCGAAACTACTGATTTGAATGAAAATTGATCCGAGGAAGTTCAGGAGTTAGAGACATCTCAACTTCTCTAAACCTAGAATTCAAGAGTTCCTTTGAATGTGAGGGTAAATCTAAACCTGCGCGTTGCTTTATCATTTTTTTCATTCAAATCGATTCTGTAGTTTCTACGTGATACTTATTTGGGATACAGACAGACAGACAGACATGAAAATTTTAAATTGCATTTTCGGATTCAGTATCGATTAGAGAACATCCTTCAATACAAATTTTCAACAGACTCTCGACCCTCAACAGTTTTATTATAAGTATAGATAATTCAGGCCGCGCCGAGGGCGTGGACTGAATTGTTTTAGAATCTATTCTAAAATTTTCCACGGGGCTTAATCATTAAGCTCTTAACTATTAGAGCTTAATGATTAAGCCCCGTTTTATTATTATGTTTTATTATTATTGAAGGATGTTCTCTAATCGATACTGAAGCCGAAAATGCAATTTAAAATTTTCATGTCCGTCTGTCTGTCTGTATCCCGAATAAGTATCACGTAGAAACTACAGAATCGATATGAATGAAACTTGGAACAATTAAAACTTATAATCCGAGGAAGGTCCCTGGATACTTTGATTCCGATATTCAGCGAGCTTCCTTTGGGAGAGGGGATGAAAGACAATATGGTTTTTTAGTTGTAATTTCACAATGCGTGGTCCGATTCCAATTTTTTTTTTCAGTGTTATAACGGTAGTACTTTAAGGATTGCTTCACAAGTTTCAGTGCTGAGGGTTTTGTGGTTCAGGAATTAGAGATATCTCAACTTTCTCAAAACCTATAAGTCAAGGGTTCCGTGGAATGTGACGGTAAATCTAAACAGGCGTGTTGGCTGAATCATAAAAGAGCTTAATGATAAAGGCTGTTGTAAAATAATTCAGTCCGCGCCGAAGGCGGGGACTGAATTGTTTTAGAATAAACTTAATCTTTAAGCTCTTTTATGATAAAGCAAACAGGGCCGTTTCACACGCTGCTTGATGAGTCTGATGAAGAAGTGCCTCTCCTTTTGCAAACCTTATGTGACGTAAACGAAGTTGCGAGGGTCAGCTAGTTTTACAATATGCTTAATCTTAAAATTCGTTTATGATTAAGCAAACAGGGCAGTTTCACCCGCCGGTTGATGAGACTGATGAAGAAATACCTCATGTTTCATACACCTTAAGCGTCGTAAACGAAGCTGTGAGGGTCAGCTAGTTACATACATACATATGGTCACACCTTTATCCCCGAAGAGGTAGGCAGAGGCATATTATTATGTCCCCACGTTTCACCTTTTTAGAATTTGTCTCACGTAATAGGTGGTGAGCCGTATTGCCGTGTTGAGATAGACAGGCGCAGGTTGTGACTGCCTGCTGTTGAAATTGTTCAAGCTGCCAAAAAGGCCTTCAACTTCGCTTAACGATTGCCATTTTACGGGCAACCAGGACTAACGGCTTAACGTGCCTTCCGAAGCACGGAAACGCTTAAATAACTGTCACAAAGTGGTCACATGGATGGTCACCTATCCAAGGACTGGCCATAGTGAAAGTTGCTTACTACAGTGATCGTTTACAGAACACCAAGTCCGCAATGCCACGAGCGCTTCTTATTTATACATATCTAGCTGACCCTCGCAACTGCGTTTACGACGCTTACGTACGTACATATTTTTGTTGGTTTGTAATAATAAAATGAAATGAAATTTTGTTTCTTAAAAGGAATAAAAATTTCAAGCGGGTGGAAGACCCCTTATGTCTGTATATAAACGTTTGTTTTTTAATTTACTTTTAGCCTCTCGCTATAAAATAGATTGCAGGGGGGCTTATGGCGAGACTTTGTCTGTAGTTTGTGACTCTGTTGCATTAAACTACGTCACTAGGTCATCTGTTCAAAGTTTGAACTAAAACAAAAATGACAACATCAATCGGATTGAACTTTCACAATAAATGTTTAAGATAGGGGTAGTCGGGTGAGACTTTCTTGTTTATTTGGTGAAGCCAGGAACGCATTTCCGCTACTATTTTCTTCTTCTTCCGTGGTTCTTTTACTCTGATGTCTCTGTAGTTGCGCTACTCTATGTTGGCGAGTCATATCGCCCATATGCTCAAGGTCGTTAGCCCTGGGTGTGGCCTTAAATACACACAATGTAAAACAAAACGAAACGAGTTTTACCAGAATGAGTGTCGCTGCCATGATAAATTATTTCATATTATTTTCATTCAGGTTATAGAATAGGAATCTTGGTGTGTATCTTTCTGATATGCTCATTAAAGATACCTTATCAGTACGGTAAAAGTTAATAATAAAATTACATCGTCAAAATGTCTATTGATGTTCTATACCCATAACATTACAACCTCACCGCCTCATACATTTTGCAAAGATTACGTATTTTTGTAAGTAGGTAGGGCGTGTGGTTTTTAGTCGGTAAGAGTCCGAATAAAAAAAATCATTGCAGGTAAATAGTCGTAGCTTGGCGTGGTAAAGACAAACCTGCATATTGTTGAGATGACTGTGTCCTGGAAGAGAGAACTGAGGGGCAAGTGCGAGTTTCGGTGAGCGCCTATCGACATTCACGAACGAGCGCGTTATCACCGATTTGTATGGGTTCGAGACAAGTTCCCGCGTTTACAGCTAGGTGGCGGGGTCTCGATTCCAAACAAATTGGTGAGCCGTGAATGTCGACAAGCTCACGCAAAAACTCGCACTTGCCCCTCAGTAAGAAAACTAAGGTAGTTGGTGACGATAATTCTGTATTATTTTTTATTGCTACTGTGTTCTTTAAAACACAGTATCAATGAAATAACTTTCAAAGTGTAAATGTAGAATATTGTTATAAACTATATTACTATTATTTGTATATTTTTAAAGGTATAATATATTACAACGAGTGCTACGAGTATTTTAGCAAAATAATATTTCTATCGAAACGAAAAATATTACATACTAAAATACCACTAAATTTATATCATTACGTTCTCAGGAAGGCAATGAGGAAAACGTCTGAGAGAATCGTGATATGAAATAGAACAGCGTGGAATGATGAGACTGGAACATGAAAGGGAGGGCAGAAAGATAGAATCAAATAAACATTATGGAGATAGATAAATGTTAACTAATGGCCCTTCATGAAAATAAAATACAAAATCTTTTTTGCCGACACGTTTTTTGTTTGTCTTGTTTTCTAAGAATGTGTACATTAAGAGCTCAGATGTATTTGCGTTATAGTAACTTGTCGTTGTAATGTTATTGAAATCTAAGAAAATAATTATGATATTTAGGTGGAAAGAATAGTAACTTTTTCAGTAATATTTATGATGTTTTACACAGAACTATTCAACATATTGAATTATGTAGGACTTCAAGCGGGGTTGAAATTTAGTACTTAGTTTGAAAATTTTGTATGATGATTTTTATGTCATGACTATTTTACCATATTACACTAACTACACTTTACTTTTAAAATATGAACATTCTTAAACAAATTTCAGTACTAAGTTGACTTTTACTGACCTTTTATTTCTTTGAGATAACTTAAAGTATTAAAAAGGTCTATAAAATACAACTTTGCTACTTAAGTTTCGTATAAAATGGAGTATTCCTACAGTAAAAAAGTCTATCTAATTTTCCTTTCATGCAAAACATAGTTTTTAGGAAGACAAGGCTAGGGGACAGACAAGAATATACTGCACAACCCAAAATCCCCGTCATACCTGAGGGAGCGATTCTCATTACTACGTTCTCCTGAAGCTCCCTGCAGGACGCACCTTCGCTCCATCCTTAAAGTCCCACCCCACAAATCTGACTTCTATTCTTATTCCTTCACGGCACATGCGGTTAGGTTGTGGAATTGCTTGCCACCAAATATTAGAAGTGTTAATACGGTTGCAAGTTTCAAGAAAAAAGTCCGTGAACACTATCTCTCAACCACTTTTAACTGCTAATGTCGTCATTTCTCCTATTTAAGTATATAACATAAATCCGTAATTCTAATGTAACTTTTTATCAATACATATAATAAAATCGTAACAGGTCGCTGTCTGTACATGGAAGATAAATAAGAAAAAATATAATAGGGGGACTTTATGAACGCAATAGAACCCAAAACAATGATTTTTAGAATTTTTGTCTGTTTGTCTGTTTGTCTGTATGTCTGTATGTCGGTATATCTGTTTGTCTGTACGGTTGTGCACGCTAATCTCAGTAACCGCTCAACCGATTGCAATGCGGTTTTTTTTATTGTGTTGAAGTTTGCTCCAGTTAACATTTAGCGTTTGTTTTATGTAAATCGGTTTAGAAATAAAAGAGTTATAACACTTTTAAGAATCAGATATTTTAAAAATTTTAATTGTAGGGTTTTCTTTGAATGTGAGTGAACCTGAACTGGCGTGTTGGCTTAATCATAAAAGAGCTTAATGATTAAGACTATTTTTAAACAATTCAGTCCGCGCCGAAGGCGTGGACTGAATTGTTTTAAAATAGACTTAATGATTAAGCTCTTTTATGATTAAGCAAACAGGGCAGTTTCAGACGCTGCTTGATGACTCTGATGAAGAAATACCTTTCCTTTCATACACCTTATGTAACGTAAACGAAGTTGCGGGCTCAGCTAGTACATATAATAAAATCGTAACAGGTCGCTGTCTGTACATGAAAGATAAATGAGAAAAAATATTATAGGGGGCCTTTATGAACGCAATAGAACCCAAAACAATGATTTTTAGAATTTTTGTCTGTTTGTCTGTATGTCTGTTTGTCTGTACGTTTGTGCACGCTAATCTCAGCAACCGCTTAACCGATTGCAATGCGGTTTTCTTTATTGTGTTAAGGTTAGCTCCGCTTAACATTTAGTGTTTATTTCATGTTAATCGGTTTATAAATAAAAAAGTTATATCACTTTAAAGAATCATACATAGACTTATGAATCTAAAAGTGGGTAAATCTAAACTGCCCTGTTGGCTTAATCATAAAAGAGCTTAATGATTAAGGCTATTTTAAAACAATTCAGTCCGCGCCGAAGGCGTGTACTGAATTGTTATAGAATAGACTTAGCATAGACTTATTGTTAGAGAAAAGACACGCCTTCGGCGCGGACTGAATTGTTATAGAATAGACTTAATCTTTAAGCTCTTTTATGATTAAGTCAACAGGGCAGTTTCACACGCTGCTTGATGAGTCTGATGAAGAAGTACCTCTCCTTTCATACACCTTATGTGACGTAAACGAAGTTGCGGGCTCAGCTAGTATTCAATAAGATTAGGTATTTATATATTTATATTTATGTATATGTGTATATATTATGTGTGTATGTGTATGTAAGTATTTGTTTCTCAAGTATGTATGATCGCTTGTTTTAACTAGTCTTTTTTCACACACTTCTACCTTTTTCAACTATATCATTGTCATGCTCTCCTCTCGCCGGCCTGCTGGAGGAGATTTCTTAAAGAAATAAGCAGTGCCATTGTACTCTTTTTTCCTAACTACATCTCTATTGTAATACATGTGTGTACATAAATTGTTAAATAAATAAATAAATAAAGAATGTAGTGCGCTCTCCGCTGACTTTGGAATTTGAATGTGAGAGTTATCTTTCGTTCTCCCTCCGCCACCGGCCGCCCCTTTCGCGAGCATGGCCGGCTCGCAGAAAGGCGCAAAGCGTACAAAACGGAAGCCACTAACTCCGGCAGATATTTATATGAATTACGTTAAACAATGAAATGCAAGAAAAATGCTATAAATAAAGATATTGTGTTGATAAACTGTCTGTTATCAATTCAATATACATATAATAAAATCGTAACAAGTCGCTGTCTGTACATGGCAGAAAAATAAGAAAAAATATTAAAGGGGCTTTATAAATGCAATAGAACCCAAAACAATGATTTATAGAATTTTTGTCTGTTTGTCTGTACGTTTTTGCACGCTAATCTCAGTAACCGCTTAACCGATTGCACTGCGGTTTTCTTTATTATGTTGAGGTTTGCTCCACTTACAATTAGTGTTTATTTTATGTCAATCGGTTTATAAATAAAAAAGTTATATCACTTTAAAGGCGTGGACTGAATTGTTTTAAAATAGACTTAATCTTTAAGCTCTTTTATGATTAAGCAAACAGGGCAGTTTCACACGCTGCTTGATGAGTCTGCCGAAGAAATACCTCTCCTTTCATACACCTATGTGATGTAAACGAAGTTGCGGGTTCAGCTAATCTATACATATAATAAAACTGTAGAGGGTCGAGAGTCTGTACATGGAAGATATTTTGAAAATTTTAGTTGGAGGGCGTTCTCTAATCGATACTGAAGCCGAAAATGTAATTTAAAATTTTCATGTCTGTCTGTCTGTATCCCGAATAAGTATCACGCCGAAACTACTGAATCGATTTGAATGAAACTTGGTACAATCTGAGCTCATAACCCGAGGAAGGTTCTAGGATACCTTTGATCGCGATATTTTGCGCGGTTCCTTTGGGAGAGGGGATGAAAGACACAACGGTTTTTAAGTTGTAACTTCTCAATGCGTTATCCGATTCCAAATTTTTTTTCAGTGTTATAAAGGCAGTACTTTAAGGACTTTTTCACACAAGTTTCAAGGTTGAGGGTTTTGTGGTTGAGGGTTTTGTGGTTCAGAAATTAGAGGCATCTCAACTTTTGCCAATCCTAGAATTCAAGGGTTCCTTTGAATAAGAGGGTAAATCTAAACGGACGTGTTGGCTAAATCATAAAAGCGCTTAATTATTAAGACTATTAAGTAAAATAATTCAGTCCGCGGCAAAGGCGTGGACTGAATTGTTTTAGCCTTAATCTTTAAGCTCTTTGATGATTAAGCCAACAGGGCCGTTTCACACGGTGCTTGATGAGTCTGATGAAGAATGAACTCTTCTTTCGTACACCTTATGTGACGTAAACGAAGTTGCGAGGGTCAGCTAGTCTTAAATATTAATAGTCGATAAAATTCGATAAAACTGCCTCTGTGGCGCAGTCGGTAGAGATACCGCCTGCGGCGCTGGAGGTCGTGGGTTCGATTCCCACCGGAGACAAATATTTGTGTGACCCATAAATGTTTGTCTCAAGAGTCTGGGTGTTTCTATGTATAATATGTATGTATTTAAAAGTATATAAGTATTAATATCCGTGGTCTGATACCCATAACACAAGCAGGTTATTCCTAGCTTACTTTGGGATCAGATAGCGTTGTGTGAGATGTCCGTGAATATTTATTTATTTATTTATTGATCTTCACAAATCATCTCTAACTGATGAATGAAAGTATTTGCGTAGTCATCATTTCTCACGTTTCGGGCCAGCAGGCGGCAAACTTATAAAAAAAAAAAAATTGATAAAAACTCTCAGAATAATGTTTATATTATTTTAGCTTGTATTTTCTGCGAAATTACCAATCATAAAATCATAAATCACTGTTTTTAATAGATTATGAAATAGTTTCTGAACAATTTATCTATACTAATATTATAAACAGGAAAGATTTGTTTTTTGTTTGTTTGTTTGTTTGTTTGTTTGTTTGTAACGAATAGGCTCCGGAACTACTGGACCAATTTGAAAAATTATTTCACTGTTGGGAAGCTACACTCTTTGCGGTGAACATAGGCTATATTTTATTCCCGTATTCCCACGGGAACGGGAACTACGCGGGTAAAACCGCGTGACGTCCGCTAGTAGCCTATAAAACATTTACTGGAAAGTCAGATCCTTTTTTTTTTTTTTTTTACGTGTGGAAATCCTACATGGATGCTATGCCGGACTCCTACCGACTAAAACCACACGATGCCCTACAACTGTCTACGACCGGGAGTCCCGGGTAAGCCCTCGGAAGGATGTCCCAGGGCTCTCGGCAGACTTTGGCGAACACTTCAACCTCGCCTATGGGGTTCGGGTGCTATCCCGCGTCTGGGTAGTTGGTTCGGGTGTTAACCCGCTACTAGGGGAAGGGGGGGGGGGGAATTTGAGTACTGTCCCACCACTATCACCACTATGAGGGGCAAAGAGATATTCGCCATCGTCTTGGACTGCTTCTGTACGAACGGCGAACAGCCAGCCCACCGTTCTCAGGCCCCCGGTCATGGAGGTCGGTAGTCTTGGGCGTATAGCAGCCTGCGACGACCTCGCCGCCGACTGCGGAACTCGGGAGGGAGATCCCTCTCACGGTCCCTCCCCGCCACCTCTTTTTGAAGCATAACTTGCTCGCAAAAAGATGCAGCGGCATCCCACTTGCTTCCGCTAGAGACCATAGCTTTCACCATGGTCTCCAGTGTGAGAACGTCGACGCCCAGGCGGAGCAGGGATCGCTGAGCCTCTATTTCTCTAGACTCAGGCCTGTGGTCCCGCTCCAGCGCCTCCTTGCGCCACTGATAAAGCGACGCAAGGGCTCTCGCTTCCAGGTCCCATGGAGGGGTCCCGGCTAGGAGACATGCCGCCTCGACAGAGATCGTGCGGTACCCTCTAATCACCCTGACGGACATTGCCTTCAGCGGGCTATGTAGTCTAGCCACATTGCGGGCCGTCAGGATTTCTGCCCATATAGGCGCCCCGTATTGGGCCATACTCCGCGCGATCCCGAGGTATAGTCTCCTGCAGGGAGCGTTGGGTCCCCTTATGTTGGGCAACAACCGCGAAAGTGCAGCTGTTGCCCCTCTCAGCTTTGGGACCAAACTTCGGAAGTGGTGTTCGAAGTTCCATCGGCTATCGAGTACAAGCCCCAGGTACTTCATTGAGGGCTCGATGCCGATGCTAACGCCCCCTACTTGTATGCTGGATCCTGTCGGCGGCCCCTTCCGAGGACCGTGGAAGCACAGGGCTTCGGATTTGTGAAGGGCCACCTCCAGACCCAGCCGCCGTATTCGCCCCACGACTTCAGCAACCCCTGCCGTGGCCTTTAGGGCTGCTTCTCGGTGCGTTGCTCCACGCGCCGTAACGAGGGTATGGCCCCACCGCCAGATCTGGCCCCACGAGTCAGATGAAAGTCCGCACGAAAGTCAGATCCTAAAATGTAGCTATAGTTTTTGATTAATCGAACACATGAAACCTTGATTTATTCGAGACAAAATAAATTATTCTGTTTTACGATTAATGTTGTATTTAAACCCCCGACGAAATACGATGGACCAATTTTGGTGCGGGTTTTTTAGTTTGAAACACGATGTGACGGGGATGGTTCTGTATTTAGCTATAAATTTTGATGATCATCCAGCTCACATTCCTGAGTGAATTAAATTCACAGATCCTATTCATCGGAAATTGGATACACCTAATGTTTCCTTGATGGTATTTCCACAACACAGTAATCTGGAATTTTTGGCTGATGCATCAAGTAGTCTGCGGGACACCCAACTCCTCAGAAAATTGCAGAATATTTAGAAACCGGGGTGGTATGGTCGGGGGTATTTTATGTCAAATTAACACTTACCTACTTGTATTTATTCTATGTAAATTATTTTCCATCTTGTACAGTACTAAGTCGTTATAGTTTTAAATTTATGAACAGCAAATTTCAAATTATTTAACAGATGATATTTAAAACGGAATTATAGAGGTAAGGTACCTAAATGTTTAATTATTACATTTGCTCATAAGTTAAACAACACAGCAATGCAAAATATCGTTGACTGACTTTGAATTAGAGACTAAATTACTTAAACATATTTTAACTGACAGACAAACTCATTACAAATCTTATGACAAATTTTACGCATATTTCCCACGAGATTCCCATTTAACTGTCGCAGTCGTCTGTATAGTAATTTGTTGGGCTAACGTAAATGGATAAATTTAGTCTGTTTGTATATAAAAGGTTGTTGGGAAACATAATAAGAAATTTAATTTTAAATGAGAGTTTCGTGGTTCAAATAGTGAACAAAATTTGTGAGCGTTGAGCTTGAACGTTATCAAAGGCTATGCAGGCCCGTTTTAACCTCGAGGGATTCCATTATTTGAAATTAAAAGTTGTTTGTTTTTATTATTTTTTAAATAACACTTTTATACAAATGGTTGTTAACTGTTTCTTGGGATTAGGCTAAAGGCAAATAGCAAATGCCGAGTTGACTTGACATTAAAAAAAAAAGTTGGATCATTAATAAGTGAAAACCGGGTAATATATATCATTCCTTTGAAAGCGCCTTGTAAAAGTCGATGTAAATTCTGATATTGTGTACGGATATTGTGTAGTGTTCTTTTTGGTAAAACTTGAGCTTTTGTATAGAAGGACCTGTTGAATGGCATGCTGAAGATGGCTTCAGCATAGATACTGCCAACAGTAGAAAAGTTGGCCTTCACTGTTATAATTACTTAACGATATTGGTAATTAAATAACACTTCATACACCAATCGAAATTCGTGATACAGCTTATGTATAACAAAAAAACAATATCAGAACAACAATATTTAATTGCTATTTGGGCTTGAATAGTATAAAATTTAATCACAGAATATGGATTAACTTAATTTATTTATTTATTTATTTATTTAAACTTTCTGCACAAATTATTATTGTACAAAGGCGGACTTAATGCCAAAAGGCATTATCTACCAGTCAACCTTTGGGTGATGCAGAGATAAGTTTGAGTAGGTGCTCAAAGAATATTACCTATGAAAGCTTTTTATAACGGTACAAGAATACAAATTTAACTTAAATTTAACAATTCTGTACGTAGTAATTTATTGTGAACCCTAGTAATATTATAAATGTGGAACTTTGTGAAGATGTTTGGATATTTTGACGTTTGTTACTCAAACACGCTCTAACGGTTGAACGGATCAGTCTGAGCTTGAAGTACAGGGATATATTATAGTGTGAAATAAAACATAGGTTTCTTTTTAACCCCGGAATATGTTCCAATTGGAAGCCGGGAACGGGAACGTAATTCCGTGCGGGCGAAGCAGCGAGCATCAGCCAGTATTTATTAAAAATAATGATCTGGTATTGGAATACACAATAGTATTATTGACCCCAATTGATGAAACCCTTTAAAGACGGTTCAGTTAATTTTATCTTGACTTTTATATCTTAACAATAATACGTCCCGACGGTCGTCATTGTTTGGCAATACAATTCGAAAAAATCTTTATTTCTTTGTTAGTCTAAATAATCAGATTTCAGTAACAATATCAGATTTAGGTATGAGATTTTCGGTTTTTTAGATCATCTGTTCAGCTCTTGGTTATAAAAAAAATAACAACGAAGGCTAAGGCGGGAGCGAAGTGGAGCGGAGCATGACATCAATTTGGGACATGAACAACGTTATGATGAATATTGGACATTCAGCAGACTTGACATTCTGCGAATTGGACATTCTGAGAATTGGACATTCTGCGAACTTGACATTCTGCGAACTGGATTTCTGCGAACTGGACATTCGGCCAACTTGACATTCTGCGAACTGGACATTCTGCAAACTTGACATTTTGCGTCCGCTTGACATTTTGCGAATATGGCATTCTGCGCCTAAACGGACAGAAGGTTTATGCAGTGAGACATTGGCAACACTAACGGAATGGCAACATAATGAAAAGCACCGCAAAACAATTGCTGATATTCCCTCAGATACGCTCGAAGACACCGGATATTGTTGAACTTTGAGTTTCGAACAATTTGATTCTTAGATCTACCTACTAGTTTATTAGAATTTGACTATTATGCGACTGCCGTTACCAAGGATTTAGATTCAAATCTCATAAGCAGTATATTTATCAGTTACAGATAATTTTAATCAACACATTAGCATGTTAACTAAAAACCAATTTAATGTAAAAAAAATTGGTTGTAGGTATCATCACATCACAAATAATATATCTTTAGATTCTTTTAACCTAATTCTATCAAACCTATTTATAGAAAGCAAATATGTTAGCAAATGCTGACGAGATGTACCGACTGTATAAAATTGAATCAGAGACATTCTTTTATTCGGCATACTGCGTGGGCGAAAGCGCAGGTGGAGTTTTCGATTCCCAAATAAATTTTATATCGTAGGACTTTTAGTAAAATAAACATTTATAGAAAATGTCTTTAGACTTAAAGGTTTATTTTTAGATAAAAAGTATACCTTATTCTTTCCTCTATTCTTTTAGACAGGTACCGACGTAGAGGGATAAAAATCTTTTTCTATTAGCACTTATAACTAATCAAGGCAATATGTTGGTACACAGAATAAGTTTTAGCGGAGCTGGAGAGCGAATTACACGTGGTTCGCTGAGACACCTGTTTTTACTATGTGTTCTTATTGCTTTCGAAACAAGAGTAAAATTATTTTACCTTAGTCTTTCTTATCTTGTCTTAACACTATAGAGTGTTTTAGCCGTAAGTAAATTTTAAACCATTTTCTTTGCGGAAATACGCTTGCCTATTGCAAGAATGTCATAACAAAAAAAATGAAGTTTTACAGGAGAGCGGTTTTAAAGTATCAATTTGATTTATTCGTCTATATTACAAATAAAATACTGGGAAACCATATGTCATGTGTTAGTGTTTTACTGTACTTTAAAAATCGTAAATTAAAAAGTAAATCAATATTACCTATGATAAGTAGTTTTAAAACATAGTAATATAGTCCTCACATGTGTCATTGTTGCAGAAAAACGCTAAATATTAAAAGTATTTTCTCAAAATAAGTCATTATTACACTACAAAATACGCAAGAATTCGCGATCTAAATCAAATAATGACGGTATTGCAAAAAAAAGGTTGAATTCGTTACCTTGAAATAAGACAGCCTCTGCAGGTTTAAACTTTTATTTTCAAATACAAAATAACGAAATTAAATCAACTTTCAATAAAACTTTTTTACTTACTAACTACTTGCAAATACCTTTGGCACATTCTTTGTAATATTTAAAAACATTATAAAATCAGCATAATCAAATCTTTAAAAATATAAAAAAATATTCGAAAAAGAAAGTAACATAGACACTTTAAGCTTAAACTTAAAAACATAGTTCTTAACACAAATGTGAACCATATCTCAGGTACTCATTATTAACAGTCTCGTAGTTTCAGTCTATAATCAGTTAGAGACCTTATTCTTATCATTCCATGGATTCTAAGTGCGGGCGCCGGGTCCATAGCTTGGCACAGGGGGGAACACCCCGGACGGCGTCTGGAACTTGCGACCCATTTGAGTAGGTTTAGGGTGGTCACCTTACTATTCCCTCCCCTGCCCAACCAGATTTGGTAAGACCCTATCAAGGCCGCTTTGGATATTCGTTTTAGTAAAGAGCTTACTGAAGCTCTTGGCAATCCAAGGTCTTAAAATAAATTATACAGGGCTTTAGCTAGAATTCCATTTGCTCCTACTTCTATGGAATAGAGTTTAACCGCATAGCCATTTTTGTTAACTCATTGGTAAAGTCAAAGTATTTATTTATCTTCATGGCGTTGTCCTTCGGTATGTTGATCTCCCACGGCACCGTGAGCTCTACGAGCACTGCTCGCTTATATATCCTTGAAAACAAGAATATGTCGGGTCTGCATGGCGAGGTACATACATCCTCCGGGATTTTGTAGTGTTTTTCATACGTGTCTGCGAGTATGGTCCAATCGGCGGCAGCCATCAAAACTGAATATGGCTTTTGAGGTACTTTCTTTGAACAGCCTTCCTTTACAAACGCAATTTTATTTCTTATGTTTGTGGCTCTAGCTACCGCCAAACTGACAGCCTCACGTATGAGTTCCAATATCCTTTTGTTGGCGTGAGTAATAACCCATGTCTAATAGCGTCCTACAACCAACCAGCAGGTGCCTAGCAGTTCCAATTGCTTCTCAAGTTTTATCTGTGGCTTTCCCCCACCTGACCAGATTACTTTGGTTAGAGAGGGTCAACTGAAACGCGTTCAGATAGAATCTAAGCAAACCCGGCGACCAGTCGTAGAACAAGGTACGCCACTGCAAGGCCATGGGAATACAAAACTCGCCTAGAGTAAGCCACTCGTTCTGCATCTCTAGGTTCATCGCGTGCACCTTATAGGCGTCATTCGCATACTGCTCCAGAAAGGATTTTGTAACGACTTTATCTGTTTGTCCCCGGATACTACTCAAACCCACTCTACCAGTCTGCGAACCCATCATGAATTTCTTGTATAATTGGAGGCGTGACTCAAGTTCTGCTATATTTTTATCATTTAGAAGAGTTTGAACGATTTCGTGTCTTGATTTTGCCAGACGTGCATTTTAGTAACTCTTAGATGATAATAAAATTCCGACGGCTTCTTAAACGTCATTCCGAAGTTTTTAGAGGCTCTGTATAGTGCCGACGGGTCGGCTGATTGAGCTAGCCCTAGCCACGATCCAATCTTAACCCTTAACTGGTATCGGTGGTCAAAATCTACCCCATTGCAACTTATTTCTTATCATAACTTTGCAGTTTTATAACCTACAACCCGGTGCATCTAGCTAATCTCATTACGTCGCGGGGTGCGGCGGGCGTCGGACGTTGGTTGCTCTAACATTACTGGGAACAGAGGTACGTACACTGCTGGGGTCAAAAATTACCCCCGACATCAAGTATAGTTATTTGCATGGACACTATAGTTGGAACGTTTTTTTTTATTTTTTCAGCAAATACCATAGTCATGTTCGGTTTTTAGATGGGGAGCAAATTGCTCATTTACTGGAAGACGAGGACCATGAATCTGATCCAGAGACTGTTGGTGAAGCCAAAACAGCAGCAAACCAGCAGACCAGCAACAAAATGTACCTACTGATGACTCTGAAATAAACAACCGTAAAAGAGGAAGGTGTTACATATGTGAGAGCAAAGAGGACGTAAAGTGTACCAAAAAATGTAGCATATGTTCTCTTTTCATATGCAAAAAACATACTGCAAAAACCATTACATGTACCAATACTAAGTATTTTGCGGTGTAAATTTTTCTCGTTTCATAGTAATTTCGTTTATGTTGTCATTTTTTTATTATTTCTTTGATCTCTTACAATATACCTATATTTGTTAAAACGATTATATAAGAAAATAGTATTAGGAGTTATTTTTAAAAAATGTTAGATTTTTATAGAATTTTGGACTACTAAACTAGACTCTTAAAAAAATATTGTCAAAAAATGAGTGCTTATAAAATGTTTAAAACTAAGTTATTTTTTTGTTTAAAAGTGTAACAAAAGGTTTTTGTTGCTTAGATTAAAAGTAGTTTTACAATATAAAAGTAAATAATTAGCGAAAAAAATAATGTATTCCTAGTTTTAGAAGTAAATTCACATGGGGTCACATTTTACCCCCGACACCAAATATGTTGCCCTGTTTTGCGAATCCGGTTAAGGGTTAAAACGTTTTATAATTTTTTTACCGTTACACACATCGAATACAATATTCTTTATTTATTTACAAAGTATTTGTAGGTACTTAGTTCGCATTGGCAAACAAGTTGTGATTGCGAATTAAAGTTGTATTCAAAATTGTTAGACTATATTTTTAAATGTTAATTACTAAAGAAAGAAGGATCGTAGGTTAGTCAACAATTTTCATGACGAAAATTTCGATTTATTTATTTTGTTTGGTACGTAAATAAACTATCCAGACAAATGTTTAAATTGAAAATTTTAATACAAGTTATGTGAAGTAACATACTGAAAGCTCTGCAACATTTAACAGTTAATGTTTTATAAACTGTTGTAAATAAAGCGTTGAAAACTAGGTATGAAGTTATAAAATGTTGACTGTAAATACAGCCAAGTTTTTATGACTTAATAGTTGAGATAGGTTTCATCAACTCTATGTTTAGATAAAATATTTTATGACCTCATAGCACTTCACCTCTCTCCTTGAGTGATTGCACTTGTTTTTGTTTTGAAAAATGTTCATGAAAATGAACAATTGGTTAGAGTAAAATAATTAGAAGAATGCTGATTTAATAGTGATTAATTCTGTCTTTGAATTTATTTAAATGAATTCGTAATAATGAGGACCTATCAATAACGATGTCGTTATACAACGATAATACTGGACCAAGAGACTTTTTGAATTCCGTTTAACACAGAATTATGAATTATTTATGGTGAAAAACTAAAATGTACGTAGTCGTAAATTACGGAAGTTGACCAGAGATAATGTTGGGTGCTGTCTCGTGTCTCCCCCAGTCGCTCCCCTGGGGGAGCCAACATGACTTTTTCATTCCTGGTGTCCCCCCTAGCTGGGGAACACATCAGTACATTTATTGGCTTAGTTATGCGCTGCAGACTTAGAAGGGCCTGATGCAAACGTAGTTTGGCCTCAATACAGAATTATCATGACCCGAGCAACTAATTGCTCACTAAAACGATCAAGTTACTTGACAAGTCAGATCGCTTGAAAGTAGTGTCTAAAGTACGCGGTTAACTATTAATAACTTGATTTTTAGTCACGCGAGACTTGTCAAGTTACTTTAGTCTCTGGCATAAGTCAGTCGACTAAATGGTTCGGGTTATGGAAAACGAATATACTACGCAAATTTACGAGGAAAATGGTTATGGCCGTGTTCATAATACTTATGAAAATGCACATAGTTTCGCCTAATGCAGACATCTCTTGCAGATTACTCTTTCAGTCTATGATCTAAAGGGTAACTTGAGCGAAGCCACTTACATACTTTTTACATTTTGTAAAATATTATAGCTATGGTAAAAAGGAATACATTACTTACCTAACTTCGTCAGAGAGGGGTTTATTGAACACGGTCAATCATCGTCTCTCCTCTATTAAAATAATCAATTTAAGATAGCCAGACTTTTGATAACGGGTCTGCACTTGCTATGATTTTAAATAATTTCGCTTCACTGCACTGTGAGGGATACAAGCGACTTAGATATATCTCGCACAGTGCCCGTATAGATTTGTATCGTATAAGCACGTTATTGTTGTAGCTAAATACAAGAGAAGAATTTCACATAGTCAAATGAAAATTTCGAACACTCGATTCTAATATAAATACCACACGTATTTTCATATGATTTTCATCCACAGCAGAGCACAAGAATAAAGAGATCCAAAAACAAGTCGATTGCTTAAAACTTTGAAATGGACATTCGATAGAAAATACGCTTAAAAACGATCCTCGCTTCACACGGCATGAATGCGTGGACGGAAATCGGCGGGTGATGCGTCGCCTGTCTCACATTTAGGAACGGCGAAACATGAGACGGACGACTATTCACCCGTAAATTTGCCTCCACGCATTCACGTCGTGTGGTCGAAAATCGGCGCCCAGGGCTACACCGAATGATAGACAAACTCGACTAATCCCGCTCCTTAATCCCTCGCCTAATTGAATCTCTCTACTGCCAAAACCATAACACCTGTTTCAACACGACAAACTCTACTGAATTTGTGTGTGGAATTACAATCAATGAGTGGTCATACACGATATGCTTTGTTGTTACATGTTGTTGACACGACGAGTTGTGCACTGCTGTTTAGGGTTCCGCACCCAGAGAGTAAAAACGGGACTATATTACTGAGACAACGGTGTCCATCCTTTATTATTGAAAACTGTAATACCTAACTATAAATTAATAAACTGTAATATTGTACCAACGATCAGTGTTCCTATTCTCCTTAGTAGATCTACCTAAATTTGGACTTGTTAACGTGAATGACCCACCTATCATGTCACAATCTGTCTTCAGGCTGTTTTAGAACTGTGACAGCTAGACAGCTGAAAGTTTCACAGATGATGTATTTATGTAACCGCCGTAAAAACAAATACTAAAAACAGCTATTCAAGGGATACTCCAATGCAAAAAAAGTGTTTTTTGCCGTTTTTTGGTACAGCCGGTGTGTTACTTTTTAACTATTTTATCATAATACGTATGTACTTAAATGAAGTTATATATTTTAGTATAACTATAGAAACGCTATAAAATGAATAGCAAAACTCATGATTCCAATGCGTTTGTCTATCTATTATGTGCCACCGCCGTATGTACGATCGGTAAACATTTGCCGAACGTGATTCAACTTATAAGGATGGATTTATGTTACAATGATGCCTTTTGGGCTTTAACTTTATTTATAACTAAGACTATATCTTTTAATACAAATATTATGAGGAACTAGCTGACCCGCGCAACTTCGTTTGCGTAAGAGAGAGAGAGAGAAATAGAAAGGTCCCCCGTCGCTTCTATTCTTATGCGTGGTTTTCTGTCACGTGTATTCCCGTTGTAGGTATTATTTTGGCACAAATTGGATTTTTATTAAAATGGTTATTGTAAACGAACCTAATTCGAAGCCCTCCGGAGAGCACTATCAGTGGGGTTACGGGATATTTTACTTTCCCGTGACTCTACTGGATGCCAAGGGAAATATGGGTCGACATGCAGCAGCGCCACTGGTGTTGTAAACGTTCACTATGCGAATTAGTCCACTACAGTCACCAACCATCAGGTGGACCGTAAGCTTGTCTGCCATCTTAGTAGTATAAAAAACTGGCCAAGTGCGAAGCGGACTCGCGCACAAAGGAAATAAATAAAGTATAGAAAGGAATAAAGAATTTAAGTCCCGTAGATGAGTTCCACACACACAGCGGTTGGCCGGTTTAGTTGGTCGGAGTGGAAAGACAGAGGGTTCCGTACCAAAAAAAAACAGCAAAGCATCACGTTTAATGGTTGGGAGCCCCCTTAATCCCCGCCCCCCTTTTCTGACGTTAGTATTTGTTGTCATAGTGGCTACAGAAATATATCATCTGAAAATTTCAGCTCTCTAGCTATCACGATTCCTGAGATACAGTCTCATGACGGACAGATAGACAGACGGACAGCGAAGTCTCATAAATATGGTCCCGTTTAAGGGCACGAACCCTAAAAATCGTTTCTTTGTGCGCAACTATGCCATTAATCTAATTTCAAGGTTCTAGATCTCGATCAGGTATTTAAGTCAGTTTTTATTTTTATATCAATCAAATCAGCATGTACGCTCCTGGATGTAGGCCTCTCCTAATTTACGTCCTGCGCCTTCAGCATCCAGCCTGCGACCTCTTCTAGGTCCTCGGTCCACCTGGCGGGTGAACCAAGTCGCGATGCCCGCTTTGGAACTCGTTTGCTCCATCTGCCGTCGTCTGTTGTCTTCTGTGGCCATCCCGCCGCACTTTACAGTACTGTTTTTATATGTATAGATATAATTCTGACTAAATAAATCAAAATACGTACTTTGAGCGAAGTAAATCTATATTTTTGTAAAAATTGATACCTAATGTCTTTGTTAATTGGTTTAGAGAGCAATCTCTGCTTTTGCTAAGGAATTGGTATCTGAACTTCTTTCTTTCTTGTATTGTGTAAGTCTTCAGACTTTCGAGGCTGAGGCAACCCGTACTAATACAGTTTCTCCTATTGTGACCAGAAATTTACTATAGATTTCATCTGCTAAATGTTCATCTATAATGCCTCTGATCGTTTGTATTATCCCTGTTTATAATACGAAAGTAAACGAAGATGGTAATAAATACTCTGTGATAATCGGAACTGTGTACACCTTACCTAGAACTTGTTCTTTCATAATTCCTAGCCAGCCATGTAAAGGCTTTTATCTCACAAATGTAGTTTGACATAAAAAATAATATGAAGGCAATTTCGCTTATTGAAATAAATATACGCATAAATAAAATAAATTACATAATACAATTTGAAATGTTTTGACGTTTACCAAAAATTAGACCATGTTTTTAATAAATATTCAGCTGTCATGTGTCAAAAAAAAAGTTTAAAAAGTACCGACTAAGGAGTATCAATATGAACTATGAGGCAAATGCCCCCAAAATTTTTTTTGTAACCCATTTAAAACATATTAAATGATAAATTTCAATAAAATAAAATACACGTCTCCCATCAATTCGGTTAAAGATGTTTTATGCCAAATTTGAAGAAGATCGGACCAAGGAATCATGTAGTCCCATACAAACTTTGCAACCCTTGTTTACCCCCTTAGGAGTTGAATTTTCAAAAATCGCTTCTTATTGCTCGCCTACGTCACTTAAGGAGCATTTATGCAAAATTTCATGCTTTTAGACCCAACGGTTTAGGCTGTGCGTTGATCGTCAGTCAGTCAGTTCTTGTTTTTATATATATAGATAATACGTATGTCCCAAAAGAGATTTTATTTGCATTGTCTCCTGAAAAAGTAATGAACACAAACTTTTTTTAAAAATGTTGCAGGTTAAAATCAAGTACTTAATTATAACTTTTGTTTGAATGACGTGTATTAGTAATTTATTAGCTTATGTTTAGAGTTGACACAAACCAACACTTGTACTTATTTCACAAATCCATTTTACTTCAAAACTGCCTGACCAGTTTTGCCTTACAGCATTATCAAAGTTTATACTTTAATTTCTGATATTAATTTATGTTGACGTCAAAAGTTTGTTTCAAAATGACTTGCATAATGATAAAGTATTTCTCCTTTATCTCAAATGTGGCTATGTCGTGGTTTTGGTTAAGTTCTGATCTGAAATTTGTTTCAAATAACTAATTCTTTCGTCTTTTCAACCTAAAAAATGTTGATCCCATCGACAACCGGCCATTATTCCAACCATAACTATTAAGTCTTTGGTATTATCTCCCACCAATGTCATTTTGTAGTTCAATAATACTAAAACATCCGTATGTACATGGCAATTACCTTGTTGTCAATTTGAAGTATTTCCTTATTTTAAGTAGTACCTTTCTGAAAACCACACTTCCTTGAAACAAAGTCTTAAATTAACTTTGAGAATGGAAGATTGGAAGATGAACACTTTTGTTTGTAGTATTACGTCATTCTTGATACTTGCGATTCGTGAACATCGTGCGATTGATAAAGGCCCGCATTCGGATGTGTTTATTTATTTTATTTATTTATTATTATATTTCTGATGTTGCAAACATAGTCTATCTGATTGAAAAATCTAATATAGAAACGTGAATTGCAACTATAGAATTTGATGATGTTTACTCTTTAGTCACAGACTTTTGCTAGATAAATAGCAATATGACATAACAAACAGAACGTCATTTTTCCCGGTACGATCTTCAATCTCAAAGTTAAACAATTTTAATCCATTTTTGAACTATCCCTACCTTTACGTGACAGCCCAAATACATGTCAACATCACTTTAAACTTCAGTAATTTAGTCGCAAACCCCAAACTTTGATACATGGTCCCTATTCGCTTTGATTGCTCTCAAGTGGTAAATCGTTCACATTTATTTGAACGATTTGGGTAAATGGTGTGCTACTATAAGTTTCTGTAACTGTGATCATAACTAGCTAATGCCCATCCAGAGCTCCGCCCGTGGATGTCAATATTGCGATCAAAAGTTACATCGATAGTTTTCAGTTATTTAAGTAACATCTTTTTGGTTCAAGATGTGTATGCTTTTTTGGACTGCTGTCTAGACTCTAATTTATATTTAATTTTCTTCAAACGTTTCCCAATGACAGTAATCTATTAGCGTAATGTTCTAAATAAATAAAATTCTTTTGAGAAATATTTCATCTTCAACTCCCATCCATGTGACTATATAACCTACTTCGTACGCAGTCTGTCGGATGTTCCGGAAGTGCTGTACCTACAGTACCAATGTCATCGAATATTTTATTTTAAAATTGCTTATGACAGTCAATAAAGGATTTTTAATGAAGACTGATCCTATTATAGCTTTAGCTGGCAGACTATATCGCTAAATAAATAACTGTTGTTGTAATAAATCCCTAGACATGAAATTTTAAAACGCTAATTTCAAAGTTTACAGATTACAACAATACGTTGAGTACTTCTAGCATACCCAAGCGTCCATTACATGAAACTTAATCCATCAAACTTCAACAGGCAGAAGGTACTTAATTATTAAAATGATTATGTGTAAACTGTACACAGAGGAACGTTTGTTTGAGCGTACTCAAATGGAGTCTTGTAAAGTTTAATGCGTTCCAGAGAATTGTTTACATTGCGAGGCGGTGCAAACACGAAATTAGTTTTCCGGGTGTACGATAGAGGTGAGATAAATATACTAGGTAAGATAATATGCAGGTTGTTTGTAGTTGGTAAAATGATTCGTTTGTTCTCTGATTTCTATTTTATCACACTTTTGTAAGCGTCGTGAAGCGCTCGTGGCCCCGCGGACTTAGTGTTTTGTAAACGATCACTGTAGTGAGCAACATTTACTGTGGCCGGTCATGGATGGGTAACCATCTCGTGACCACTTTGTGATACTTATTTGTGAGCGTTTCCGTGCTTCGAAAGGCATATTAAGCCGTTTGGTCCCGATTGCCAGTAAAAAGGCAGTCGTTAAGCCAAGTTAAAATCCTTAATGGGCGGCTTGAAAATTTTCAACAGCAGGCAGTAACAACCTGCGACTGTCCATTAATACACGGCAATACGGCTCACCACCTATTACGCGGGACTAGGTGAAATATAGCCATATATATAATATGATCTCTGTCTACCCCTTCATATATAAATGATGATATGTTAGCGCAAGTTTGTAGTATCGGGAGCCCTGGGGTTAGCCTTCTGAGGGCGTACCCCACGACTACCGGCTGAAGGTTGATGGAAGGGTACCCTAATGGTGTTAATCAGGTAAAGGCATAGCATTCGTAAGGATTCACATAAGTTAAAAAATCGGTTGTCTGTAAAGTCGGTTTACTGACGATAGTTGAACGTGACAACTCAGCCTTAAATGGAACGCCTTCTGAATACCTGGTATATAATTGTCGTTCCAATACGTTGATTTTAATGCAACTCTGTCAATATACAGATTCAACTATGTATAAAAAAAATTAAAACATTTCACCAAATAGTCTTATTCGGTTTTCAAATTTCTTTACGATCGTAAGAAATCAGCGCGGCGCGGCGCATATAGCCGTATAGTGCCAATTGTTGCTACCAACAAGTTTGATACTTTTGTTTTCCTTGATGTATTACCGGTGTCATATTCTTAGTCTAAGCGTTCAATCTTTTAATTTAATTTTTATGTTAGTAATATTAGTTAATAATTATTGATTATTTTTATACAAAACGGGATTTCGCGTGGCACTATTTTATTATTAATTAAAGGTTTCGGTACCTTCACTTTCCTCGACGTTTCGACAGGGTTACACCTATCGTGGTCCCGAGGTCGCCTCGGAAAGTGAAGGTACCGAAACCTTTAATTAATAATAAAATAGTGCCACGCAAAATCCCGTTTTGTATAAAAATATGTGTTCACCGCGTGTTAGTTTAAAACAAATATTGATTATTTTATTGCAAATTTATTGATATTTAGTAGTGTGTGTGTGTGTCGAGACCCTAGGTTCATGGGCATAAAGTTTTTTTTTAAATTTTGAAGAAGCGCCTTGTGGAGTCAACTAGTGACCTAAGGGCTGGCAGATATTTCTCCCAACGAATAAGCATCGCCGTTCAAAAGGGGAATGCTGCCAGTTTTTTGGGCACAATGCCACCGGGGCCCTATTTAGATTAAGTTTAGTTTATTCATATTGTAAATAGTTATTATGCTTTGTTGTAACATTTGTCTCAATAAATAAAAGAAATATTTCAACTCTAGTAGTGATAGATACTGACATCAATAAAATTAATAAAGTTGACATTTATTTACCTAACTAATATCAATATTAAAATTACAAATACACACATACATGAAAACGGTTTCATAAGTTTATTTTTAAAGTATCTAAATATACGAAAATTGTAGAAAGTAATGGACAATATTCTATTTTACACTATAAATATTTAAATTTGACAATACACATGGTTAAAAACAAATAATATTTACGTAGCAATGCGCAGGCGCTTGGCATGGTCCGATGTTTTGCTGCCTACTACAGATTCAGTGCTGGCAGAAACATTAAAATATTTTTAATAAATAATTCATAAATATTGTTGGATATTCTTACACAACATCATCTAGCCCAAACTAAACTATAAGCTTGAGCTATGGGATCTAACTCTAATCTTAATATTGATAGTAGGTGTTTTTTATTTACAATAACCAAATATTTATTAAGAGGCATGTGCATAACAATACACACCGCCAAGAAAAATGGGTTTTGGTATAAAGATCACTTAGACCTCTCTCCACAGTCAAGGTCACAGTCCCATTCATTGTCTGGCGTACAGATACTATGTAACTGACAATATCAACTTGTGTCCTCCCCCATTTTATCACTGCAGGGAAGACTTCATCCTGTCCTGGAGATTTGAAGGACTTGAAGTTGTTAATCACCCATTCAGATTTTTGTAAGTTGACAGAATAGATTAGAACAGGTCTTGCGAGCTCCCACTGGACTTCTTTTGTGGATACGTATTCCACCAGCCACATGAGTGTCTGCAGCAATTGGCATCTGGGAAGTGCGTTTGTATCAAAATACTCTCGGCTTCTTTTCATGATAGTTTACGTTAGTAGACTGATGTAGTGGTAATTTATATGTTATTAATTTATTGTTTTCGAGTAATTAAGTGATGTAGTGGTCATTATATAATGTTAATTTGCCTTTGAAAATTGCCGAAAGGCGAAACCAGTCAGGTGTAAAATAAATAAATGTTGTGGAACAGTACAAGCGCCGTTAATGAATTTGTGCAGCAGGTTCCACCAAGTGCCATCCATCAACAGTATAAATAATTCTTTTCATGGGTTGGTCAGGCCGCCCGCGCCGCGCCGTCAGGTTTTTTTATAGATACGGACAGTTCTGTCTCTTGTTTGGCCAGTATTAGTCTGACTCTAGCAGAAGTTTCTCCAAGACTTGGTACTTCTGTATCTCAGTCGCTACTTGTATTTTGCTTTAGCGGCTTTATAGCCGTCCCAATCCTGGTCTGGTTCCTCACAGGTGTTCCATAATTACCACTTATGAAATGGGGTGTTAATATGTTATTATCAATACCACACGAATAGTGACTACCTGCCTTGCGTATAATACCTACACCTACGCTGTTCGTGAAGAAAATAGTGCAACTGTAATAGCTTATAACTTGGTCAGTTTTCGTTAGATTCATTTAATTTTTTTATACAGTATTTTGAAGCGAAACTCTAGTCGGGGTGTCTGAGCTTTGCACTATACAAAAGTTCACGTTGTATATCGACCATAAATATTTATATCCTACTTCCTACTATCCTACTAATATTATAAATGTGAAAGTTTGTGAAGATGTTTGGATGTTTAGATGTTTGGATGTTTGTTACTCAATCACGCACTAACGGCTGAATGAATCCAGCTGAAATTTGGTATGGGGATAGAGTATAGTCTGGAATAACACATAGGCTACTTCTTATCCCAGAAAATCGTTTTCACGGGAAGCTGGAACGGAAACCAAAATTCACGCGGGCGAAGCTGCGCGCATCAGCTAGTATATTATATTATACGTCACAAAGTACTAAGATTGTTTGGTCACGCTAGAATTGGACTATTTTTGTTAATTTTTTCGTATTCAAAAATGGAACATCGAGCGACATGACCACTCTCTGAGAGCCTCTCGGCGGTACTAAATCGTATTTGTTCGCGTATCTGCATTTATAGGGGTTCACAAAATACTTTGTAAAAAAAAATCTGTATCTAGTTACTTATAAAGAAATATTTTTATTGTCAGAGGAGAAGTTCTGACATAATATTAAATAATTATCATAATGATTTAATCTACAGAAGCTGGTGAAAAGACTACTTTATTGTGGTGAAAATTCTCAGTATTTGAGCAAACTTGACAGTCATTTTTCTCCAAAAAAAGGAACCTACCTGATATCAGGTTATTCTACAAACAGATAGCCTAGGCCTTTTGCAATTGCTTCGTATCCCTTGTTTATTAAATTCATTAGTTATTTGACATGAATTTAAGCATCGAAATCGATGCAAATCGTATGATTTGAAAAACCTTGTTCACTTTCGTTGATATTAACCATATGTAATCTGTTGTTAGGTAAAATATGTTTTATAAAACGTTTAGAGCGCTAAATTTACTAAGTATGTTAGTGAATACCATGTTTGTACGATAAATATTTAATGACTTTAAACGCAATGAAAAGTATGGTTTCTGAGCAAAACGTGGGGCGAAATATGTTAGCCCTCTAGCTTAAAACATAAAAGCCATTAATTCAGTTTTCTACGAATGTTATGTTGCACAAAAATAGGTAAACTCCTATAAATAAAAGCTGTCAAAACTCTCCAAACGAGTACGTGTTGTTCATATATAATGCACTTAACCCGACTTCAGTCGCTAATGCATTTCGTACTGAAAATAATTCCTGAAAGCAACACTAATAAAGAACTCAGTGTTTTCACCCTCAATGTGAGAGAGAACTTTAGAAAAGTAGATTTATTCATTGTATATCACCCATTTTTTTGAAGTGCTGCTCAAATACTGGGATAGTTTCACTTAATTTTACACAAAAATTAACAAAATACCTTAGTAGTAGGTATATTACATAACACGGTTTTGTAGGAATAATTTTGTTAAAAGTACCTATCAAAATTATTTAACCCTAGATAGATAATCTACGTCAAAATGACTCCGTGTGTTTCGAAGTATTGCTGTCTTGCTATAATTCAAGCCAATACGGCGCAGTGCTTTACAGACATTTCAGTCACCGGGCGGAGCTATCGAGTGGCGGTCGTGACACCTAACTAAGTATTCCCGTTTTCGCAATACAACAGGTGTTGGAGTCAAAATGACATATTATTATCTTTTACTTTTTGTCGTGAACATAACATTGACATGTGCCTGAGCTGCATCTAATCGATCTCTGTAGATTAAAGTGTTAAAAATCTGTAGTCTATGGTTTCAAACTAACAGTATTACTGGAAATGACTGATTAGTCTAAAAATGTGATTTCAAGATTATAAGAGAAGTTCCTATGTTTTGTTACTTTAAAAATATAGCCATTATGTTTCGTTACTTTTTTGAATAATTAATAAACAGTACTTATATATAATTATGTTGCATTTGTATTTAAACTGATATGGGAAATACATACACACCATAGTTCATCAAATTAAGTAAATAATCTTTGAAATAATTGCCATTTAAAACTAAGGAGTACAGACGTATGATTATCTTGTCCGTACATCTAAGTAAGATTAACTTTCTAGGGTTAAAATTTATGCATAAAACTAACTCTTATAGCTTGAAATAAATGGTTTAATAGTGGAAATATCATAGATTAATAAGAATTTATTAAATGATTGCCAAAATCATTTGTAAAATCACTCATACTCTTTAGAATTTGCTGAGTTTGATAATGAATCAAATTCTAAGGGTAGTTAGTTGCCTGTGTTGAAACGTTGCTAGCCATCCAGCAACTATTATGTAGCACTCGCCAAAGAGTAGTACACTGGTAGCAAACACAGGGTACCCGGTGCTGTAGTCGTACTATATAGTTACTAAAGTTTACATGTTGCAAGAGCTGCTGTAACAACGTTGCTTCACTTCGAAATTGCTCGGAGACTCTAATATAGGGATAGTTCCAAGTCCAGGCATTACTTTGAACTATTTCTATTTTGGAGACCTTTGCATACTTGCCGCAGGAGTTACGAGTATTCTTGTTTGTTAATTTTACCTATTTGTTAAGTAACATTTTCCGTCCATACCCCATTTTTCAATTGATGAACTTTGGTATAGAACTAGCAAAGGTTGAGAGAAACAGAAGCAGGAACAATCAATCATTCAGCAGATAGGCTACTGATGTACGAACATGGTCTTTGATCCTAAAAAAATAGTTATAAATATAAAAATATACATGAACATCTCTAAAAAGATAACGCAGTTGTTTCTTCGTATAGAAAAATATTACGAAAATCAGGGTAAAGCATGTATTTTATAGAAAAAAAAACAGACAAATTACTGCAGATTATAAGGAGAATAATAAATCCTTTTAAAAGATGGTTGCAGTAGTTTTACTTTTTCCAAAGCAAGTTATATTTGAATGGGTGCTAATTAAACGACCTTCTTTTTAATAGCATTTTTAGCCTCCGGAAAAATACTTTGCCCCCTAAATTAATAAGTCAGCCACAATTAATAAGCGTCCGAATTTATAGATTATAGCCACCAGTTAATCTCTCTATTAGCCACTGTTAATATAATTCAGCATCGTGATTATTTTTAAGCATCTAATTTTGTAACATGCATTCAAACAGTAAGCTACTAAAATACTAAAAAATGGCATCAAAATGTACATTATTTATTAATATCATAGCTTCTAATTTCCTAATTCAGCATGTTTAAAATGTAACTCGTCCAACATTTATGGATCATCAAAGTTAAGTAATATTACCTAAATAGCTAGGACCACTTGTAGCCACTAACTCCTCAGTCTTTTGTAAACGATCACTGCAGTAAGCAACTACCGCTATTGCTGGTGCTCGGATGGTTGACCACTTTGTAACATTTGATTTGCGAGAGTTTCCTTGCTTTGCAAGGCACGTCGTTCAGCCAACTTGTGTGGCACAATCTGGTGGAAACGGACAAGCGAGTCCTAAAACGGACTCGCTTGTCCGTTTCACACGGGAACATGGGACAGATTTTCGGGCATAAATGCTTTTATTTATTACTAGCTGACCCACGCAACTTCGTTTGCGCCACTTAAGTGAGAGTATTACCTACCTGTTCCCGTCGCATTTACTCCCGTCGCGTTGCGTTTACTCCCGTAGCGTCTTGTCGTTAATATTCAATACTACGTGAGAGAGAGAGAGAGAGAAAGGTTTCTCGTCACGTGTATTCCCGTCGCAATATTTTTAAGAACAATTTCGTTTATGAAAGAGGTATCCCGTGGCATTATTGTAGAAAGAAGTTGATTGCCATTAAAATGGTTATTGTGCACCAACCCAAAGATAGACATATGCTATCGCGCAATTTTTTTAGAACTTTTTTAAGAGAAACAATTTTGTAGTACATATTTTTTACATAACTATAAATATTTACGCAGCACACGCAACTAAGCTCTCAAAAGGAATAACTTTTGCCCCCGTTTTTGAAACATTTACTATTACTGCTCCGCTCCTATTTGTTGTAGCGTGATGCTATATAGCCTATGACACTCCACAATAACGTAGCTTTGTATTGGTGAAAGAATTTTTTAAATCGGTTCAGTAGATCCCGAGATTACCCCTTACAATTTAACAAACACACAAACTTTACCTCTTTATAATATTAGTATAGATTATGTGTTACCTGCAGTCTTTATAATCAGATATTCTAGGGACGGCTGCTTTGGTGTGTAGACAGCTTTAAGAATACCTGCCCCAGACTCCAGATGCCCCTTCGAAGCAATTTAAGAAATGTTTTGAATAAGTATATGATTGTTCATACTTTGTCTAGTACTGTACAAATTTCCTAGGGATTTCATAGAATACCTGCTGGTCCACCGGTAATGTGTAAAATAAATAGGTCTTGGGTCACCATAAAATTATAAGTAGGTACCGCAAAATTATAAACTATCGAGGAATTATAAATTGTAACATATTGTAAAATATTAAATTTATCTGTAATACATCTGGCGCTCTGCGGCCGCTGCAGCGGCATGCTCGCTTCGCTCGCTCGCCTTCACGCGTTAGTGGTAACTGCTCCAACCTAATCTAACCTTCGCAAGCAGCGAACAACCCTTCCATACTCTCGTTATTTCATACATTTCCTTGCCTAAACGTCCATAGGCTGCGGTGACCACCGGTACATCTGGGGGGGCCGTATGCTTGTCTGCCACTCTAGTGGTATAAAAAAAAAAAAGAAAAAAAAAGTATCAGGTAATCTCTATAATGCCTAGACATCATACAGATTTCGGTCGGTGACATTATGTGTGCATGTAATACAGATTATAGAACTAAAGACAGATACCAAACAAAGAAGTGAGACCAAGAATGCAAATACTTAACCCTAATGTGAGTAATGAGTAATTTCTCATTAATCGTAAATTTATGACGACATTCACGATGTGCACTTCTAGAGAGTCCATAATGTAGTCAATTTTGAGTTTAGTATTTGCTTTCTTAACCTCACTCTCTTGTTTGGTAAGCGTAATCTGTCTTTAGTTACAAAGTGATATCAAATAGCGGTCTCTGATTGATGCTAATGGCCGGTCGGTGTCGTCCTGTGCACTCGCGTCTAGCCTTACAGTGGCTATTTTCACGAAAAAAGAATATGATATATCTATTTTACACGCTAAGTTATAAAAACTGATGTTGTCTGTGGAGGCTTAAATTATAATTTTTTTAAGGCTCTTGTTTTGAAGCTATAAAATATAAAATGGTGATTACATGTAAAATATGTGGCTGAATTAGTAAATTAGGTGTTAATATGTTATTACGGAGGACAAGTCAAAATAATTGTTGATCTTTATTTGATGCTTATAATGGAATGTTTAGGTGACGTTTTAAAGAGGACGAATTAGAATCTTAGAGGCTATATCATTTTCGCGTGGCTTAGTTATTAAATGAGAGGCTAAATGCCGTGGCTGAGAAAAACTTTTGAGGCTCGGTTTATTATATCCCTATTTGAATTATTTATCTCATCTTTCATATAAAATTTATACCATTTCTATAATTTTATTATTAAGCTCTTATTGTACAAAATGAAAGCGGATGATTAATATTTTCAAGAAAACAAATAAAGTGGAGCAAATCGAAAACTCATTTTGCCTAATGAATATGAAGTCAGTAATTAGCTCCTAATCCATAACACGACTAATGAATGAGAAATATTTTCATTCATTAATTTTAAATTTCATTATTGGACTTATGTTTTTACCGTAAATGCTTTTGCATCAGCATTATTTTCAGAAATTTGTATAAATCTCTCTTTATCTTGTAAAATGTGTATGGGTCCTTAATTAACATTATGGACTTGAACTTACTCCTGAGCCTCTTTGAATAGCAGAAATATATTTAATCGTTGCTGTTGATTTTTGCCAAAGTAATTTTTCGTAACATTGCTAGGCTGTATTAGAAATTATCTGTATTATACAGGGTGTGGCGTAAATAGTGGTCCAACCGTCAGGGTGTGATAGACCAGGTGCCCCACTATAACATACTACAATATCATCCAAATTTACCCAAGGGTCTCAGAAAAAATAAATAGCCGTCTCATCTCATAATGTCCTTTTCTCGAAATGTCCTTTCTCATAATGTCCTTTTCTCGAAATGTCCATTCTCATAATGTCCTTTCGCAGATTGTCCTTTTCTCGAAATGTCCTTTTCTCGAAATGTTCTTTTCCAAAAATGTCCTTTTCTCGTAATGTTCTTTTCTCAAAATGTCCTTTTCTCGAAATGTTCTTTTCTCAAAATGTCCTTTTCTCGAAATGTCCTTTTCTCAAAATGTCCCTTTCTTAAAATATGTACACTACAGGATTAACCCCGCTCAATCTTACTTGGATAGGTTAGGTTAGAAGGCTAAGGCAGGAGCGGAGCCGACGACTAAAAACTTACCTCGCCGGCTCATTGGAAAAAAATTCAGTATTGTCTTTGGGTGAAAATTACTATGACGCGGGAAGAAAATCGTAGTAACATTTTTTTCGACTGCCTCTGTGGCGTAGTTGGTAGTTATACCGCCTGCGGCGTCTCAGGTTGTGAGTTCGATTCCCACCGGAGACAAATATTTGTGTGACCATAAATGTTGGTCTCAAGAGTCTGGGTGTTTCTATGTATAATATGTATAACTGTATGTGTTTAAAAAGTATATAAATATTAATATCCGTGGTACCCATAACACAAGCAGGTTATTCCTAGCTTACTTTGGGATCAGATAGCGTTGTATGAAATGTTCGTGAATATTTATTATTATTATAACATTTTTGTAGTGTACGTTGAGATCTACTTAATAGTAAGTAGGTCTGCGTATGGTATTGTACTTTTGCTGTTCGACAATCATAAAATTCATTGTCAAGCGCCAGCGCGAGGACTCTCTTCGCGCAGTATAGGGTTTCTGAAGGAGAACTATCAAAATCAAATCCTGTACTATTGTTAGTATTTATTAAGTTGGTTTTTAAGGGTTACGTCCAAAGGTCCAAATGGTAGAAATGGGACATCTATCCATCACGAGGCTGTACCTCAGGTACTGTGGTAGATAGAGAGCTGAAATTCACTGATGATGTACTTTTATAACCGCTATAACAAAAAATACTAAAATCAAAACAAAATAGTAGATTGTACTACAAGTGCATAAAAGAAGCCATTTATCGAGACGTTTATCCGCCCGAGCCAAAGGCGAGGGTGGATATTAAGTCGAGGATAAAATGGGTTTTATGATCGAGTTATACACTCTGCTTTTCACTTCGATTGCAAGGAAATGAAACAGTGATATCAATCAATACATATAATAAAATCGTAACAGGTCGCTGTCTGTACATGGAAGATAAATAAGAAAAAATATTATAGGGGGGCTTTATGAACGCAATAGAACCCAAAACAATGATTTTTAGAATTTTTGTCTGTTTGTCTGTATGTCTGTATGTCTGTATATCTGTTTGTCTGTACGGTTGTGCACGCTAATCTCAGTAACCGCTCATCCGATTGCAATGCGGTTTCTTTTATTGTGTTGAGGTTTGCTCCAGTTAACATTTAGCGTTTGTTTTATGTAAATCGGTTTAGAAATAAAAGAGTTATAACACTTTTAAGAATCAGATATTTTGAAAATTTTAATTGTGGGGGTTTCTTTGAATGTGAGTGAACCTAAACTGGCGTGTTGGCTTAATCATAAAAGAGCTTAATGATTAAGACTATTTTTAAACAATTCAGTCCGCGCCGAAGGCGACTGACTCTGATGAAGAAATACCTTTCCTTTCATACACCGTATGTGACGTAAACGAAGTTGCGGCCTCAGCTAGTTGTAAATAAAAGTCTTTAATTAAAATTAAAAGTAACATTTGAATAATTTTGTACATTCAATGTAATAGTTTTTCCTGGCATATTTACGGTATGCGTTTGTATTTGTGATTTAGGTAGCGTGTTTTAAGTTTTTATTAATCATTCTACATGAAGCATTAGGCATGGGTAACGAGACCTATACTGCCTAATCATAACTTCATTTTATAATATTTTTTCACTCATAATACTATCTGATTTTTAATGTTTCTTAATTTATATAGAACACAGAAAGTACAAATTAAATGTAACAAAAAAAAACAAGTTATTTAATAGCGTTTTATTATGTTTGGTTCATAGAGTAGCACCACAGATTACTAAATAGTTACTACGTAACAGATACATCACTCCCATACAAAAGCGACAATACCTACGCTATATTAGCCTACAAAATTTTAATAATACTACCTGCTGCTCAGAACGAGAAGAATTGTACCTTAAACACGCGCTCATAGCGTCGAGACTGTGTTGACCGCTGTGCGAGTGACGTCATCGTAAGAATGCGCTTGGGTTGAACCTATAATGATTGTTGTAATAAAACAAATGTTACGAATCAACCATGTTTTAATACGCTTTTATTAGGTTGACGTGTATGTAACTAACAATGTAATGGAATGTAAGGAAAAAAATTATGAATGGTTTAAAAAAACCCTAGAAAAACACGCTTTTATAAATGCACGTAAAAACCAAAAATAAATTATGAATCACAGTAGGTAGGTATACCTATATATTTATATTGTTTATCTTATGCCTACCCATAACTAAAATATCAAAGACATCAAATTTATCTGACATTACCTTTAGCGTAAGTACCGGCTATTCACCTATCTCACCCGGCCATCCTACCTTACTATGTTACACACACATACATATGGTCACGCGTTGATCTCCGAAGGGGAAGGCAGAGGCATATTAGATGCCCACATTTAATTTTTTTATAGTTTGTACCAAGTACAGGTTATGACCCTCTGCTGTTTAAATTATTCAAACCGCCTAAAAAGGCCTTAAACTTGGCTGACTGCTATTTTATTGGCAACCGGGACCAACGGCTTAACGTGCCTTCCGAATCACGGAAACGCTCAAATAAAGTTCACAAAGTGGTCACATGAATGGTCACCCATCCAAGAACTGGCCATAGTAAAAGTTGCTTACTACAGTGATCGATTACAGAACACTGAGTACGCGGGGCCACGAGCGCTTCGACTACCTATTACAACTACACTACTATTTACCTACAAATTCATTGAATTGCCTATAAAAAACAACAATTTTATAATACCTGACTCAAATAACTCCTTAATTTACGATTTACATACTTATCACCTACCTACTTATGTTCAAACAAATAAATGGTGAAAACATTCAAATTGATAAGATTTAAAATATTACTCAGCTTTCTTCGTCTCTGGCCATTTAAAAAACGACAAATTTTCTTTTTTTTTTGTACTGTTAAACCACTGACCTGTAATAATAATCGCTGGACTGGCTATTCCATACAAAATGACAGCTACTTTTTTGGGCCGATTCAAAGCGCCTCTGCCGAGTGCACTGAGAACTAAATTAGTTTGCAAATGGCCGTTGTTTGTTTATTTCAGAAGGAGTTTATGTGTGAAATTTCGAATATTTTTAAGTTATTACTGTGATTGGTATAAATTTGAAGTGTTTTGATGTATAAATTTAGTTCATAGTGTAATTAAGTAGATATTTAGCATGAGATCGTGTGTATATTGTAAAACAAGATACGGTATGGGCTGTGGCGTCTCTTTTCACAAGTAAGTAAATCTAAGAATCTAATTCTTAAACAATTATTATAAAACCATAATTTAGGTTTTTTTTTACTATCATAAGCGAATACCCTTCGAGTTTCGGGGATTTAACGAATATTTTTATAACCTATAATGATTAATAAGGATGTCAAAATGTATATCGATAATTTTCTGTCCAATGCCAAAATTCGTAGTTTAAAAAACAAGAGGCATGATAAAAGTTCTTTAATTATTTAATGAACTAAAATTATTAATAAACACTTAAAATTGTAGTTGATAATCGAAACAGTAACTAACTAGCGTGTGAAATATAACTTTCTAGCACTAACATTGAATTATAACATTTAGTGAGACTATTTTTTGTTAATAATTAAATTATTTACTCTTGTTCATAATATTTAAATGTTCCTTTTATTACAGGTTTCCCTCCGATTACAGTTTAAAACTGTGGCTAAAAACAATGAAGCTTGTCAATTGGACTCCGAAAACATCAGATTATCTTTGTTCAAAACATTTTACTGATGACTGTTTATTAAAACATGGGTCACGGACTGCTTTAAAAAAGTGCAGTATACCTACAATATTTCTTGGTAGGTGTAAATTAGTTAGTGAATACTTCTTTGGTATTTAAGAAATATAATTGAATATAAATAACCAACACTCAATATTTTTCAGAAACTGATTCATCGTTGGTCACTGCAGAAACTGATTCATCTACATATGATGACCCATGCTCCCGTGATAGTCCAATCAACTTACCTAAATCTAATTCACCTGTAGTACATATGCAAGTCCAGTTACCAACTGATGATTCTCAGCATAGCCAAATGAATCCAGAGGAAGCAGGTTTTTTTTTTATAATACCACAAAATTTCCAAACAAGTATACAGCCCGCCTGATAGTAAACAGTTACCATGACCATAGTCATTTGTAACAAGAGTCAACACTAGGTAGTAGTTTCCAAGTTGAATGGCCTATTCATGCCAAGTCAACAATGCTCTACGACTATTGGGTTATTTGAAGTATTCTTTCTCTATAGCAGTGATGCTTTCTGCTGCACTAAGGCCCACTTGCACAGATCTGATTTAATGTGTTTAACCTAGAGTTAACTGCTAACCCCAAGTTCAATCAATAATTTGTCTTGCATCAACAAGGCGCCAAAAACGAATTATTACACTGATCGTTCTGAATAACACACAAACATAAATCAAATTAAGGTACAGTCAAGGGCAAAAATATGGATACACGTACAGTTCACATAATTTGGTATTCATCTACACAGGCAATAATTTGAAAAAGGTCATCTCGTTTTGTGTAAAATTTTAGTTTTTTTAAGCAGTACATGCTTAGTTAATCAATTTGGTTTCGGTACAGCATTCAGATTTCTGGTGTGCATTCAGTTAATTGGTGGAGTTACCTAGTGTGCAGAAAAATATATAGATGTACATTTAAAAATATCCCAATTTAAATTTGTATCGAAAACGCTCCAAACTGTCATGGTGCCTCGTGTGACGTCACTTGTTGCCAAATAAAACAAAATGTGTATTATTTTTTTATGAGTCCTTTCAATGATTTGTTTTGTGATTTAGATTTTTAAAAAGTTTTAGTACTAAAAAGAAACGTTTAGGGGTGAACTTTCACTGTTGAAATCTGTTGTATTTTATGAAAACGTGTAAGAATCTAAGCAATTACACAAGATGACACGACTTGTGACATAAGATGTCAAGACTCAAGACTGCCTGAGTGCGTCAAACGTCAAAGTAGCAAACTGTTACGTCACACTTTCTGATAGAGGTATTTGATGTGACGTGACGTTATGCCTATTTATTCCAAACTTATTTTCTAAAAATAATAGTACCTAATCCTTAATTTGTGTACCAATTTATATTACTTTTTGTTATTTATATATTGGACATAGTCGTTAGAAACACACATCAATCAGATTTATTCTTAGTGGACACAAGCCTATTTTAAGAGAATCTACTTTGTTTTTCAATCTTTTTAAAATATGTGATATATTTATACAGATAATTTCCTTTTAAAAATTATACAGATGTGCATTTAAAAATATACCGTAATAAATGTGTGATTTCTTATTTTTTTTAAATACCTACCCTCCTCTGTACTTACCTACTGCAAACAAACAAAACTACAATAAATCCTAATCCTAATTAACCTGTCACTTAACAAAATTCCTCTCTGGGCACGGCTGCTTCGGGAAGTAAATGGGAAATAGTTGCCATTGAGGCGGAATAGCAAGTTGGCATTGGCTGCTTCGGGGAGCACGCTCGCACGGCTCACGTTAAGCGAGGCGTCCACCAGGCGGACCGGGCCGCAGCGCAGAGCAAAAATTCGCGTGCCGTACGTTTCATATGAAATTGTGTAGCATCTGCCTTTACTAGAGGCGGGCCGCAACGAAACGCAGTTTCATTAAAAACGTATGGCATGCGGATTTTTGCGTTGCGGCCCGGCCCGGCCCATCCGCCTATTGGACGCCTAGCTTTAAGTTCTAACTTGACCCAATTATGATTAAAGACAACCAATGACTGTGTGGGCTGTGTCCGGTGTCATTTTTCAGCCGATTTACAATAGTAACACTACTTTGGCAACATACCTGCGACCACTGTTTAAGCAAACACTTTTTTTTTATATTAAGCTCGCCAAACTGAATTCGCGAGCCTGATGGTTAGCCTACTTAGGTACTTTAAAGTAGTCATTCATATTATGTAAACATCATTGGTACAAAAATAAAATTAACATTGTAGTCGATATCTGGTAAAGTTTTTATCGACACCAAGACAGGTGTTGTACATCACTAGTATTAGTTCCAAGTGCATTCGCTAGCTGCCGTCAGCGCCAAATGGCGATTTTCAATTAGGCACACTTTTATGAAACCGATCACCAGTCCAGATACTATTACAGGTCAGTGTGTTAAACCCATCCACTGCACAATAATTACGTGGTTTCGGTATTTCAAAGCGTAAGCTCGGGAAACGTGCGGTAAGGTGCGATGCGAGCGCTCAGTCGGGTGTTCGGCAGCCCTCTGCCATTTGCATCCCCAGGGATATGCCGAGCGGTAAGTACATAGCGCGCGGTTTTGAGCGAGTGACGGAGGCCTGGTAACACGATCTTCATGGTACCGTCTCTACGGTCTAGTATGGCCATATTGTTTTAGAAGAAGAAAAAGAACTTTATGCACTAGAGCATAAAATGTTGTTTTAGTCCGCATACACCCAGCATAAACAAGAACTTTACGAGCATAAGAAGTGAAAATAAAATTTATGGGGGTACGGACCTCTCCGTGCGTGAGTTCAACTTACGCTTGGCCGGTTTATTTTCAATTTGTGGCGCTAGTAACCTCAATGTTAATACTTATGTTAAATTGCCAGAACTATTCAATATAATTAATGTTTGTTACACAAAGTTTCAGACATTTTAATTGGAAACTGTACCACCTTATCGATCTCAATCAAACTACCACATTCACTTATTCATATCAAACTCAACACATTCCCTACATTCATATAAGTATAAAGCCGGGTTAAATCAAAGGTGCCTATTCCACAGCGTCCCTTTTGTTGCGTATTCAAACGTCGACCCTTATTGAATGTTCATAATGAGCGTTAGCATTATAAAATATAGTTTTTTACAAAAAAAACATTCTGTAACATAATTCAATTTCTGTAGGGATAAAAAATTGTCAACGTAGAAATTCGACAATAAAGAACAAGTGACGCATTTCAGCTGCTCCGATTTTCAATATCGTTTGGCAGGTAAACGAGGGTGTTATTCATATGTGTAAAGAGGGATTTCTTATGCTTGCTGATGCTAATCCATTATACTGCGTAGACATTCTTTGTCTTTGTATTTTTGTGTTAATAATTTGCAGTGCGATAGCAATTTGAAAACTAGTCTTATTATTCCTCACTACATCAATTATATTTTAACTAAATGCGGTGCTATGAAAATATTTTTAAAGAAAACACATACCTACCAATGTTCCAAGACAACACATTGTAATCAAAATTAAAAAATAGTATCTTTTTCATTAATTCGAAAATGCATAAATTTATGAACGTTGTTATCAATACACTTTCATTTGCTATTTTATACAATTAAGAGTTCTAACATTTAATAAAATTTTAGAAAAAATGGGATCAAAGAAACGCAACATAAAACAAATTTAATTAAATACTTTAATTATATCTTGACTTTTCTATATATCTGCATTGAATAGGCTCCGAAACTACTAACCCGTTTTGAAAAATTATTTCACTGTTGGAAATTCCACTCTCCCCGGGTGACATTGGCCATATTTTATTCCCGTATTCCCACGGGAGTAGGAGCTACGTGGGTAAAACCGCGTGACGTTCGCTTATATAAATTTACAAATTTAATGACTAAATTTACTTGAGATAATTGTACATGTATTCTTCACTGAATTTAGCAAAAGTAGATGTTACCTGTACAGAATGTTACGAAAAAACATAGTTAAAGTTATATAACCCGTAGTCGTCCGTAGCACTCGTAGTTTTATAAACTTCTCTGCATCGTAGCCCGTAGACATTCGTAGCAATTTCAAGTCAATTTTTATAGTTGAATAAAATAAAACAAAGTATCGCAATAATTTTATTTGTTTACAATTTATAAATGGTTTATAGTAGATAAATAAATAAATAAATATTTGTGAACAATCTCACACAACATCATCTAGCCCACATTAAGCTAATATAAGCTTGTGCTATAGGATCTAGTTGACTGATAGACATACTTATTTATTTGTAAATACTTATATACGAGTACAATACATAGAAAAAACCAAAACTTCGAAACAAATATTTGTGGATCACACAAATATTTGGACCGACCCAGGGACTAACCCAGGACCTCCAGCGCGGCAGGCGGTTATACTACCGACTGCACCACAGAGGCAGTCAGAGAAGGAGTAGATAATGCAACTAATCTATATTACTAATCATAATATAATAGAGAAAAGCCTAGGCCAAAGTTCCGATAGACCATTTTATTTTTATCGTCATAATAGTGAACTTTTGAATTTGTCTGTAGAACTTAGGAGAGATTATTTTTAATGCGAAGAAAATAAATAAAATCTATGAAAATAAATACATTTCTACCCCGTACAAACGCGATAGGTGGGATCGAGCATAACCACGTAAGTCAAATTCACGTAAGCCAGGGTACTACTGCAGTCGCCCAACGTGTCGTGTCTTCGCCCAAGACAAGAAAAAAAAAGCCAGGGTACTATTTTGCGTACCCATAAATACAAAGTAATTAAATTAAACCGATACAATAGTCTTACAGTAAACAATACTTTACTTAAAAAACATAATTCATACAGTAATATATTAAAAGTCTATTGAAATTATTTCAGTCCAATCGGTCGTTGGCCAAGCTAGTTCGCGTAAAACGGGTAGCGTATTTCGGGGTATTTGTGTTCTGCACTTTATTTATTTAGGTACATTATAGATACCCGTAAATAATAAGTTTTTAATGATCATTATTAATTGTATGACTTCTAATTATTTTTTGCATTCTTAGTAACAGTAGGTAGAGTAGGTACAGCGTAAAAAAATATAATTATAGTGTAAAGTATTTCTGACATAAACTACAAACTAAAGTCAAGAGTACATAATGCAAAGAAAATGTTTTAATCTGTCTGACTTAAATCAGGGGCGGTATTTATTACAGTCTCTCGAGCAGACGGAAGTAAGCTCTTCGACGGCTCGGAGTACCTAGTTTTAAACGGCACATTTCGTGCTACTGAAATTTATGGCTCAACTGGGACGAAAAATACAGTACATCTAAGTTCAATTCAGAGATATACCTAGTGTAAGAAAATATTGACATTCCTCGATTTATGGTCTACATATTTCATTTTTATTAACACAGATGTATGTATTACTTTGGCTGCCTCGGTGGCGTAGTGGTAAGTATATGCGACTGCCGTAGGCTGAGGACTTAGATTCAAATACCAGGTCGGAACAATATTTGTATTTTTTTATGGAACGTGTGCGTTTCCTATGTCGAAGACGCCGATGGTAAGATGGTATTTAAAAATTAATTTGGGCTAGACAGCGTTGTATGCCAATGTTTGAAATTTACTATCTGACTAAGCAATATTTTGTCTTTCTACATACATACATACATATAATCACGCTTGTTTCCCATCGGGGTAAGCAGAGACTATGGCTTTCCACTTGCTACGATCCTGACATACAACTTTCGCTTCTTCTACTTTCATAACTGTTTTCATACACGCTCGCCGGTTAAGGGTACTCTTGACCTTGCCTTTTTCCAGAACGTCTCTGATTTGATCGGCATGCGTACGCCGAGGTTTACCCCTACCAGTTTGCCCATTCATTCTCGCCTCATAAATCTGCTTTGTCAGTCTATTCTCATCCATTCTCTCCACGTGTCCAAACCATCTAAGCATCCCTTTTTCGATCTTAGTCACTACATCTTCTGTTATACCACATTTTTCCCTTATCACGCTATTTCTTTTTTTGTCCATTAAAGTCACTCCAGCTATACTTCGCAGACTTCTCATTTCCACTGCATTAATTTTGCTTTCATGCTTCTTCTGCCATACCTAACCATACATAAGTGTAGGGATGAGCACTCCCCTATGTACAGCCAACCTGGCCTTCTCAGACACATTTTGACTGCTCATAAAGGTGTAAGTGTGTTGTCTTTCTAAAATCATAATAAATTGAGCGAACAGTGTTTCTTTTATTTACGTTTACAACTGCAATTAACTGGTTCACTCACAAACGCTTGATGTTAAGTAGCGTCACATGTGATTGATTAAATGCCTCTCCAGACATTTTGCTATTGGAGCCCAAGTAATCAAAATAAGGTACTTATATAAACCATGTTTATCGTCAATATATCGTATTGTGTGTGGTTGGAGTACTTGTACAACTTTTATAAATTTTAATTTTGATTCCTGTGTTTATGTGTTTTTCTGTTTCTTCGGCGATTACTATGTCCCTTATGAACTGATTACAAAGGGAAACCAGGATCCGATGATTCTATCCGAGGGAAATCAAGGAATATCTTAAAAAATTGTAGAGGCAACTAAAACAATTACATTTAAATTAAGTACTGGTCTGGCCGGTCTAGAGCTATCTGATGACATAATTGAAAGACAGCCGATGGAACTCACAACAATTTACAGCTGTTACGTTGCCTTTTGGGTTGTTTAATTTAACAACTAGATGCCAGATGGATTGTTAGGTCAACCCTCCACTTAAAATCTATCTTGCGTTTTTTCCAAAAATTATCTGTGGTTTATATTTCATTTCTTGCTTCCGGAATTACTAGACAAGTTACTATTCTAGATCTTACTCAGCTATGTTAAAGTTTAATCTAATCAGAAATAAGCACAATTCGTAAGTTCTCTTTCAATAATCATGTGCAAAAAGCTCACAAAACAACGATTACATTTCCTTACAATGCTTACTATCTTTGCTATTAAGTTTGCCCGCTATATATCAACACACTAGATAAGATACTATTCTAGATCTTACTCAGCTATGTTGAAGTTTAATCTAATTAGAAATAATTAGAAATAAGCACAATTTGTAAGTTCTCTTTCAATAATCATGTGCAAAAAGCTCACAAAACAACTATTACATTTCCTTACAATGCTTACTATCTTTGCTATTAAGTTTGCCCGCTATATATCAACACACTAGACAAGTTACTATTCTAGATCTTACTCAGCTATGTTGAAGTTTAATCTAATAAGAAATAAGCACAATTCGTAAGTTCTCTTTCAATAATCATGTGCAAAAAGCTCACAAAACAACGATTACATTTCCTTACAATGATTACTATCTTTGCTATTAAGTTTGCCCGCTATATATCAACACACTAGACAAATTACTATTCTAGATCTTACTCAGCTATGTTGAAGTTTAATCTAATTAGAAATAAGCACAATTCGTAAGTTCTCTTTCAATAATCATGTGCAAAAAGCTCACAAAACAACGATAACATTTCCTTACAATGCTTACTATCTTTGCTACTAAGTTTGCCCGCTATATATCAAGCAACACGCGAAAAGCCCACTAAAATATTTAGACGACTATTTTCTAGAATATTACCAGAATAATACAGGGAAAAGTATTACAGCGCAAAATGGAAGTATGCTCACAAAGAGATCTAATATTTCATGCATCACGTAAACAATGATATATGCACTCTACTGCACATAATATGGCTTATTTTTGTTCAAATAAATTTTGTCGGTATGTAAGTGCGGGTCTGTAGTCTATAATTTAAAATGAATAATCAAGCATTAGAACTTTAATCAATCCATAAATGTAAAAAAAAAACTAATAAGACTCGTAATGTTACCAGACGTCTCAACGTACGCAAAATAATAATATGTTATTATGCTTTATGGGTGTTTATGACTCCGGGTTTAGATAAAGCCAATTTCATGTTACAAAGTAGTTCTTGCCATTTCAAAGTCTTAAATAGTTTTAAGGACAATCCTTATGTCATAGACAGTTATAATAATGTAAGCATCGATTAAGTACACAATTGTAGGAAACTTCATTAAGAAGATAATATTCAACGCAAGTGAAATTTTTATGATGCCTAATTTCCATAATGGTCGAACACTTAAGTATTATAATTCTCTCAAGCTATTTATTTTTCAACAAATGATTCAGGACAATAATAAACCTTGTAAATTTTGATTTTAATAATCCTAAGGTTAAAGCCACACTATAAGTGCCCAGCTAGTTGCTAAGACTCAAGAGACTCGCTTAGTGTGGTGATTCTAGCGATCAGACCCATTAGTACTATCACAGCGGCCACAATGCATGTGACGTACCGTCATGCGTCAGTCCCGTGAGTCACTTGACTCTTAGCACTAAGCGAGGCACCTGTAGTGTCGCTACAGCCTAATAACATGTTTCTGTTTCGCTTTGCTGTCGTTATAATTTTTAACAAGGAAAATAGATTGCCCCCTTGGGTTACGCTTCTGAAGACGTTACCATTAAGGAAAGACACAGTGTGGTTTTAGCCAGTTAGTAAGAGTACGGCATCAAATTCATAAGAACATCCACACGTAAATAAAACCGGCCAAGTGCGAGTTGGACTCGCCCATGAAGGGTTTCGTAGCAGCAAGTTTTTTTTTTTTTTTTTTTTTATTTATTATTAACATATAATACAGACTCACAATCTATAAATAGCAAGCCAAAAACCACTGAGGCTGGTCCGGCCTGCCACATCCCACTTTGCATTTTTGTTTTTCAATAAACAGTAATTTACATAATAACCGCTTCACTATAATACCAATCACAACACAAAGCATCCTTCACAATCACAAATAACAACATGAAGAACTTTTTTAACATTGCAGTACAAAATACATGTTTACATTTAAGCAATGACATGGCGGCAGCGCGTCGCCGCCTTGAACATTTTTTTTTCTAAGTACCCACATTACTAATATCTCATCTATATAGTCACTCATTGTAAAGTATCACAACCTATTCATTTACAGGTTGTTTAAAAAATGTGACATTAATTTTACCTTAACATTACTTTGGGTAATACTTCTTTTAAAAGATGAGTCTAATTTATTAAGTAGCCGTGGAACAAGATACTTGTTGGTTCTCTCACCGTAGTTATTCACTGCCCCAAAAGTTACCAATATATTATTAGTTTTTTGCCGCGTTTGTATTTTGTGTGTTCGTTCAATCTGTATATCTTTGTTGAAAAATTGTTCTTTTATGATACTATAGGCAACCTTGGAATGTATCGGAAGTACTTTACAGTGCTTGAACAATTTGATGTGATCATCTTTTTATTGCTCTCGTATACCGGGTGGGACAATCATTTTTAAAATCCTTATTTACAGCTGTATATATGTATGTATATAAGTAACATAATATAAAAGGATTTTTCTCAACGAAAATTGCGGTTTATGACGTATTAAAAAAAACTACCAGCTCTATCTAGTTCAAACCAATTTTCGTTGATAGTTTTTATAGCAATGTACATCATTTATTCTTTTTAGGTTTATCATTCTCTTAGTTTAGAAGTTAGAGGGGGGGGGGGGACACATTTTTTCACTTTGGAAGTGTCTCTTGCGCAAACTATTCACTTTAGAAAAAAATGATTTTAGAAACCTCAATAACATTTTTGAAGACCTATCTATACACGTATGGGTTAGATGAAAAAAACATTTTGAGTTTCAGTTCTGAGTATGGGGACCCCCAAAATTTACTGCTTTTCGGACGGACAGACAGACAGACAGACGTGACGAATCTATAAGGGTTCTGTTTTTGCCATTTGGCTACGAAACCCTAAAAAGGAAATAGACGGTGTCTTGTTAGAAAGGAAATATATTACGTGGGATAATGTTTGGGAAAGTACGCTACATAGTCTTATTAAATTTACCAGACCGGTTTCTACTTACGACATTCTCAAAGGTTGAGATGACTAAGATACCAGTATACTCTTTACACAAATTACAAATTGTAACATTCGCAGGAAGCGAGGCAATGTCGTCAGGAAATAGTTCACGTTACTACCATAAGTATCTACATCTGAGGTTAATCTAGTTACATCATTTTAATATCTACATATTTTATATTCAATTTCACGCCCATAATCCGAATCGTTTACACACACAAATATAAGCTATTTTCCACTTAGGAGAGCAGTCAAAGCGAATATGAGTTACACATCAGATTTTAGAATATAAATTGCACAAGTTTAGAGTGATGTTATCACAAATTAAGACTGTCACCTCGCTAAAAGTAAGGAATAGTCTGCAAAATTTTGACTTCGAGATTAGAGAAGAGTCACGGAAATATGAATTGTTAATGTGTTTCGCGGACTAAATTTATATTCCTTGGGAAGAATGTTGGAAAGTATTTTATTTCTGTGTTAAACCCTCTTTACTTGTGTTGAAATCTCTTAAATCATTCACCTTTTATTTATCTAAATATTGTATAACTCAAAGGTGACTGACTGACTTGCATAGTGATCTATCAACGCACAGCCCAAACCTCTGGACGGATCGGGCTGAAATTTGGCATGCAGGTAGATGTTATGACGAAGGCATCCACTAAGAAAGGATTTTGATAAATTCTACCCCCAAGGGGATAAAATACGGGAAGCGGGCACGGGAACAAATTTTACGCGAGCAAAGCTGCGGGCATCAGCTAGTTATAGTTATATTACATCAATAACTTTAATATACTACAACAATTTTATTAAAGAATCACTTCTGAAAGGGGGTTCTTTGAAAGTAAACCTAAAGACTTCACTTCAGATTGACTACAGAGGCTTTATTTTATACCCATTAAAGAATTACTTAATGAAATAATGATGAGAACATTTTCAAATATAATTTTATAGTCGGTTGATACATAATTAATTTATCAACGATTAAATGTTTAAATAATTAAAGAAGTGGAACTGAGTTAATTTTTATTTTTTATTTTTTTTAAATATGGAAAAAAATTGGTTTCGAGCAGGATTCGAACCTGCGTCTTCGGCGATCCGTGCCGACGCGTTATCCACCCGCCACCAAAACCTACTCGGAACCAACCAAATTTTCCACCTTATCATAAGTAGTGGGTGGCGGGTGGATAACGCGTCGGCACGGATCGCCGAAGACGCAGGTTCGAATCCTGCTCGAAACCAATTCTTTTTCCATATTTAAAATGTATGATCAGTTAGCATACTAATTGCTTTTCAAAAATGAAACTGAGTTTTATATATTAAATCTTGAAGATTGAAGAAACTGTAAAATTTATATTTACCGAGTAATCGTTCACAAACAGTTTAGACTACCTCTGTGGCGAAGTCGGTAGTGATACCGCCTGTGGCACTGGAGGTCCTGGGTTCGATTCCTGGATTGGTCTAAATATTTGTGTGATTCACAATGTTTGTTTCTGAGTTTGGGTGTTATCTATGTATATTATAATTATATGTATTTAGAAATGTAGAAATGTAGGTAGGGGTGTAGTGGGGCCCTACCAACACCATCGGGCCCAAGTCAACCTCACGTGCAAGCTCGTGCACCTGCTGAACAACGGACGAGGCTCTGACGGCGGCGGTCCATTTCAACACGGCGATGGGCTCACCACCTGTCACGTGGGACCGAATTGTACACGGTGAAATGTGGGCCGGTATAGGCCTCTGCCTACCCCTTCGGGGATAAAGGCGTGAGTATATGTATGTATGTATTTAGAAATATATAAGTATGTCTATCAGTTGTCTAGATCCCATAACACAAGCTTACATTAGCTTACTTTGGGCTAGATGATGTTGTGTGTGAATGTCTACAAATAGTAGCAAAAATGTTATCAATTATTTTAAATAACTACTTACCTGATATCATCTTAAAGGAGTTAGATCAATCTTTTTTATCTCTTTAATCTTATAAAACCTTAAAAAAAAAGAATGAACAGAAATAATTTTATTAAATTTGAGCTCATGTTTTTGTATCACCTATCTGGGAATCTTTTTTGCTATCCGTGTTATAATTTAGACCTTATAACACAATGATGTTCAGTGTTACTCACCAACTTGCTCAGAGGGAGGTTGCAGAGAACTCTTTCCCAGGGCGCCTTTCTTCAGAGATTCCAGTGTGCGTGCAAGGGTAGGCTAGGGCTCCCACGAAAACAGCCAGGTAGGGTGGACACACATATATTTATATAGTACACAGTACACTACAGAGACAATGAGATTACATAGATACAGAAAGCACAGACATACATAAGATTATTACGGGTTTAGGTACTAATAGTACAGCACTACACTAAATCAGCGTGAGGAAGTGACTTAGGCGGCTAGATTACACGTATAAGTGGGTGACAAGTACTGGCCTTTGAGTCGAGCTGAAAACGACCCCGTACGCTCTCAAGTCCAGGTGAAGTTGGCAGGCTTCTCTCGTAATACCTCGCTCGTGTGGTCCACGTGTTTCGGGTGTGGTTTAGACTAGTGGCTGACCAACTTTTCCCCGTACTAAAAACCCTTTCATGAAAGAAACGAACAAATTAAGATACTGACTGCGCGACAGACGAAAATCGACCCGCTTTGCAAATAGTTAATTGAAACTTACCAGAATCTGGGTATTGGTTATCACAGAGTTTATTTCTTTCTGAGGAGAATAGGTGAAACCCAGGCTAATCTCTTTAATAAGTCCTCAGGTTCCAACTTATAACCTCTAAAGAAAAATTTAGGTGTGCTACTCAGAGTTATTTCACAATTCACTGCTGCTTAGAGGATGGCAAAAGAGACTTGGAACTTCATAGTAGGGCTATTTATACCCTCACTATCGAATACTCCAGTAAATCCTTTCATAAAACCCGTTTGCTATGCAATTCCTGCGTCAATCCACAAGAAACCCATAGACTAACGTCCGCTTCCTTGAGAGAGCCGTTGCCACAGCAAAAAAAAACAATGAATCGATCATGGCGCTCTCACACGCTCAAATATTATTGTCAAGCCCGAGACCAGATTTTGCTACTCATCTATACTTATAATAAAACTGTTGAGGGTCGAGAGTCTGTACATGGAAGATATTTTGAAAATTTCAATTGTAGGGCGTTCCATAATCGATTCTGAAGCCGAATATGTAATTTAAAATTTTCATGTCTGTCTGCCTGTCTGTCTGTCTGTCTGTATGTCTGTCTGTATCCCGAATAAGTATCACGCCGAAACTACTGAACCGATTTAAATGATACTTAGTACATTCCGAGCATATAGTCCGAGGAAGGTTCTTGGATACTTTTGATCCCGAAATTTTGCGCGGTTCCTGCGGTTCTCACCGCGTGGTCCGATTCCAAATATATTCTTAGTGTCAGAAAGGGAATGCTTTTGAGGGGGATGAATTGAGAGTTTCGTAGTTCAGAAATTAGAGACATCTCAACTTTCGCTAAACCTAGAATTCAAAGGTTTCTTTGAATGTGAGGGTAAATCTAAACTGGCGTGTTGGCTTAATCATAAAAGAGCTTTATGATTAAGGCTATTGTAAAACAATTCAGTCCGCGCCGAAAGCGTGGACTGAATGGTTTTATAATAGACTGAATCTTTAAGCTCTTTTATGATTAAGCAAACAGGGCAGTTTTACACGCTGATAGGAATCTGATTAAGAAATACCTCTCCTTTCATGGACCTTATGTGACGTAAACGAAGTTGCGAGGGTCAGCTAGTAGAAAATAAATGTTACAACCTAACATCGGCAAACATCTGCGTTCCCAGTTACCATGGAAAATGATTCCCGGAACGAATAGTGTTATTCTAGACTATAATCTATCCCGATAAACTTCATAATCTCTCATAATTATAATATTAGTACGATATTTGTTAGATTTTTAGTTTCTTTATTGTAAAGTGATTTTGCCGAATGAGAAGTTTCAATATAAATTTAGTAAGTACCGACAACAACAATGTAGCAGTAGCCAAGCATGACGGGTTGCAACATATTAAATAACTAACAAATAATTAGGTATATATACCTTCAATATTCTAAATATCTTTAATGAGTTCTGCTCGTTTCTAGCGTAGCATAATTTCGGTAAACATTAATCCTCTTTTGAATATACTTGCGTATGAATCGGTAGCTTAATTGAACATTTTGTAGGTTTCCATAGAACAAGATTGCCGATTATGTTGTTCAATTAGAAGTTCTTGTGGGGCTAATCATGTGTGGTTCTCGTTATCAGACATTTACTGTTAAATGTATGAGTTAACCCCAGTCTATCACATACGTTAATTAGATAATTTCATCCCAAATCAAACACTCTCATTAACCAAAACGGCGATAAAAAGAAAATAAATTGGTAATTGTTTTCCCAACTTGTTACATCGTGATAACTCAAGTCATTTATTTTAATTAGAAAGGAGATAGAGTAACTTTTATTATACGGCGGGATTGTTTCCTGTTTGTCATTGTCTTTACGTCAACTACTCAAAATTCAGGAAGCCTATTGTTATTGTAGAGGTTTCTATTCAAGATTCGCTAGACAGTAGATCCCGGTGATGTCAGATGGAATATTAACAAGGGACGAGACGTCGGCCGATGTCTCTTGACAATCCTTTAGGCCTCAACCTAGATGTCAGCGGTGAGTACGGCGACAGCGATTGCAGCGAAAGCACGTCGCCAGAGTACAAGAGAGTAAGGCGGCACAGCTCTCGCACAGAAGCAAACAGCGCTCGATGCGTCTGTTATCGTTTGTTCGAAGTTGCCTACTCTCTTGTACAGGCAGCTGCAGAGAAAAGTAAGCGCCTATAAGGATTGAATTTTCTGAGAAAATCTTAAACGTATTTTAATAAGATTTTGTATAGATATAGAAATACCAAATCTAATTACCATAGCACATTATATAAAAATATATGAAAGAGATTTTGAAAAAACTCAATTCTTATAGGGCGGCCCTGTATCCTTTTCTCTGCAGCTGACTGCTCTGGCGTCGCGCTCTTGCTGCAATCGCCGTCACCCCACTCGCCGCTAAAATTCAGTTTGAGACGCGTACAGAGTGTCACTGAAGTAAGCGGACTACGAGAATGACCGACGATATCAATACTGATCTTATGAGGTCTGAAACTGATAATGTCTTGCATCAACTGTTCGGTCGAATTTATCGCAAAGGTATTTACATGCTTGTAGGGCTTAGAGTATACTCGTATTAGTGGGTAAAATACTCTAAGTTTTAGGGATATATAATTAGTCGCTTGAGAAATTAATCTCCGATAGACACAATAAAATGATCATAACAAGAGCTATAGTTAGTAATATTCCAACGTCTGAAATTTATAAAATTTTTAAAATTTCACTCTACGTTGACAGTGACGTCTTGAGACTCGGCGTCCAACTATCTCATATAAGCTCATGAATTTGTAACATCCGTCTTATCTCCATGGGACCTGGAAGCGAGAGCCCTTTGGGTCACTGTTCAGATGGCGCAAGGAGGCGCTAGAGCGGGGCCAAAGGCCTGCGTCTCGAGAAATCGAGGCCCAGCGGACCCTGCTCCACCAGGAAACCATGGAGACATGGCAGGTGCGACTTGAGCAACCAAAGGGGGGATTCGCCACAATCGCGGCCGTCAGACCGGTCATGGACGAGTGGCTGGAGAGAAGACACGGTGCTCTCTCCTACCGGTTGACACAGATGCTTGCCGGGCACGGTAGCTTCGGTAGGTATCTGTGGCGAAAACACCGGGAAACCACGGCCGAGTGTCAGCACTGCGAGGACCGCAGCGATGACACGGCGCTCCACACGCTGGTGGAGTGCACGGCGTGGGCACAACAGCGCCAGGTCCTCGTAGTTGGTCTGGGTCTGGGCGTGGACACTCTCTCTTGCTCGAGGCCATGGTGCGAGCCATGCTCTCCAGCGGGAGTAAGTGGGACTGCGCCGCCTCTTTCTGCGAGCAGGTCATGCTCGCGAAGGAGGCGGCGGGCCGGGTGCGGGAGAGAACTCTCCCACCCGAGTTCCGCAGTCGGCGCCCTGGGCGCCGCCGACGTGTCTTCGCCGAGGACTATCGGCCTTCATGACCGGGAGTCTGAGGACGGTGAGAGGGCCGCTCACCGTCCTTACAGAAGCAGGCCCATGACGGCAGCGTGACGTGAGCAACTCACGCACGCCCCCCCCCCCCCTTAGAAGCGGGGTCACACCCGAAACCCCCCATAGACGCGGGATTGCACCCAAACCACCCCCTGGGCGAGGCCGCATTGGCGGCCGTAGGTCTGTTGGGAGTCACGGGACATCCTTCCGGAGGGCTTACCCGGGGCTCTCAACCATAGGCTGTTAGGCGTGGCGTGAGGTTTTTTAGTCGGTAAGAGTCCGGCATAACATCCTGTGAGGATTTTCCCTCACGTTAAACAAAAAAAAAAACATCCGTCTTATTTGTTATCCAAGGCGTCTAAATATAAAAGTGAACTTCTCAACTCCAAAAGACTTTATTTTTAGAAAGACGTGTGGTTTAAGTTGAATCACGTTTGACAAATATTTGTGGATAGGATGGCAGTACATAATAGGAAGATCGACGTTTCAAAACTACGGTATTGTGATTGCACCCGATTTTATAAGTTTTGGATGAAATAAACAGAATTTTATCTTTAGATTTACGGCATTTATAGCAAAACGAATGACAAATAAATCAGTGAAATAATAGGAAAAAACAAGTGTTTATTCAGCACAGGACGTGCGGGCAGAGGCCGTACTACTCTGATACAGTGGGGAGAATCGTATCACAAACAGAAAAATAAAAAAAAAAACTACATAGAAATAAGTAAAGTATGTGGATCACTTCATCCGTGAGACACGGTTTTCTTATTATTTTGTGCGAGTGCAGTCTTTGTAGCTTAAATGAAAGTGTTATACCGTGTCAGACACATACGTCTTAATATTATGGCACAGTGTTCGTACGCACGAACACTGTGACATGGCCGTACCATAAAACTTCGCTCTCTCTATCAGCACACATGATTATGTTTGCCACCTCTTGCTACACCGGCTTACCTGGAAACCTGTAGTGGAATAGGAGGATAACTTCCATAGCAAGGTTGTGAAAGTGGTCCTTTACAACCTTGCTATGGATATCTCTCTTAATCCAAATAAAAATCTTTGGATATTGTCGTGAAACTCCAAGCCCTCAAGGTGGCTTGAAAGCGTTTCTATTTTGCTGACAAATAAAACGAATCTATATTGAAATTAATATAAGAAATAGGTTAGGTATAACTTGTAAAAATATAATGATTATGATTTGCTCTGCACTTCCAAATAGTTTTTCTGTAATAGGACTAAAGGTCAAAGCCCACTTTAACGACTGCGCTCCCACCCGGCAAAAATAATATAATTCAAATATAGGCTTTAAACATTGCTCTTTAGATATATTTTACATTGCCATCATCAATTAGCAGACAGCTCGGCGAGCTTACCGCCGTCAGACTACTCGGGAGGGGACGCCTCGCTGGCCGTGCGTTGTAGACGAGCGGTCGGCGCGGTGCCCGCGCGCTCACTGCTAGCAGTCGCCGCACCGGCACCGATCGCGAACTGTGTCTATTGCGAAAGGCGAGAGCGGTCGGCGGGTGGACAGCTTGCCGTCTGCTAGCTGTCGCCGTGTGGACTGCTGGGTGCGTGCTAGCTGTCGCCGCGTAGACTGCGAGCAGTAGTCTTCTTTTAGGGCAGTGTTGGGTAGGAGTGGTGTTGGAGCGGGGTCGTTAAAGTGGGCTATGACCTTTACTGCACGCGATCCCTCGTACGTTTAGGAACTGCCTACTAAACATTGGAATACCTCATTATACCGTAACTCTCATCATCATTTCCGTTATGTAATTATAGCTAGCATCCACTTCTAGTGAATAGGTAAGTAACCATTACTCATGAAACACGTAGATACTCAATGAACACAGCGGCGACTACAAGAACAAAATAAACTCTAGACTTCTAATGCGGGCTCTAAACCGCAGACTTTAAATTAAGACAATTAGGATCAAATAGCGCTTTGAAGTCAACCTACATTTTGTTTTGTGTGTACAGAAACCGGAGCCAGTAAGGAACATTCGCTATGTCAACTGCGCTAGTACTAGTGTATTTTGTAAATAAGTATTGTGAAAGGACATCATTCATTTTGGACCAAAAGCTGAAAGTGCCGGCCAGAAAAAGAAAATGTTATATTCGCATAGAACACACAATTTCTAGCAAAAAATACTACTACGTTAACCCTGTGCGCGCTATGGTTTTTTTGTTACATGCTTTTAAAATTCGTGAAAAATGTTATTTCGATGATGTCATTCTAATTGAAATGCGCAGTTGAATAGTCATTTATTTTAGTAATTATGTCTTTCAGCACACATATAAGCACACATACATATAATTATACCTCTTTCTCCGAAGGGTAAGGCAGAGGCATATTTTATGCCCATTTTGATTTCTCGTTCCTACATAAAGGAGCATATAAAATAAAGATAAAGAGTATTTTATTTCGACAGAGTCAAAGGCCTTCTCGTAGTCCACAAAAGCCATACACAGCGGCTGATTGTACTCGTTTGTTTTCTGTACAATCTGCCGTACAGTTTGGATGTGGTCCACGGTGCTGAAGCCTTTTCGAAATCCGGCTTGCTCCTTTGGCTGAAACTCGTCGAGCCTTCCGGCGAGGCAGTTTGTGACTACTCTAGAGAACTACTTGTAAACATGGCTCAGGAGTGAGATGGGTCTGTAATTCCTCAGCAAGGTCTTATCACCTTTCTTGAAGAACAGAGCCACCGCACTCCCGCTCCACGCTTCAGGTGTTTGTCCCTGTTGGAGGACGGAATTAAACAAACCCTTCAGCTCGTTGAGAACCGGAGCTCCCCCCCTGCCGGCCTTTTTGTCGGTGATGCATACAGGTCTCTGTAAAAGCTTTTAATTTCCTTGAGAATCTCGAACCTTGAGGTCACAGATCTGCCATCCGCTGTCTTCAGTTTCGTCGGACGGGGTCTTCCAAGCTGTTGGGCAAATACTGTGGTACCCCTGTTCTGCTCGATCGCTGCCTCGACGATGCTGGTGTTATAGCGTCTAAGGTCGCGTCGTATCAGCTTTCGGATTCTGAGATTTAGATCCCGCTGGTATGACGAAGAGTTCGAGAGTCTCGGGCGAGAGCTTAGAGCACCTGTTATTGCTTTTTCCGGACAAAACCTTCGGGACACTTGCTGTAGCGTCCTGACCACATTGTCGGCCTTATCGCGAATATTGCCAGTGGTTTCCAGCAGATCGAAATGATTTTGAAGTTTTAACTGGAACCTCTCAGCCCCTGAGGCTAACTGGAGCGCGGTAGGTCGGAGAGTAGGCTTCATCATACAGACCCTTTTAGCTCGGAAGTTCAAGTGCAGAGATGGTCGTACAAGTCGGTGATCACCACGGGTATTAAACCTGTTAACCACAGAGACATCTCTAAATATACACTTCCTGTCCGTCATGATGAAGTCTATCTCGTTCCTTGTGACCTTGTCGGGGCATCGCCAAGTTCATTTTCTGTGTGGCATCTTCTTAAAGAAAGAGTTTATCAAGAAGAGCCTCTGAGACTCAAGAAAACTGACAAGCATATGGCCCCGGTCATTTCTGCACCCCACACCAAAGGGGCCGATCTTTGTTTCGCCGCGGTCTTGTACTTCCACTTAGGCATTGAAGTCCCCCATCACAACGCTGTAGTTTGTCTTGGCAGTACCATGTAGTGCTTTTGCTATGTCCTCGTACACGGTCTCAACTGCCTCGACAGTGCTTCCTGTCCATCATGATGAAGTCTATCTCGTTCCTTGTGACCTTGTCGGGGCATTGCCAAGTCCATTTTCTGTGGGGCTTCTTCTTAAAGAAAGAGTTCATCAAGAAGAGCCCCTGAGACTCAAGAAAACTGACAAGCATATGGCCCCGGTCATTTCTGCGCCCCACACCAAAGGGGCCGATCTTCGTTTCGCCGCGGTCTTGTACTCCCACTTTGGCATTAAAGTCCCCCATCACAACGCTGTAGCCGCCAAGACTCACTCTTGGCGGTACCATGTAGTGCTTTTGCTATGTCCTCGTACACGATCTCAACTGCCTCGACAGTGCTTTTCGAGGTCGGGGCGTACACTTGTATCACCTTCAGGGTGTACCTGTTGTTGAGTCTCAGTATTAAGTACGCTACCCGAGGCGAAACACTACTGATCTCCATAACGCTGCTAACGAGGTCCTTTTTCACCTTAAAGCCGATCACGCCCTCGGAAGAATGTCTTCCGTCACCTTCTCGAAAGTAAAACAGGTCGCCTGATGCAAGGGTTAGCGTGTCCTCCCCCTTTCTTTGGACCTCGCACAATACTGGATGTGCCAGTTAATACGACCTAGTTCTACCTCGAGTTCGGTGAGCCGCTCGTCCAGGCGCAGAGTAGTTCCATTAAACGTAGCCAGGGTCAGTTTTGTATGGCAGCCTCCCGTAACCCGGATTCTTAGCACCCCCCCCCCCCCCACTCCCGCCGTCACTCCGACCACTGCCGTGATCGGGAACAGCGGGAGTGCCGGGAACTGGGGGCTTGTTTTGTTGTGTGTATTATAGGAGGATATTTGGCCTTACTGTATCACGCTGGCCAGACGGGTTGGTTCAGGGTTTAGTTTCGAATTTTCCTTTTCTGTGCGCCATGACCTTGTCCGTTTATCAGCAGGTGCACCACTCGCAGGGGAGGCTGGCTTGGACCCCGGGGTTGGTGGTAGGGCCCCATCGCACCCATCGGGCGTCGGGAGGTGGCGGGGTGATTTGCCAGGTACCTGTCGCTTGAGTCTGGGGGGCTGCGCGCGCGGCACCTCTGTCTAAGTTTTTTGAAACAAGTTTGGACTTGTTGTGAATCGTTAGGTACGTTTTGTCTGTGCGTAGGTACGTAGATAATTAGTAAAATGACAATTCTTTCTTATTACAATAGAATAACGTAAAAACAAATCACTATTCAAGTGATGAAATGTATCAAAATACATCATCAAAATAACATTGTTCTCGTATTTTAAAAGCATGTAACAGCAATACCATAGCGCGCACAGGGTTAACGTAGTAGTATTTTTTGCTAGAAATTGTGTGTTCTATGCGAATATTACATTTTCTTTTTCTGGCCGGCACTTTCAGAATTGGCCCAAAAATGTATGAAACGTGAATGATCTCCTTTGTTAAGTAAACGCGATTATTCTTAATGTACTATTGTAAAAGATATTGAAAATTCTAACTATTCCAAAAGTAACTGCAATGTCCACTTAATGTGATATTAAGCGGTTAACTATTTAGTAATGTTAATTTATGACACTATTTTGTTAATATTTAATGTCAAATGTTTCAAAAGTAGTTCTTAAATGGATGAATGGAAGGAGTGTGAATGATTACAGGCAACCTCCTTTTATTATTCAACAGTCTGAGGATATCATATAAGTGCTGAAGTGCGTAATACTGTAACCGTTTAAGGGGCACTCAAAGATCTAAGACGCTGACTGATAAACGGTGACAGTGTTGTACCGGTTACCACTTTGCCGAAAATAAATCTAATAACGAACACTTCTAGAGCTAATGAAACCTGGCCGGGAGTTTAAAAACTGAGATTTCAGAGAGGCAACTGGATTTACATAATTATATTCTGAAGAAGCAGTAGTATAAAAACGAGCTATCACTATCACAGGTTAACTAATAAGCGGCATTCTATGAACTTCTTTTTGAGCTTGACACTAGATCGACTTTAAACAATTCTGATTTTTAGGAATGAGTATCGCCAAACATTGCTAACTTATTTTATATCAAGTTCACAATCTATTAAAGATAGTTGTTACTTTTTAAAAATCTTAGATCTATGTATAAAAATCATGGGAAATTCACAGGTCATTTAACTTTCTTATGGTAAACTAGTCGACGACGCCACGCAGTTTCCAATACTTATGTTATCAAATTTTTTCACTTTTGTTAAGACAAAGTGGTTACCCTATTATCCCATATTGAATTTTACAAGAACCTTTCAGAAATATTCTCCGCTGGAGATTCTATATTGACTAGACAACTTCATTTTCTCATTTATTACATTAATAAATCTAAAATATGTTTCCGTGCACTGCCTAAATTATAAAGAAAAATAAACAAAAAGTCCAACATCAGAATATAAAATAAGTCATCTGAAGAATACAAATTTTATTACGCCAATTTCGAGATAAAATTAAATCCATTTCTTTCTTTCTTGTGATTATCTTTTCCTATTGAGTGAGCCATTTTGAATTTGAAACATGAATTCAACTCGCCTAATAAATGTTTATCTTATTTAAGCACAATTTATCTTGAAACTTATTTTCTGTCGGTTTATTAACAAGTGCTCATATGATTAACACTTTTTTTAGGAACTAAACAATTTAGCTTGATACAGTTTCTATAAAATTGTGTCTGTTTATTAAAAAAACCACCAGTAAATTATATACCTACTGGTGGTTTTTTAATAAATAGAAACAAAATTACATTTTTATAGTTGACTAACAAAATGGTAAGCCTCTTGTTGTCTATGTACTACGAGACATTTTTTGTAATGTCGTATATATTACGTAGTACAAAATAGACTGCTAGACAAAGACAAAATTCTAATAAACCGGCCAAGTGCGAGTTGGACTCGCCCATGAAGGGTTTCGTAGCAGCAAGTAACATAATATAAAAGTTCTTATAGTTCGTTGTAACTTTGACTGATGTTTTAACACGTTCGCAATGGTAGTGATTTCACTAACCGGAAATTGCGGTATATGACGTATTAAAAAAAACTACCAGCTCTATTTCGTTCGAACTAATTTTCGTTGGTAGTTTTTATGGCAATGTACATCATACATTTTTTTATATTTATCATGCTCTTAGTTTAGAAGTTAGAGGGGGGGGACACACATTTTTCCACTTTGGAAGTGTCTCTTGCGCAAACTATTCACTTTAGAAAAAAATAATGTTAGAAACCTCCATAGCATTTTTGAAGACCTATCTATAGATACCCCAAACGTATGGGTTTGATGAAAAAAAAATTTTTGAGTTTCAGTTCTGAGTATCTCCCCAAAATTTACTGCTTTTTTTCTAGTTTTATACTGGAATCTTAATGCGGTTCACAGAATACATCTAGCTACCAAGTTTCAATAGCATAGACCTTATAGTTTCGGCGAAAAGTGGCTGTGACACACGGACGGACAGACAGACGGACAGACAGACAGACAGACATGAAGAATCTATAAGGGTTCCGTTTTGGTACAATATACGACAGTATCTCAGCGAGCCACTCCGAAGACTCTTGGTTGATAGCCTAGTACTTTCAAAGTTCAACTATTGTGACACAGTCTATGGCCCTTGCCTGCTTAGAAGGACTGAGGATTTAATACAGAGAGTTCAGAATGCCTGTGCCCGTTTCTGCATTAATACTCCTAGAAGAAGTCATGTAACTCCCTTCCTGAATAAGCTAAAATTACTTAAAATGGAAGCTAGGAGGAAGTTACATTTGGCTAGTTTATTGTTTGGGGTGATTAAAAATCAAAGTCCAACTTATCTCTTTGACAAATTGAGCTGGAGATATGAAAAGCAGCGATTTAGCAAGAGATCAAGGCTGCCCCCTTTGTCGCTTCCCAGGCACAGAACGGCAGCTCTCAGAGGCACGTTTCGTCATGCAGCTGCTAAGTGCTGGAATGTCCTCTCCCCTCCAATTCGCAGCCTAAAAACAAAACAAACATTTGTTCGCCGTCTCAGGATATTATATATGATGGAACAGATAAATTCTTTTAAGAAATATTAAGCACTTGGTATTATTGAAAAAAAAAAAAATAATAATTTATATACTAACTAGCTGACCCGCGCAACTTCGTTTGCGTGATAAATGAAGAACCGCTCAACCGATTTTGTGCAAACTTCACATAAACCATCTACTAAATAGTCCGAACAAAGCCTAAACATTTGGTTTGGATAGGTGAGCCCGTTCTTGAGTTATAAAACTACAACGAAAAGTGGCATTGATTTTTATACATATAGATAAGACTTTTATATTTGTAGATAATTTTGAAAAGCGGATATTATATATGATGGAACAGATAAATTCTTTTAAGAAATATTAAGCACTTTGTATTATTGAAAATAATAATAATAATAATAATTTATATACTAATAAGACTTTTATATTTGTAGATAATTTTGAAAAGCAATTAGTATGCTGACTCAATCACAAATTTTAATGTGAAAATTTTTTTGATCTCGAGCAGGATGTGAACCCGCGTCTTCTGGTTTGCCGGACCAGACGCCTTTACCAACTAGACCACCGAGACACTGCTCTCGACCGTCAAATTCTTTCACCTCATTACGTTTTATATTTGTAGTTTATTTATAATTAAGTTTATGATAACACTATGTTTTTTAAAAATACAAGTTATTTATTTCACTATGATATACCAATTATGTACCTATTTAGTTATTGAATATCACATATTTAACTGATATCCTGAGTGGAGGTAAAATAAATTTTCGTACCTTGTTGGATTAGCCGTCGAGTAGGGTGAGTTGACGCACGATTAGCAGCATGATATGCAATAGTCGGGTGTTAGTTGTGATTGTGATCGGGGCATTGCTACGTTCTGTTTTAATTCCTTTCCTGAATGAAATGAAAGATATATTGATTAAATCAAATGAAGAGATAATTTGTAGGCCCAAATACTCTATTGTGTACATGAGTTGCTATTTCAATTTCTGTATAATATAGACATGTAGTGAACACTGGGGAACCAATTTTTGAGATAATTTATTTTAAGTATGATGAAATGCTCACCTTTTTCTCACATCGTCGCTTGATTATCTGTAGTGTAACTGCACGGTCCCCAGGTATAGTCTCCTGTAGGGAGCCTTGGGTTCCCTGATGTTGGGCATCAGCCGCGCCTGTGCGACTGATGCCCCCTTCAGTTTTGGGACCAAACTTCGGAAGTGATGTCCGAAGTTCTACCGGCCATCGAGTACGAGCCCCAGATACTTCATCACGGGCTCGATGCCGATGTTAACGCCCCCTACCTGTAGGCTAAATCCCGCAAGTCGCCTAATCCGAGATCCGTGGAAGCACAGAGCCTCGGATTTGTGAAAGGCGACCTCGAAACCCAGCCGCCGTATCCGACCCACGACTTGAGCAACCCCTGCCGTGGCCCTGCTGCGTCTCGTTGAGTTGCTCCCCACGCCATAAGGAGGGTGTCGTCGGCGTAACACGTTACAAAGACCCCTCTGAGCAACGGACCACGCAGCACCCAATCGTAACCGACGTTCCACAGGAGCGGTCCTAATACCGAACCCTGCGGAACACCGCACGACACATCTCGCCGACCCGGCCCTAGCCAGCTCGGGTAAGTTTTGGACCTCTCGGTGAGATAGGCCCCGACAATTCGACGGAGGTAGAAAGGCACTCCATGGTAGATAAGCGCCTCCCTAACGCAGCTCTAGGGCAAGGTGTTGAAGTCGTTGGCGATGTCGAGAGACACCGCCACCACCACCTCACCCCGTGAGACTGCTTCCTCCGTCATGAACGCTGGCTACAACACGCACGAAATAGTGTCACGTTTCGCCTGAGCTGAGCGTGCAAGTGAGAGCGCAGAACAAGCGACAGAGAAGCGTTCGGCCTGTGACACATCTATCTCTTTCACACTATAAATTTATGTTTAATCACGTAAAATTACCATTCAAATACTGACTTTTAAGAACAATGCCTTTTATATGTACTAAATAAAACCAATCGTACTTTCAGAAAACCTGTTAATTTTAAATAATGAGACACTTCAGCTTTACATAATCTGAATGTAATTATCTATACATTGCAGTGGAGCTTCACTGCTGTCTCAGGGGCATTTCGAAAGGTATTCGATAATCTATAATAAAATGCACTACAATAGTTGATACGAAATACCAACAATTTCTAAACGCTTTACACTCAATCACGACGGCTGCATCATAAAGTAATCGTTTAAGTTGGCTGATGAATACGGAACAAGCGTGACTCGACAGCCAAGCTTACACTTTTCCGCTTAATGCATACCACATTAACACCTCACTATGCCCACATAAATTGATTGGTAAACAAATAGTAATAGACTTTACTTTCCGTTGGTGTTGTATGACGATTACGCTAGTCAGTTAAAGAAAAATTAATAGGTACATTGCTTTCTAGTACCTAAATTTTTAGGTATTAAATGCATATAAAGACATAGGTCACAATATGAAAAAAAAAACAACGCTTTTAACACTATAGCATAAATTCAAATTCATTCTGATCCAAACTTATAATTATATCATCATTATTGTACAGAATAATGATTGTTTGCAAAAATATTCATGGGACGAATGTAAAAATATTTGTATTCTTATTTGTATAACCTGTTTTTAGGGTTTCGTCGCCAAATGGCAAAAACGGAACCCTTATAGATTCGTCATGTCTGTCTGTCTGTCCGTCTGTCTGTCCGTCCGTGTGTCACAGCCACTTTTCTCCGAAACTATACGGCGTATGCTGTTGAAACTTGGTAACTAGATGTATTCTGTGAACCGCATTAAGATTCTTATGTAAAACTAGAAAAAAAGCAGTAAATTTTGGGGGTCCCCATACTCAGAACTGAAACTCAAATTATTTCTTTTCATCAAAACCATACGTGTAGGGTATCTATAGATAGGTCTTCAAAAATGCTATTGAGGTATCTAACGTCATATTTTTCTAAACTGAATAGCTTGCGCAAGAGACACTTCCAAAGTGGAAAAATGTGTCCCCCCCCCCCTCTAACTACTAAACTAAGAGAATGATAAATCTAAAAAGAAGATATGATGTACATTGCCATAAAAACTACCAACGAAAATTGGTTTGAGCGAGATAGAGCTGGTAGTTTTTTTTAATTCGTCATAAACCGCAATTTTCGGTTAGAAAAATCACTACCACTGCAAACGTGTTAAAACATCAATCAAAGTTACAACGAACTATAAGAACTTTTATATTATGTTACTTGCTGCAACGAAACCCTTCATGGGCGAGTCCAACTCGCACTTGGCCGGTTTTTTGAAACGTTCATAACGTGTTTGTCTTGTTTACCACCCCTTAAAATACATCACCACTCCCACCTCAAAGTAAATAGGTGAGCAAAAGGGGGTATCCCATTCTTACACAAACGCACAAAAGTCATTCTACCTAAAACCCACTCATTTGTTGAGCTTTAAATACACACACCTTGGTGAAATTAATAAAATACAATCTCTATGTGTCATTATATTATTAAATTTTTGAAGTGAAAAAGTAAAAAGTCCAAGGAATATCTATTATAGATCTCTATAGAATAACTTTAAAGGAAAAACATTTGGTATTTGACACGAATGATACGTAATGATTTACTTTGAACTAAGCGCTTTATTCACATATTTTATACGGGAAAAAAATTTCAAATTCTGATTTTATTTATTTTTCATAAAAACAATAAAAATAAAACAATAAAAGACTAAAATAATTTATATCTTGTTTCATAACGATTCTAGTTATATAAGTATCATTTAGAGGTACTAAACAAAAGTTATACGATTTCGTCGCTTGAAAAACTCCCGCCCGCGTCGCTCGCGTCGCCCGATACCCTTTGTGTGTTGTCGCGTTTGACGCGCCGACACACGAAGGGTAAATTGTAGAAATGTTTTCGTATATTACGACAATGATTATATTTTGAATATAAAATCTCAAGGGCCCAAAGGTAAATAAAATAAAATGTTATGTATGGGGGGAGTATCTATAGGAGATGACATCAGCTTTTTATAATTTTGATAGATACAATCCCTGCTCCACCAGGAAACCGTATAGACGTCGAAAGTGTGACTTGAGCAACCAAAGGGGGGATTCACCACAAACGCGGCCGTCAGGCCGGTCATGGACGAGTGGCTGGCGAGGAGACACAGTACTCTCTCTTATCCGTTGTCACAGATACTTACCAGGCACGGTAGCTTCGGTAGGTTTCTGTGGCAAAGACACCGAGAAACTATGGCCGAGTGTCAGCACTGCGAGGACCGCAGCGATGACACAGCGCTCCACACGCTGGTGGAGGGTACGGCGTGGGCGCAACAGCGCCAGGTCCTCGTTGTGGGTCTGGACGTGGACACTCTCTCGCTCGAGACCATGGTGCAAGCCATGATCTCCAGCTGGAGTAAGTGGGACTGCGCCGTCTCTGTTTGCGAGCAGGTCATGCTCGTGAAAGAGACGGCGTGGCGGGAACTGGAGAGAACTCTCCCACCCGAGTTCCGCAGTCAGCGGCCTGGGCGCCGCCGCCGACGTGTCTTCGCCGAAAACTATCGGCCTCCATGACAGGGACTGCCTGAGGACGGTGAGAGGACTGGTCACCGTCCTTACAGAAGCAGGCCCATGACGGCAGCGTGACGTGAGGAGTTCACGCACGCCCCCCGCCTTAGAAGCGGGATCACACCCGAAAACCCCCCAAAGACGCAGGATAGCACCCGAACCGCCGCCCCCTGGGCGAGGCCGCAGTGGTGGCCGTAGGTCTGTTGGGAGTCCTGTAGGAGTCCGGTAGGAGTAGCATCCATGATGGATTTTCCTGCACGTAAAAAAAACAGCCACGCTTCGCTGTGACTTTTTATAGTTGCACGATGAGAAATGAGTACCTAACGAAACACAGGATAGGCAGGTATTTACTTACAGTTCAAAAAACTCTAATTATGAAAACTGAGTCGAAACCAAAATCAAGCATTCTGCCATTTCCCTCTCACTTTTTTATTTCATAGAATCTAATTCGTACCAATATTCAGTTTCTAATTGACTTCAAAAACGGAGGGGGTTACTCAATTCGACCGAATATATATATATATATATATATATATATATATATATATATATTCGGTCCAATTGCAGTAACCCCTCCGTTTGCTGACCGAATATATATATATATATATATATATATATATATATATATATATATATTCGGTCGAATTGAGTAACCCCCTCCGTTTTTGAAGTCAATTAGAAACTGAATATTGGTACGAATTAGATTCTATGAAATAAAAAAGTGAGAGGGAAATGGCAGAATGCTTGATTTTGGTTTCGACTCAGTTTTCATAATTAGAGTTTTTTGAACTGTAAGTAAATACCTGCCTATCCTGTGTTTCGTTAGGTACTCATTTCTCATCGTGCAACTATAAAAAGTCACAGCGAAGCGTGGCTGTTTTTTTTACGTGCAGGAAAATCCATCATGGATGCTACTCCTACCGGACTCCTACAGGACTCCCAACAGACCTACGGCCACCACTGCGGCCTCGCCCAGGGGGCGGCGGTTCGGGTGCTATCCTGCGTCTTTGGGGGGTTTTCGGGTGTGATCCCGCTTCTAAGGCGGGGGGCGTGCGTGAACTCCTCACGTCACGCTGCCGTCATGGGCCTGCTTCTGTAAGGACGGTGACCAGTCCTCTCACCGTCCTCAGGCAGTCCCTGTCATGGAGGCCGATAGTTTTCGGCGAAGACACGTCGGCGGCGGCGCCCAGGCCGCTGACTGCGGAACTCGGGTGGGAGAGTTCTCTCCAGTTCCCGCCACGCCGTCTCTTTCACGAGCATGACCTGCTCGCAAACAGAGACGGCGCAGTCCCACTTACTCCAGCTGGAGATCATGGCTTGCACCATGGTCTCGAGCGAGAGAGTGTCCACGTCCAGACCCACAACGAGGACCTGGCGCTGTTGCGCCCACGCCGTACCCTCCACCAGCGTGTGGAGCGCTGTGTCATCGCTGCGGTCCTCGCAGTGCTGACACTCGGCCATAGTTTCTCGGTGTCTTTGCCACAGAAACCTACCGAAGCTACCGTGCCTGGTAAGTATCTGTGACAACGGATAAGAGAGAGTACTGTGTCTCCTCGCCAGCCACTCGTCCATGACCGGCCTGACGGCCGCGTTTGTGGTGAATCCCCCCTTTGGTTGCTCAAGTCACACTTTCGACGTCTATACGGTTTCCTGGTGGAGCAGGGATTGTATCTATCAAAATT